>CAWLCW010000001.1:1802500-2172500 GCA_963856015.1 Helicoverpa assulta
ACGGCTTCGGCACCTTACCTGGCGGTTAGAACTCTCCATCAAATTGCTTACGACGAAGGCGACGAGTATCCTCTCGTGACTGAAAAAGTACTAAGGTGCTACTATATGGATGATTTAATGACCGGATGCGATGACGTCACTACCGGTATCAAAATCTACAAGCAAATGAAAGAACTTTTAGCCAAAGGAGGTTTCGAACTTCAAAAGTGGAGCACTAACAATAAAGAATTATTAGATCAAATTAATACAATAGAACATAAAGTAGAGAACAGCGAAGAAAATGAGAGTAAAGCTAAAGATATAGATCAAAAGCAATTAGAAATGAAATTAGATAATACTATGAAGATCTTGGGACTTACCTGGGATCGTAATGATGACTCCTTCCGGTACACCGTTCACCTCCCGCCGCTTCAGAATACACCTGCAACAAAAAGAACTGTAATCTCTGATATAGCTAGATTATTCGACCCATTGGGTTGGCTAGCTCCCACAATAGTTGTAGCTAAAATCTTTATACAGCAACTATGGCTCGCGGGTCTCGGTTGGGATGAACCACTTACTAAACAATTAACGGAAGAATGGCGTACTTATCGAGAACAGCTAACATTGCTTACCGAAGTGCATATACCTCGTTGGCTGGGGAAAACCATAGAAACCGACGTAGAGCTTCATGGATTTTGTGACGCGTCGAAGGTAGCATATTCCGCTGTAGTATACATGCGAATAACTAAAGACGTAGGAGAGGTCAAAGTGTCATTGGTGGCCGCAAAGACTCGCGTGGCACCAATAAAACAAGTTAGCATTCCTCGCCTAGAGCTGTGTGGGGCAGTTCTCCTGTCACAACTATTGATGGAAACTGCTGAGGTGTTGAATATACCCAAAGATAGGGTAAAAGCGTGGACAGACTCTACTGTGGTATTAGCCTGGATCAACAGCCACCCTAGTAAATGGAAAATCTTTGTCGCCAATAGGACATCCGAAATCTTAACCACAATGACGGCGTCGCAGTGGTTCCACTTGTCGACTAAAGATAATCCAGCGGATGTTGCCTCTAGAGGGTTGTCACCAAGTTTGTTTAGGCAAAATCCAATGTGGTTTTCAGGACCACAGTTTCTGAAAGAAACGGAAATTAGTTATATTAGACCAAAAGATTTAGAGATCAATTTAGAACAGTCGATTAAGACTCATGTAGAAGTTATTATATCAGATGACTTTGACTTACTTGAGAGATTTTCTTCATTGCCAAAGGTATTAAAGGTTGTTGCATATTGTCGTCGATTCCTAAACAGAGAAGTCAGGAGCAAACTTTACCTGCAAAATAAAGAGATACATGAAGCATTAGAATGTTGTATAAAGATAGTACAAAAGAAAGAGTTTTCCAGAGAGTACAAACAATTGTATGATAAATCAGACTTACCGCTGAAAAATAGTACACTCAAATCCTTATGTCCTTACCTTGATGACAAAGGCATTATGAAAGCTCAGGGACGAATAGATATGGCTCCACTGGATGAACTAATAAAGCACCCCATAATCTTGCCCAAGAAGTCACACTTTACCCTACTCTTAATTGCGGACGCTCATAGTAAAACTCTACATGGAGGTCCACAATTAATGATTAATTATTTGCGAACTGCTTATTGGATCATTGGTGTAAGAGAACTGGTGAAGCTATACGTTCGCAAGTGCATCATTTGTGCGAAACAAAGAGCCACTATTCGCAATCAAATGATGGGGTCGCTTCCATCTATTCGCTGCTCCCCTGCAAGGCCGTTCCTGCACAGTGGTGTTGATTACGCAGGTCCAATAAACATTAGAACCACGAAAGGTAGGGGTCACAAATCGTACAAGGGCTACATATGTTTGTTTGTGTGTATGTCTACACGCGCTCTTCATCTCGAAGTAGTCAGTGACATGACCACACAGGCATTCTTAGCTGCCTTTAGACGATTTGTGTCTCGACGAGGCCACTGTTCAAAGTTGTGGAGCGACAATGGCACCACTTTTGTTGGTGCTTCTAGGGAACTTCAGCAAATTTCAACTTTGCAGTCATCCATAGCAGAAAATTTAGAAGCAAATGGCACTGAATGGCACTTCATTCCCCCCCGTGCACCCAATTTTGGGAAGCGGGGGTGAAGTCCACAAAATACCATATTAAGCGCGTAGTAGGTGAGTCTACTCTCACATATGAAGACCTCACTACATTCCTTACTCAGG
This sequence comes from Helicoverpa assulta, assembly GCA_963856015.1. Lineage (NCBI taxonomy): Eukaryota > Metazoa > Arthropoda > Insecta > Lepidoptera > Noctuidae > Helicoverpa > Helicoverpa assulta. Next base: position 1,804,718 of record CAWLCW010000001.1, read on the forward strand.
TCGAGGCTTGCTTAAATTCACGGCCTATTAGTGTTATTCATTTAGACGATCCAGGAGAATCTATGCCTTTGACCCCGGGACATTTTTTAATCGGAGAACCGCTTGTTTCTGTACCGGATTACAATTACGATAATGTCTCAGTAGGTTCTCTAACAAGGTGGCAATTCGTGCAGCGAATGCTGCAATCCTTTTGGAAGCGATGGTCCAATGAATACCTTACGAATCTAATGAACAGATATAAATGGTCTTTCATTGTTCCTGAACCAAACATTGGAGACGTCGTTCTAATTAAGGAGGACGATCTGCCTCCAAGTCGTTGGATGTTAGGACGTGTAGTCGAAAAACATCCAGGGGATGATAAGGTCACTCGTGTTGTCACATTAAGAACCAAAACAAGCATTATTAAGAGGCCAACTAACAAACTGTGTATTTTGCCAGTGGCAGATAAATAGTACTTTAATAACTACATGCTTTGTATCATCGCAACTGGTTATGCGTGATAAACATTTTTGTTTAGTTGTAAGGTTTATTTTATATAGTTTTCGTTGAAGATTTTACTCACTTTGTTTACAAGTTTTGTTTATGTTTACTATTAAGTTTTCAAAGTTTATTTAATGTTAAGAAAACAGTTGTAATTTTACCAGTTAATGAATTGTCTGTGTTAAACCTGAGTAGGATATTATTGGGCATTCTAATCCACCTTCCGTTCCTACGGCTCACTCCGTTCGCCTCCGTCGCTCTCGGTGGATTAGAATGCCCAATAATATAAATGGATTACCTTGTTCGATCAGCAAACGGATTGGGCGCCATTCCAATTGGTTATTAGTTTAAAACTAAAACGAGCATGAGAACAGACTATTTTGTGTTTGCTGGCGTAATCCTAACTAATATTATAAATGTGAAAGTAACTCTGTCTGTCTGTCTGTCTGTCTGTCTGTCTGTCTTTCTGTCTGTCTGTCTGTCTTTTCTTCACGCCTATACTACTGAACCGATTTGTGTGAAATTTGGTACAGACATAGTTTGGAACTTGAGAAAGGACATAGGATAGTTTTTATTACAAAAAAATATAAAAATAAAAATAAAATTTATTTCGGACATATAGCGCCATCTATTGGTCAAACCAAAAATCACTATTCCACGCGAACGAAGTCGCGGGCAAAAGCTAGTTATATATATATATATATATTTATTTATTTTACTGGATTCGTGCCGAAACGGCGTCTTGATTGTATAGTCCCGAGGCAAGTCATGTGGTGGGTCAGCGCTGAAAACCAGCGCTGTTGTCTCGTGCCTGCGTGCGCGAGACACAGCATTATGCTGAGCGTTGCCCCTTTTCGCGCATAAGTGACGCAGCTGCAGAGCTTTTCTTTTTTGTTTCACTGTTTGTTTTGTCCATTGTTTTATTTGTTTGTATTTGTGTGTGTTTGTTTTCTGCGTCATTTGTGTGTTAAATAAATGGTTTTTCTTTCTTTCTTTCTTTCTTTCTGCTAAGTGCTAATCCTAATTATACTGTCACGTGAAAGAATGCACCTACGGGATAAGTAGTATTTTGACTATTCTATATTGCCCACGCAGACGAAGTTGCGGGCAACAGCTAGTGTTGCTTATAAATGTGAATGTAACAAATTAATTGAGTCATTTTTAGTCTGTTCGTTTCATGTAGTAACCATGAAGTTTGTCAAACAGCCACAATCATTAAATGTGAATACAGTTTGTATCGAGTCTCGAAATACTGGTTCTCGTCATGGAGACCTACTACCCAACTCTGTACGTTGCATTATTTGCGGGCCTTCCAATTCTGGAAAAACGAATTTGTTAATAGGTCTTCTCATACATGAGAATGGATTAAGATTTCAAAATGTTTATGTTTATTCGAAAACTCTGCATCAACCCAAATACATTTTTTTAGAACAAGTTTTGCAACGAGTTCCTGGTGTATCATTCCAGAAATATCATGGTAATGAGGAGGTACTGAGTGTCCAGGAGGCAAAACCTAATTCTGTGATCATATTTGATGATGTTGCTTGCGAAAACCAAAACAATATGCGTGATTACTTTGCGATGGGAAGACATAAATGTATTGATTGTTTTTATCTTAACCAAACATATACTAAAATTCCTAAACAGTTAGTTCGGGACAATGCTAACTTAATTATACTTTTTAAACAAGATGAAATTAATTTGAAACATATTTATGAAGAACATGTCAACACTGATATGTCATGGAGCGAATTTCGTGAAATGTGTTCAAAAATATGGAGTGAACCTTTTAATTATGTAGTCATTAATAAGGATTGTTCCAAAAATAAAGGATGTTACAGAAATAAATTTGACACTTTTGTAATCTTTGATTAAGATCATTAATATTTAAGTATCTTACCACAGAAATATTATTATTCGTTAAACAACGCTTAACCTATCAAGATATAAAAATGGAAAAAACATTAAAAAGACAAATTGTTGATGCTGCAGAAGCTGTTAAGAAAAAAATACGAAAGATGAAAGACATTGAGATTGATAATAATCAGACATTGGAGTCAATGTTCAAGCCTGTAACAGAACCTCTCAACCTAATTGCAAATGCAAGCATGCAACCTCCTCGTTTATATGCTACGGGAAATGAAGAAGCAGATATTTCATTTATTGATTCAGCTTCTCAGAAAGGAAACCTGAGTAAAGTCGATGGTGACTATGAATCTGACAAGGACAGTGATTGTTCGTTTCAATCATTGGTTGAAAATAAACAGGGTGATACATCATCTTGGTCAATAACCTCAGAAGCACTTGCCGGGGTCCCATATGGTGTCAGAGTGGTGGATGGGAACTTGATGCTAGGTTCAGCTCGCATAACAATCAGCGATGAATATATTAATGTGTCTGGACACAAATATCAAAATACACCTGGTTTAAAACAGTTGTTGCTAAAGAAAGATGTAGATTTAAGTTTGGTAACCGACAGGGATATGCAACATTATAAGTCAATGCTACTCGATACAAATGCTCATCGACGAGACTATGATTCCGGTAAACCAATAAAAAGTAATAAGGGGCAGAAATATTTACAAGTTATTAAGCCACTTTTTAAACTACAAAGTACCATCCAAGACAGTATTCCGAAGGGAAAAGGACTGTCATTGACAAAAATGTGGAAAAAGAACACAGATTTTGTATATTGGGATGATCCAAATGAACTAGTGGATAGGTTAAAATTACTGATAGCTTCTCGAGATGCTGGTAACACTGGAGTTAACAATGAAATTATATCTATCATTGAAGAATTGCGTGAAAATAAAATTATAAATAAATGATTTTAAAAAATGTATCCATTTTATTGTTAACCTTTCATCAATATACACCTAAATATGAACGTAGACAAATTTGGACATCACGTTCATAAAAGATTACGTTTAACAGAGTTACTTGACTTTAATGAGAACGCCCTGTGCAAGTCAGAAACGGGAGACTGTGATTTAAAAACAATTAGATTGAAAGGAATAAGATCTCCCGTAGAAGGAGACGAAGCTGTGAACAAGGATTATGTAGATCGAATGAATGCTCAGACAGTACAAGAATTCAATAGACTGATTTCTTCATTACGTTCTCAAATTATATTAGATGGGCAAAATGCAGTTAAGTCTTATTTAAAAACAAAGTCATCAGACGTTTTGACTCATTTCGAAGACAAGTTTTATACTAAAGCAGAGGTAGATAAGTTAATTAAAAATTTCCCTAATGGCAAAACAGCAAATAGTTAATGAAATACATAAAGCCGCACGAAGAAATTTCCTGAGGCGTTCAGTTATTTTAAAAGGAATCGATGATTTGTGGCAAGCCGATCTGATGGACATGCAAAACTTGAAAAAGTATAATAAAAGTTACAATTATGTGCTAATGGTTATTGATTGCTTCTCAAAGTATGCTTGGGCGGAACCATTGAAATCAAAAAATAAACAAGATGTTACTCATGCATTTGAAAGGATATTGATTGATAGTAATCGCAGACCTGTTAATTTACAAACGGATATGGGGACCGAGTTTTATAACAATACGTTTCAGAATCTTATGAAGACGAACAATATTAACCATTACTCAACGTTTTCAACCAAAAAAGCTTCGATTGTTGAAAGACTAATAAGAACTATTAAAAATAAGTTATATAAATCTTTTAGCTATAACGGAAACTACAAATGGTTAGGACAACCGTTAGAAGTAATATTGAAGACATATAATAATACAAAGCATCAGACTATTAAATATAAACCAGCTGAAGTAAATAAATATAATGAACACGATATAAAAGAAAATATGAACAGAACATTAAAGAAAATATCTTCTCTCCATACAAAGAAACCTAAGTTTAAAGTAGGCGATTATGTACGCATCAGTAAATACAAACACAATTTCGAGAAAGGTTACACCCCCAATTGGTCAACTGAACTGTTTACTATTAAAAAGATTAATAAAACCATACCAGTAACATACCACATAGAAGATCAGCGAAAAAAAATAATATTGGGGGCATTTTATGAGCAAGAACTTCAGAAATCTAATTATTCTGATGTTTATTTGATAGAAAAAGTTTTAAAAAGAAGAGGACGTAAACTGTTCGTGAAGTGGTTAGGTCTGAATGATGAAGAAAACAGTTGGATTGATAAAGCTGCAATAATGAGTTAAAATATATAAATAATACAAATGTAATATTTGTATCAGTACACTTAAAGTAATGCAAGGTGGTGGACTAGTAAATAACATAATTAATAATCTACCGTTCGAAGTTCATTTGCCCGGATACAATTATTGCGGACCAGGAACTAAACTTCAAAAACGATTGTTGCGAGGTGATCGGCGTGAATAAGCTAGACGAAGCTTGTATGCACCACGACATTGCTTACGCAAATCATACAGATCTATCCCATCGTCACAAAGCTGACTTACAATTACTCAACATGGCTAAACAAAGACTTAAATCAAAAGATGCGGGAAAAGGTGAAAAGTTAAGCTCATGGCTAGTGAGCAAGGTTATGAAAGCAAAACTGAAGTCTGGTTCCGGTGTAAAAACATTTAGAAGCTTGGTTTCAAAAATTAGATCAAAAATTAAAAAAATGAAACCCAAGAATAGTAAAACTTTGATTAAAGTTGCTTATTTAGCAGCAAAAAAAATGTTTCCAGGAATTAATCAAATTCGAGTACCGCGAGTAATACCTTTGCCAAAAACTGGAGGCGTTTTGCCTCTAATCCCTATTTTCGCTGGTTTATCAGCTTTAGGAACTTTAGCTGGTGGTGCCGCTGGTATTGCAAAAACTGTGAATGATTACAAAGCAGCTCAACAAAATTTACGAGAAACAGAACGACACAATAAGGTTATGGAAGGTTTAGTGGTGGGCAAGGGTTTATACATTAAGCCGTACAAAAATGGCAAAGGTTTGTTTATAAAACCATCAAAAAACTAAAAAGTATGCTACCCAATCGTCCTCTGACTAATGTAGATATTCAAAAGTATGCAAAAGACATCCCATATTTCCGGGGAATCTACATGAAGGATCAGTTACCAAGGAAGCCGAAAAAAATTGAATGCGCTATCGTAAACTTAGACGATTCTAAGAACGAAGGAACTCATTGGGTAGCTTATGTTAAATTATACAAGCATTGTGAATATTTTGATAGCTATGGAGATTTAAAACCTCCAACAGAATTAATGCGATATTTTAAGAATTGTAATGTTTATTATAACTACACAAGATATCAAAGATTCAATGCAGTAAATTGTGGTCACTTATGTTTAGAGTATTTGATGACTTTTTGGAATAAAAAAATATAAAATGTATGTTTTTCTTTAATTTTAATCATTTCCACAATGTCACTCACTTTGTCAATAACTGGAAATTCGTCAAATTTATCTACATACTATCCAAATACGTTGCAACTAGATGGAGCTTATGAGTGCGCCTTATTGCATTTTTCAACATTTAATTCTATTCCCAACATTGACAAAACGAATAACAAGTTCTACTACGGTTCCAACGAAGTTATTGAAATACCGGAAGGTACATATGAATTGCAAGATATCAGTGATTATTTAAAATCTGAAATTAAGGATGCAACAATAAAACTACTGTGCAATAATAATACGTTAAAAACTACTATTTTCTGTACAAAAGACATTGATTTTAGCAAAGAAAGCTCTTTCAGAAGACTGTTAGGATTTAATAAGCAGATTTTAAAAGCTAATAAATGGCATGTATCACAGTTTCCAGTCAACATTTTACCTACGACTGTGATCAGGGTTGAATGTGATATTGTAAGCGGCTCGTTTATAAACGGTGAACCAAGTCACATTATTCACGAATTTGCACTCAACGTGCCACCTGGATATAGGATCATAGAAATACCGAAGAACGCAATATACTTTCCGATAAATCAAAATAATATAAGCTGTATTCATATTAAGCTATTAGATATAAGGAATCGCTTAATAAATTTACGTGGTGAAGAAGTGCAGCTGTATTTGCATCTTAAACGAAAAAATGATTGACTACAATAAATATGTACATCAACAAGTTAAAAATATCAGTTCTACTCGAGCTACTCACCATACAAGACCACGCTCTAAGAAGAAAATAAAATTAACTAAAGATAATAAGGCATTCCTTAAAGCAATCGGATTACTAAAATGAATATATTAGACGTTTTAACCACTCCGACTTACGACACTACAATAGAAGGAATTGAATTTCATTCTTACAAACCCTACGTAACAAGTTTTAATAGAAATGATGAAATACGCATACCTATCAATCAACAGGACCTGTACATATTACCATCAGCTAGCACTTTATATTTGGAAGGAACCGTTATAGTTAGCAAGAAGGATACGAAAGACAAAGCTACTAGTGTCCATTTCACCAACAATGCTCTACTTTACTTATTTCAAGATATTAGGTATGAGCTAAATGGAGTAGAGATAGATAAAATAAAAAATGCTGGTATAACTACAACCATAAAATCGTTAATATCAATGAATGAGGGCGAATCAAAGATGTCTAACGCCTGGGGTTGGAATATCGATGGAATAAAAAATAATCATGGAGGAAGTTTTTCTGCTTCTATCCCACTTCGCAATATCCTCGGTTTCGCTGAAGATTTTAAAAAAGTCATCATAAATAGTAGACACGAACTGGTACTGTTACGAAGTAACACTAATTTGAACGCTGTAAAACTTAGCACCGGCGAAGTAGTGGATGACGTTCACATCAACAAAATCATATGGCGCGTACCACATGTTAAAGTATCAGATAAAGAAAAAATTTCTTTGCTAAAACTGTTAGAAAAAGATCGTCCGCTTCAGATGATTTACAGAAATTGGGATCTCTACGAATATCCAGCTTTACCTAAAACTACAAAGCATACGTGGTCTATCAAAACTGCATCTCAAATTGAAAAACCAAGATACGTCATTATAGGCTTACAGACAAATAGGAAAAATAGTGCAAGTTCTGACATGTCTCAATTCGATCACTGCAATGTTCGTGACGTAAAAGTGTACCTAAATTCAACTTATTTTCCATATGAAAGTCTTAATGTGAACTTCGCTAATAACAGAATTGCATTATTATATGAGCAATACGTCAGATTTCAACAGTCGTATTACGGACGCCGTCCAGAACCCTTGTTAAGTGAGAAACAGTTTAAAGATTTAGCACCGCTGTTTGTAGTCGATTGCTCTAGACAAGCAGATAATCTAAAGGCGGGTCCTGTCGTAGATGTAAGAGTAGAAATTGAGAGTGATTCGGAACTACCAGATCAAACTGCAGCTTATTGTCTCATTCTGAATGACTGTATTGTTGAATACAAGCCATTAAGTAACATCGTAAAGAAGATATCATGAACGCAGATACCATCATAGTTGACCTCCAAGGATTTAAAGATAATCAAAATAATTTTATCGTGAAGGAAGTGGCCATTGTAAGTCAGGAACTTACCCAAACATTCTTAGTAAAACCACCATATCCGTTTCATTATTTGTCTAAAGAAGAAAAGAAGCGAGTGAGATGGTTAGAAAGAAATCGAGGAATTTACTGGAGTGAGGGCTACATCGATTATAAAGAATTTCAACGCATCGTAGTATTATATCTCGAGAATAAGAAAATAATGACCAAGGGTTTGGAAAAAATACAGTGGATTAAAGAATTATGCACGAACTGTAAAGTGATTGATCTTGGTGAAAAGGGATGTCCTAATCTTTCAACATTAAAAAGAATGTTTTTAAAAAATAAAAGAGACTTTAACTGTGTGCATCATAGAATTAACTGTGCATTAAATAATGCTGTGTGTATAAGAAAATGGTATTTTGATAATAACATGTCTGTGTTTAATTTATTCAGCAAAAAGTTTGGAAATGATGAAGTGGATTGTTAATAATGTGTCATAAAATACCATTATACATACTTATATTATGAAAAACATTCGTTTCATGTTCATTCCTGTCTATTGCACTTACACGTATCTGGTGCTAAATATGACACCACACAGGTGCACTCGTATAAAGAATACAGGTTTAAACTTGTTAAAACATGACATTGATTCAAAGCATACGAGTCTTTATTGAGTACTGTTACATTAAACTATTTCACTTCCTTCGTCATTGCGCTGTCCGTTGTCGAAGTGGTAACATCTCATCAAAAAATAAAACATTGTAAGTATTGACCCTATATCTTTCTATCCGTATATCTTTATTACTTCATTTTGATTTAAAACTTACTTATTGTTTTATTTGTTTCAGATCATCAATAATGTGTGATTCTCCTGACATTCGTTTCTCACAATACGCTCAAGGTTTTCCTACTCCAAGTTTGAGCTGGCATACACCAGAGCCACAACCTCGTGCGAGTAAGAAGCCTAGAGTGAGACGTCAAAAGCAAAAGCAGACTCCAGTGTACCAATCGTTCGTCATCAACAATGAGAAGAAAAAAGGTGTACGGCTCATTCAAGTACAAGTGTTGGACATTAATGAACAACAAAAACCTGCCACCCCTGACGGAGAAGTGCTAGTGATGAGTGCGCAATACGTTGTGACTGAGCCTGTGGACTATATAATGGACGAGACACAGGCATTAATAAATAAAATATCCAAAAAACTTTGTGAAGACTATAGTTATAAGTTATAAGTTAAGTATGATTATTTGTAGATATGTATGTAAATATGTTGCATGTGAATAATATAGGTAGATTTTAGTTATTAACTTTAGGATATTTCTATTATTTTGTCTACACACATCACATGTTTAATTGTAATCTTTATATATATGTAAGGAAACTTTGTGAAGACTATAGTTATAATTATGTATGATTATTTGTATGTATGTAAATATGTTGCATGTGAATAATATAGGTAGATTTTATTTATTAACTTTGGGATATTTCTATTATTTTGTCTAAACACATCACATGTTTAATTGTAATCATTATATTAAATATATAAGGAAATCACATTTTAATATAAGTTTATAAAAATAATTGTACCTAGCCATAATTAGCTGTGTTAGTATTGTAGTGTAAGTAACCAATTATTCTGGTAATATTATATTTGCGCAGGAAGAGATATAAAGTTAGTTTATAGTAATATTGTAAAAAAAAAGTAATGTTTAAACTTATTCTAGATTAGTTTGTAGTTTGATAATTTACATACAATAAGTTACTGTTATATAAATAAATAAATAGTGTAAAGTTTAAATTTATATTATGTTTCATTTTCTATTATAATTAATCACTGGCATTTAAATAAGCTACAGTAAAATTGTATTTACCGTTTTTTAATTTATAAATTACCCTAATATGGTTAAAAATGTATTAATTAAAAACTATAATTTGAAACAAAAATATTTTACTGTAGCTAATTTAAAGTTAGTAAGGCAGCATTACATTGCATATTCATAAAAAAATACAATACAAAAAAAAATAAAAAAAAATATGGAAAGGATGTAAGAAAGACACAGAATGAAGAATGAAAGTACGAGAGGAATGTAGAACTGGTATGGATGAGGAGTTACATTGACGGAACTAACCCGTAAAAAAAAGAAAACAATGTCATGTTTTAACAAGTTTAAACCTGTATACTTTATACGAGCGCACCTGTGTGGTGTCATATTTAACATCAGATACGTGTAAGCGCAATAGACAGGAATGAACATGAAACTAATGTTTTCACAAGTCTGATCTTGTATGCTTCGAGCACTTGTTTTGAAAATATTTGACATCAGGAATGGAAATAAAATATATTATTGTATGTTTTACATAATATTTTAAAAATATATAATATTAATATTTAGCATCCGTTTATCATCATTACTTGACAGTGCTATTTTATTTATACTTTGTGTAAATATTTCATGTTTTATTGATTTAAACAACACATTTTTTGCGGATAACATTACAATTATACGTTTTCATAATCAAGACTATTTAATTTTTTTACAACAGACTTCTTTATACCTTTGCAACTTGCGAGTGCAATCAGGAATTAAAACACAGATATAATTAACATAATATATTTATTTATAAAAATATTTTGGTTAGTATACATAATTCTTACAAACTAATATTAGTACTTACAATTATGGATTACAAAAAGCTTATGCCTATTTAGGACACCAGTCATGCAAAATTACATATTTTTTTACCATGTACCTAGGTAGGTACTTACATCATAGATAGTAGGTATGGAGTTATAGTCATTGATTAAGTTTAGGTAGCTAATTACATATATTTTGCAACATTAATGAAGTTACAAGGTAAAAATGGATTGAAAAATACCTATTTATTACACATTACATAAAAATGGTTGCATTTCCCCAGGCTAAAGTTGACACTTTATCAAATAATAGCAATCGTTTGTCATCATTGCTTGAAAGTGCTATTTTATTTATACTTTGTGTAAATATTTCATGTTTTATTGATTTAAACAACACATTTTTTGCGGATAACATTACAATTATACGTTTTCATAATCAAGACTATTTAATTTTTTTACAACAGACTTCTTTATACCTTTGCAACTTGCGAGTGCAATCAGGAATTAAAACACAGATATAATTAACATAATATATTTATTTATAAAAATATTTTGGTTAGTATACATAATTCTTACAAACTAATATTAGTACTTACAATTATGGATTACAAAAAGCTTATGCCTATTTAGGACACCAGTCATGCAAAATTACATATTTTTTTACCATGTACCTAGGTAGGTACTTACATCATAGATAGTAGGTATGGAGTTATAGTCATTGATTAAGTTTAGGTAGCTAATTACATATATTTTGCAACATTAATGAAGTTACAAGGTAAAAATGGATTGAAAAATACCTATTTATTACACATTACATAAAAATGGTTGCATTTCCCCAGGCTAAAGTTGACACTTTATCAAATAATAGCAATCGTTTGTCATCATTGCTTGAAAGTGCCACTTTATTTACATTTTGTGTGAATATTTCATGTTTTATTGACCTAAACAAAATATTTTTTTTGCGAATGACATTGCAGTTGTACAAAGCACTTTTATAATCGATCATTTTTAACTGCTTCGTAATACATTTTTTAGTACCTTTTGCCTTCTTTATAGTTTTATCTAACGTTTTAATACAATAAAGCTTTGAGCGCAGTCCAACGAACTCTTTAATGATTTTACCACCCATTTCGTCCTTAAATAGCCCTGGAATCTTTTTATTAATAATTGGTAACTCAAATTCGTTATTCGAATCATAGTTGCTGGTATCTAAGTATTTTAGGAAATGCATCTTGAAATCTTTATAAATGTCATTCGTTTCAACTTTATAAACCAGACTGTCTGTGTCAGTGTAGCACAATTGAATTCGGTTACCATAAAAAGGCTTTATAGTGGAATAGTGGAAATCGTACATGTGACTCTTAGACAATTCTAATACAGCAAACCCTATATATATTGGTTTGTTTAGAATAACACGCGAAGGCTTCATTTGGATTGCTACTAAATTATCAGAAAAGACAGACGCGCTATGAAAATAAGGGCTGGCTATTAATTTCTCAGCACAAGTTGTCTTTTTTGTTTTATTGTTCGAATCACACCACTTGTTTACTAATTTTACATCTATTCTTTGTTCATTATTTTCCAGCGTCTTCCCAAAAATACTATTGTTTAGTAATTTAAAAAAATCTTGTTCGAAGGTCGACTCTGCTTTCTGACGTAGCTGGGTGTTAAGATCAATATATTGCTTTAAAAAACAACTTTGTTTAAATTCTATAGCTCGATGGATTTTTTTCAACACTAAACCGTGCTGTAGACATTTTTTTAAATGTGCGTAATGAATAACGTACTGGTATTTATCATACAAATTTGGTATTAGTTTTTTATTATTACCACCAGGTGGTAAGCATTTTTCAGGACAGAATGGGAAGTCATTGTGATCAATGTGCAAATGCCTAGGGTACATTAAATCAACTTCAAGAATATAACCTTTTTCCGCGGTATCACTAATATTTGTTAAATTCAATTGTAAATCATCTATTTCTTTTCTGTTCATAAATCTGAAATCGGAATAGGGTAGTGCCTGACACATGCTATAACCGTATAGATTGTTACAGTCTAAATAAATAATGAATGAATTTGGACTGGACGTATCATAAGAATCCAAATATTTATTATTAGCTTTGGCATGTCTTCTGGAACACATACAAACACCTCCGCGGATACCTTTTTGTATCATTCTAAAAATTTCAACATCACTAATTAATTCTAATTTAACTCCTGTTTTCAAAAGCATTGCATCAAACGATAGGCTTGGTGCTGTAAGATAAAACGCAGGATCGAGATTATAATATCGTTTACAAGTTTTTCTAAAACTTTCAAATATATCTGTTAGCAATAGAACGTCCGTTTTAAGATATAAATCTGTGTACATACCCATATTTTGAATATTAAATACTGACCAAACAGATTGAGCATGTTCATAGTCTTCGTCGGAAATTAATTCATTAGTCAAAGAGTTATAAAAATGATTTTTAGATGGCAAACATGTATCTTCATAACGTTCCCATTGAGACATATAGTCATATGGATACACTCCTTTTCGGGTTAACAAACTGAATTGTGTTTCAATAGGAAAATGTGATTTTAACTGTTGAAATTCTTGTATTTTCATTGTACTAGTTAACTTTTCTAAGCTAGTTCCCAAAAATTTGAAAGAATCTACAAACCGAACCTGAATGCTTTCCTTAGGGGAAATCGGAATAAATTTTGTAAAAGAAATATAGTTTTCTTTCGTTTTAGGTATCACTTTAAGAGATCCTGGAGCTTCTCCTAATTCTTTTATAAAAAGGTGACAGTCATAACCAGATAAATTATGAAAAAATACTGGTATAAATGATGGTACTTTGTATTGTATGTTACAATAACTATGAGCTGCGCCGCGATATTTACCAGTCAAGTGACAATGATCACGGACTTTGTCACCGAACAAAAAGTGCTCACAAATATGACATGTTGCTGCATTTTCAAAGTCATGAGCATGATCATCAGTAAAAATAATGGGAACGTTACTTTTTAAAATACCATAAATTTTTTGTGCATCGTTATAAATAGATTTAACAAATTTAGATACACAATCCAAACCGCGATACGAAACGTAACGATTATGGCTGTCATCTAATGTGCACGTTATATGATATGCGAAGGCTATAGGTACATGTCGCTGACGTGTTACAGTACTCGCAGTTGTTGGATCAGGGTCACAAGATTGGTACCTTTCCAGCATTGTTTCAAAGTCAGCGTATATAACAAATGGAACAGTTTGCTTTCTATTATAATTTTCAAACTGTATGAATGAGCCCTTTGGAGGCAGCACAGTGGCAATTCCTCCACAACTGTGCGAACTAAGATCATCACATGAATCAAAAAACATTAAACATTCCTCACAAAAGTACAATTTACTGTGATGTTTCGTTATTTGATTCTTAACAAGTCGCGGTAAATCTTTAATGAGGCAGTAATGTGACAGATTGTCATTTTGTAAATAAAGTAAATGGATCACCTTTTTATTATTCAAGGATTTTGGTTTGTAAAGCGGTCCTACCACGGTATTATTTTTTAAACCATAAATATAAATACAAATTTCGGGGTTATTTACTTCAAACTGCGCTATGTCAGAGAAACTCAATGGAAAAGACAAACCTTCTATGTTTAACACGTTTCTGAAATGTGGGTATGATAAAACTCTTTCAGGGTGAGATTTAGCTGGATATAAAGCAGCAACTACTGACCACAAAAAGCAATATTCGTCATTATTATGAATATTAACACACGCTCTTTTTGATTTAATTGCTGCCGGTAACTCAATAAAACCGGAGCCGCGCAAAGGTTGATATTTGTTAATGTTAATTTCCAAATGAGAACTACTTAATAAAGTCCAACCACTATCACGGTCTTGGAATTCTTCAATCTTTTTCTTTAAAGTATTTTCAACTTGAGATATCAAAGTGACATAATCATAATTCTGATAAAGACTGAAATTTTTCGTACAAAATGATTTCATCTCCTGAGACTCGTTTTTAACCAATAAAAACAAAGCAAAATATTCAAAGTTTACTTTCAAACAAGTATGTTCTTTAAGAGACATATCTATTAACATTTGAATTTTATCCTGAATATTATTTAAAAATGATTCTAAAGAACAATTTTCAAACGAATCGGTAATTCTATAAGAAGCTATATGATTACGAAATGCAGAATGTATAATTTCAACGCCTTCGCAAAAATGTGAAATATTTTTATTTTTATGATCGTTACTGCGTAAATGACCTACCCAGTGATTGCGCTCAACAGATGTGTTACAAACAGTACAGAAAGGCATTTTATTATTATGCTAATTACCTTGTACTTTAAAGTTAATATAAGGCAGCAAAAGGTACAAAAATAAAGTATAAGTAGAAAGAAATTATTTAGGTAAAAAGCAATATATCCAAAACACATTAGGTATACACAATAGGGGCTATGATGAAAGAGACTGGTGTCGAAACTATAATTAAATATTAAAAATGTGTGAAAAAAATATTGAATTTTCAATGATAATATTAATATAAAAAATTATTTTATATTAATATTATCACTATAAAAGATGGGCTCCGAGTTATCAAATAGCTCATGAGCCCGTCTCATAAATATTTGTAAGGCGTCCCACGTCGAGGAGCCTCTATTAAGTTGCAGTTTCAGTGCAACCGACGCCTTCTTCCACCGATCCTCTCTAGGAGTGGAAGCGGCTTCAGCCTTATGGTAGACCTTCACCTCAACATAGAAGTCCCCCGTTAAGTCGGCTGTCCGCCGTACTTTCCCGTTGGCGACGCGGCTCACGAGGGACGATCCAAGGTCTCCGCACGATGTCGCTGGGAGAAGCTTGTCGTTCTCTAAGCCGAAGAGGTCCGAGCTATGATGTTTGTATTTACTGAAATAAAATAAAACATTTTATTTATAATTATTACGATAATAATACCTTCAAAGTTGACGGCACGGTTGGCGCAGTGGTCGAGCGATCGACTGCTGCATTGCGTGTCGCGGTTCGATTCCCGCACGGAACAAATATTTGTATAATCTACAGATAGTTGTTCGGGGTCTAGGTGTGTGTGCATGTGAGATTTATGTCTGTAAACGCACCCACGATACAGAAGAAATTCCTAAATATGACCAACTAAACGTGATGTATGAAAGATATCGTATCTAACATTTATGATAGTGCTCTCTGCGTTACTGAACTAGAGTTTAGTTTCGATTTGTGAATAAAACTCTAATGGACATAACATACACGACAAGTAAGTAATAAAGTCAAAAATTACCTCGATGTTGATTCCGAAGGCATGGTGCCGCTCCCAGAAGTTTTGCGCTTCGATGCCTTTTTCTTCGGCTGCACGTTTTTCGTAGCCTCGGTTACTGCTGAGCACCCCGGCAGCGACTGGTATTCAACTTCGGAGTCAGACCTGCAATCGAATACAAAGATTATTTTTTATAAAACAATTATGATGTAAAGAACGCACTGAAATATCTAACCTTCTTAATTAAATTAATTTTGAGTAGTACTTACTTACATTTTATGAAGAGAGATTCACGTGATTATAACGTAAGGTAGACAGCGATGAGCACTTGGAAATACTGGAGCAAATGTGATTTTCGATACAATCCATCGGTTTATATTCATAAAAAAATACAATTTCAGCAAAATTTACCTAATCACAAAATGAATCCTTAAATAATATGTATTACAGTTGTATTACCAATTTATGTCACTTACGTCAAATTAAATCGTATTGCTTGCATACCAATACTGCCAAATTGCAATTTTATCGTGAGAAATGAAATATAAAACCACCAACGCCGACAAAGGTGGAACCGATAGCTACTTACCTGGCTGCCGCTAATCATTATAGGTATGATAATAAAATTATGTAAGTTTGTTTGTTTAATAAACGCTAATATAAAACTTCACTTGACATTATACGAATATTTAAAAAAAAAAAAAATGTTACAATTATCCTCAAAATTGGTGTAAAGTAACCCCCTGCTAGAACTTTTTAATAAAACATTTCATGTAACGAAAGTCGCGGTAAAAATTTAGTTACAACAATTTTGTAGTTTAACTCAAAATTAAAATAACCTAACTACTAATTTTTATAAAACATTTCATGTAACGAAAGTCGCGTTAAAAATTTAGTTTACAACCATGTTGTAGTATAACTCAAAATTCAAATAAAATAACCAAAATACTAGAACATTTTTTAAAACATTTCATAATATGAAATTATTATATTATAATGAAATTCACGTCAAAAATTTTGGTTACAATAATGCTACAGCTTAACTTAAAATTGAAATAAAATAATCAAATCAAACTACTAGAACATTTTTTATAAAACATTAAATTCATGTAATTGGAATTCGAATAAAAAAAAAACGCTATTCAATTCAATAGGTAATGATATGATTAAGAATATCTTATAAACAATTCCTTAACTAGAACTGACAACTGGTTATTATTATTATTAACCATTTATTTCAGACATAATCCATATAAGTGTCAGTAAAATTTTCTTAAAATCTATGTTAGTAGGTACCTAATTATAAGACATTTTTTTTTATCACAATTAATGTTAGTTATGAAAAACATCATACCATAAACAAAGTAACGTCAGCACAAGTAGGAGTACTTTGGGCTAATCGAATCTATTATCTTAATTGATCGTATGGAAATAATATTTATTTTAATTGATCATGGGTAATTCTAATAAAATACTAATTTGAATTATAGCCGCAACATGCACAGCGGTCCTCTTTCTTGTAATATGATTGCTTAACATATTTATGGAAATTACCCACACTCACACCGCATGCTATAAAGTTCTTACACTGCAAGTTATTTCATGATCCAATTCTGCAGTTTTGCAGATGTTAAGAGCCCATTTACACTTACTCATCGACTGCATAATAAAATCGTTTCCGACTTCATCGACAAGCGGTTCATGATATAGTACGTCGCACCGGCTGACCGCCCCGCCGCGCCGTCGCGTCGAATGGCTCATGTACCGTTTTGTCGGCGGCAAGTGTAAAAGCACCATAATCTATTTCAACGCTCGGAGTTCAGATGACCATTATGTCTTATTTCTTAAAGTGTAATGTAAAGTGTGTGTCGTCTGTATGAATGAATTAAATTAAAATTTGGATGTCCTTGAGCCAATCTGGTCACAGAAAATAGAATGTGTGTGTGCCTATGAGTATACGCTATTTCTTATTTTTGTGGAGAGACATGAGACAATCTGTCCCAAATTTTAGTTTAATATATACGGTATCCTAAAGTTCAGATGTCCTCGAGCCAATCTGGTCACAGAAAACGGAGTATGTGTAACCTGTAGTGATGCACAATCTCTAACTTTGTGGAGAGACATGAGACAATCTGTCCTGAATTTTAGGCTAGCGATTCATACAGCGAAATACCTTATTTGTTAACGTGTAAGTAAAGTGTGTGTCGTCTGTATGAATGAATTAAATTAAAATTTGGATGTCCTTGAGCCAATCTGGTCACAGAAAATAGAATGTGTGTGTGCCTATGAGTATACGCTATTTCTTATTTTTGTGGAGAGACATGAGACAATCTGTCCCAAATTTTAGTTTAATATATACGGTATCCTAAAGTTCAGATGTCCTCGAGCCAATCTGGTCACAGAAAACGGAGTATGTGTAACCTGTAGTGATGCACAATCTCTAACTTTGTGGAGAGACATGAGACAATCTGTCCTGAATTTTAGGCTAGCGGTTCATACAGCGAAATACCTTGTTTGTTAACGTGTAAGTAAAGTGTGTGTGAACTGAAATAGTGGAATGGCGCCCAATCCGTTTGCTGATCGAACAAGGTAATCCATTTATATTATTGGGCATTCTAATCCACCGAGAGCGACGGAGGCGAACGGAGTGAGCCGTAGGAACGGAAGGTGGATTAGAATGCCCAATAATATCCTACTAACCTGTGCAAAATTTAACTATCCAAAACCCTATTTTTATATTAGTTACTTTTAGTTTAAGGACAAATGTTAAGAAGGACATTCCGCCACTAAATGTCCTTGGTGGGCGGTATGTTCAAGACCAAACTTATTGTTAAAGTAAAAAATATTATTGTTCAAAAGTTGTCTCATGGCTCGATAGATGGCGTTGTCGCGTTTAAAAGCGAGCTATGGTTTCGTTACCAATGAAACTATTAGGCAAAATTGATTTGTAAGACCATAATATATACGAAAGAAAGAAAGAAAGAAAAAGAAAATACGTTTATTCACGCACGCGTGTGACACAGCCTTACAATCAATAAACAAAAATAATATTAAAAAGAGAATAACAGTCGTTATAAATAACACAAGAAAAGACGAATTACAATTAAAAAACTAGTGGAAAATATGTGTCACACCCCACGTGAAACGGCCCTTGCTCAGCATAATGCTGAGACCCTGTACAGGACAAAAACCTCAGCGCTGATTTTCAGCAAGAGCCGAAGCTAACGCGATGACGTCTGCTGGGGCAAGAATTAAATAAGGTGTAAAAAATAAACTAAACAGATATCATAATAGAAAAAAATAAATACAGACTAAAATCGACTAAATAGATAAATATACCTTGGCAACACTCGGGAAGCCTCTCGCGCAGATTTGGTTCATTCCATGCCAAATATGTGAGTGTCAACTGTCAACGTCAAAATGTCATGCAATAAACCAAAATCATGGCGACGCTTATCCCAAGTATTACGCAATACGCAAGAATTATGTAATGTGTGCGATGTTTGTTTTGTAATACTGCAGTTTTGTGGAAAGTGTTAGTTGGAAAGTAATGGTGTAGGTGTATGTATGACTTGAGAACTCTGCAAGTCGGTGTGATTTCCGTGGGCCATACCCCAGGTGAGTAAATTAAATGGAAATAAATACTAAGATGCGACCTCTAAACTAGCGAAATAGTGAGATAAATTATATTAGTGTATTTAAATTAAAAATTGTATTATATAAAATAGTATTTGTGCATATCGAATGTCAAATATTAATAATATAATAATTTAGATGTTGTAATAATTTAGTGAGTAATTATTAAATAAGTGTCTCTAAACAGGTCCGAGTATCACTGCTATGCAGAAATAGCATGGATAGTGGTTTGATGCCAAACTGCCAACATTGACAGCAATCAGGAGGCACCAGGGACGCGCCAACAGCACTGCGGAGGATCGAAGCCAAGGATTGTGGGCCGAGATCATGAGGTAAATAAACATATTTTTATGACTGTTGTACATGAAGTAGTTGTTTCTTTAGGTGCACTTTAAATGTCTTGATTGTTTTTAGGCCCCTCAATGGTGGTGGAAGATCATTCCAGCAGTGCGTGGCAGCAAACCTGAAGCTTCCCCTGAAAGCCGTGGTTTTGTGTGGAGGTGCCTTAAGCGGGTCGACATTGGAGCGAAGACCACACGTGTATTGTGATTTTCGCCAAGTGAGTTTGTCATATAAATAGTGCGGCTTGTGGGTTGTTACGACACCAAACATTAGGCTAGCCAAATGCAGTTTTCGTCTGGCATCCATTCTCAATAAGTTAAGCTTGTTTATATAGGGGGTAACATGATGCCTACGAGGAATATTAACACAGAACCTCGCGCAAGCATTCTGAATCCGCTGAATTAGCCTCTCTGTCCTAGCAAGTAGGCAAGGGCCATATACTGTATCGCAGTAGTTGAACTTTGATAGCACTAGAGTGTCCACTAGATGTTTCCTCAGTGGCACACTGAGAAATTTGCGGATACTGTACAAGACCCTCAGCCTGTAAAAGCAATTCCTAACAGTACTGTTAATGTGAGGCTCAAAATGTAATTGTGGATCCAGGGTTAAACCCAAACTGCAGACCTGCTCAACCTGTTCTATCTTATTCCCTTTGATAACAATCTCTGGCTTGGCATTCAGTATTGAGGCCACCTGTTTTTTTGTCCCTAAAACCATGAACTTGGACTTAAGTGGGTTGAGAAGCAAGGAGTTCTCCTCAGACCAAGTCACAACTCTATGTAAATCCTCATTCATCCTTTGAACTGCAGATGCCACATCATCCCCCTTGAAGGATGTGTACAGCTGAATATCATCCGCATACATATGATATCTGCAGTTTCGAAAGGAATGAGTAACGTCAGCACTGTAGAGGATGTACAATAAGGGACCTAAAATAGATCCCTGCGGAACTCCCCCGCAGACCGGGAGTGGAGGGGATGATAGGGTAGATCCGTCTTCCTTTTGTATTTGAACAAACTGGGACCTGTCTGTTAAATAGCTCTTAAACCAATCTACAGCGTCGCTATCAAACCCGTAATAGGTTAACTTTGACAGCAGTAGATTGGTATTAATAGCATCAAATGCCCGAGAGAAATCCAGCAACACCAGGATAGACCCCTCCCCCCGATCACGTGCCTCTAGGATATTGCCTACCACGTCTAACAAGGCTGTTGCTGTCCCCCTTCCCTTACGGAAACCTGATTGGAACTCGGGTAGAATATTATTTGCCTCTAGGTATTCAATCACCTGTAAGTAGACCACGCGTTCCAGAATCTTTGACAGACATGGTAGAATACTTATTGGCCTGAGATCTTTCAGATTGACCGGGTCACTGACTTTAGGAATGGGGCAAACAATTGCACGACGCCAGAGACAAGGAAATGTACAAGATTCAATGGACTTGTTGATGATAGCAGTAATGGCTTGCAAAGTGCTAGGTAGTGTGAGTGTGAGCATGTCCAGACTGATGCCATCTACACCCCGTGCATTTGATTCCAGACCCCTGATTATTTTGAGTACTGTTTCTTGGTTGGTCTTTGTGAGCGAAAACACAGATGGACTATGCCTACGAGAACTGAAACTGTATATCAACGAGTCATTGTCATTGCAGCTCCCCGGGACGTTTAAAAAGGCTGCATTTATACTATCCGGGTTGTCAAAGTGACTAGGCAGTCGCCTCTCATTGTGGTCTGGAAGAACATCTGATTTCAAATTACGCCACAGCAGCTTGGGATCTTTACTTTGCTCGTTAATGTTTTTTGTAAAATATGCAGACTTTTCCCTTCCCAATGCGGCGGCTGCCTCGTGTTTGAGATCCAGATAGTACTGCTTATGATGCGGTTCTTTTGTCTTATGACATCTGTGTTTGGCTTCCTCTCTCAATCTGAACATAAGTCGAATATTGTCAGTGATCCAGGGTGTAGGCCGCTTGAAATAGGTCTTATCCTTCATAGGAGCATGGAGATCAAACAGCTGGATTATGTAAGAAGTGAAAGTGTCAACCATGGAGTCAACATCACTCATGTCTCCTATGTCGGACCATGGTATCATGTGTAGGTGTTCATGGAATATATCTGGCAAGATGTCCAAGAGAGGGCGAAACATGACTACCCTAGGTTTAGCCCTAGGCTTTCTAAATACTGTTTCACACGTGATGAGGGAGTGGTGACCGAGCTCACTAATGTGGTGCACTTCAACATTTCGTGTGGTGACATCTGTAGATATAATGTCAATGAGTGAGCAACTGTCATTTATGAAATGTGTGGCTTTTGTTACTACTTGAGTCATATCAAAGTTATTAAAGAATTCCATGAGCTGCCTTGACTTAGAGGTGTTTGAATTTAACAGATTGACATTGAGGTCACCTAACAATATGACATTGTCATATGGGGCTAATGCACTAATGCTAGCAGTTATGGCATCAAGGAAAAGCTCCAAATCCTGCCAGGGTGGTCGATACGCGGTCCCTATCAAAAGTTTTCTTTTATTAATGGTGAGGCTCAGCCAAAGCTGCTCCACCGTAGGATGTTCAGGATGAGCCTTGACACGCGCATTTATCCCATTTTTTATATAAAAAGCGACTCCCCCGCCGCGCCCACCTCGTGTAGATACAGGTCTTGGTACGTGCCTAAACTTGTATCCTGCAAGACTAGGAGCACGGTCTTCCTCCCCTTTGCGTAACCATGTCTCGTTGATAGCCATGATGTCCACAGAATGGTTACCCATGGCGATCTAGAACTCGTCCTGATTAGTCCCTAGAGAGCCTGCATTCAAGAGACCAAACTTGACATATTTGCTAGGAGCCATAGATGCTAGGAGGCATAGGCATTAATTGCGCGAGTATGTGTGTAAAGTATAGTTTGTGTATATATAAGTATATGTTTGCAGGTGCAGTTACAGTTTGTAAATAGTTAGTTGTGAGTGTAAAAAAACATTGTAAGTAATTAGAACTAGGTGATAGTATATGTTGTAAATAATGTGTGTATGAAAGTGTTTGTATGTGTGTAATAGATATAGTATACATATGTAGCATAGTTAAATATTTTATCATATTAGAATAACTTTGTTTTCGCGTTGAGTAAGCCTCGTGTACGTTATGGTTGAGTCCATCAGTATTGCGACACATATTTCCCAAAAAACACAGTATTGGACTATTTTTACAAAAAAAGACACGATAACAATTAGACTATTATACCAGCTTAGATCAGTACACAGAGGCGGTTTTATTTATATTCACCCCATCTTGTGTGCTAGTAGGTCAGCAGATCGCCTAGTAGCTTAGCTAGGAAACACAGAGAGAAGCAAAAGAAGCGCTTGTTTTCTTGTTGGTACCCTTCAATGCCTCTTGGAAAATTCCGATAGGATATTTTCTGATTAATGGAATAAATGCGGATCAAAAAGCCGCTCTTTTGACAGAAGCCATCCATTTGGTTGAAGAGGCTGGTGTAAATGTCAAAGCCGTTACATTCGACGGATGTCCAGTTAATATTACTATGGCCAAAAAATTAGGCTGTTCGTTTGAAGTGGATCAAATAAAGTCTACGTTTCAAAATCCCTGCAATAGCTCCAAAATAGCTGTCTTTTTAGATCCGGCACATATGATCAAGCTAGTGCGAAATGCATTTGAATTTTATGGGAATATGAAAGATGAACGGGGCAAATCAGTTTCGTGGCAACATCTCGTTAACTTGCATAATTTACAAACAGCCGAAAATTTCCACTTAGCTAATAGACTAAGGGCTGCTCATATATATTTCAAAACTAAAATTATGAAAGTTAGTCTAGCAACCCAAATTTTTAGTAAGAGCGTGTCAGATGCACTCAAATTTTGTAAGGAGAAACTTAATTTGAGTGAGTTTCAAGATGTCGGACCTACAACACAATTTCTAGATCTCATGAATGATCTGTTTGATATCCTAGATTCCCATACCCATGGGTATGAGTTTAAACGAGCTGTTAACGTCGAAAATTCTGCGACAGTTATAACCAAATTAAAAGCAGCAAAAGATGCTATTTTGAAGATGACTACAGATATAGGTGATAGAAATGGGAAGCAGGAAGTGAAACTTGTTAAATCGCCTCGTTTTACAGGATTTATAGGATTTTGTGTGTGTATAGATAGTGCCATTGAACTCATTCAGAACTCAGTCCTAAACTCAGAGTGCCAACTAAAGTACCTCCCATTTCATAAAATAAGTCAGGACCTCCTAGAACACCTATTCGGAAGCATAAGAAGCCACGGTGGATCCAATAATAATCCGAGTGCTAGATTATTTGAAAGTATTTACAAGAAACTCCTGACCTATGCACAAATAAAAAACACTGGTAGTGGCAATTGTAGTGCTCTTCATCAAATATCGATTTTACAATGCACTTCTGCAGTTAAACGCATAAATATTACAAGGTACAAAGACCAAAGCATGGATGTAGAGACTGAGAGCATGGATTTCACAGTTCTCGAAAGCATGTTGCCTAATTCCGTATTTGGTGCTAAAGTAGTGGAATACATGGCCGGCTACGTTGTCCATGCTTTGATAAAGCAAATAAAATGCCAAACATGCGTCGGAGCACTGATTGGTGTACAAAATGAAAACTCCTTACAATTTCAAAAAGACACTAAAAGCAAGTTATTGTACGGATCTACTACAGTTGTAGAAATTTGTCGTCGTTGTGAAATTTATATTAAAAGGGCGATCAACGAGAGTGGTTAAAAAGTGCTGTTTCCGAAATATTATTTTATACGATCGGTTTTAAAATCCCTAATTGGATATGATCTATTTCCGGATATTAATTTTCATCAATATGAAATAGAATCCACGAATCATTTGATTGAATTGGCAAGATGCATAATTCAGAAATATGTAGACGCTCGACTATCGTTTTTTACCAAAAACAGTCAGGATCCTAAAACATTGATACGAAGAACTTATACTAAATTAATACATTTTAAGAACCAATAATTTTTTTTTTTTCTAATAGACTGATTTTTATTAAATATACGATTATACGATTTTTATTGAGTATTTATTACTACAATGAAATACATTTTATCGATATTTTTTAATTGAAAGAGAGCAATCCCTTGCTGAGCGTACTCATGCAACTCGACCTTGAACTGACCAATAGTAGCCGCGGATTATGTCGCGTCCCCCGGCCCGCAGCGGTGAGTCGTGTTCTTAGAAGAAATGTGCGAGTGCGCTCTCTAGTGGTTATTTACTTTATGATTGAAACACTCGCTACGCTCGTGTTTCAACTTTAGAATCCTTCGCTTGCTCGGTCATCAAAATTGAGCCCGCGGTTAAAAAGCAACTTTGCACTCTTGTATAACAAATAACTATTTCGTGTCGCACATGCAAGAGAAACTACCACACCTTACTCCATCGCGATAAGTCTAGGGAGTCAAGTCCGTCTAAATCGACTTTAGTGTCAAGGTCATTAACACACACCGCTGTCCTACTGGCCACGGCACTTGTCCAGGTCCGTGATGCCTTCGGCTCCATGCAAACGTTCCGAGCTCTTTTTGACACTGGAAGTCAAAGAAATTTTATCACGGAAAAGGTAGTAAAACGTCTGACCTTACCCCTTACTCCGGCTAACGATAGCGTCAGTGGAATTGGAGATGCGGCAGCGCCGATTCTCGGTGACGTCACTTGTTTGATAGGTACAAAAGACAAAATCCTATTTAAATTGAATTTGCACGTCATTTCAACAATATGTGGAGATCAACCGACAGCAAAACTTAACACGTCTGGGTGGACACACATTGAATCGAAACCTTTAGCAGACCCAGGGTTTGATCTTCCGGAACCTGTCGATATATTACTCGGTGCGGAGGTGTTTGCTGACTCGCTTCTTAATCAACATATCAAGGGCAATGCAAATCAACCTATTATCGCTCTTAACTCTGTTTTCGGTTGGCTTCTCTTGGGCAAAACTCGTCTAGATTCAAATACCTTAGTGCACGCTTCGGAAGATAACCCTGCGGACATTTGTTCTCGTGATCAATTACCTAGCGAACTCGTTAACAATTCCTTATGGTGGGCGGGCCCTGATCGGCTGCATAGGGATCACTGCTCCTGGCCTTCTAGCCTTGATACGGCATCCCGCAACGACGAGGTACTCGTTAAATCCAAAAAACGCAAGTCTGTAGTCTTATTAACCGATCAACATGATAGAACCTTACCTGACGAATCCATCATCGAAATGCGACTAAATCGTTTCTCATCATTATCTAAGTTAGTTAATGTTCTCACGTATGTATATCGGTTTATTAATAATACTAGACATCCCAATCAAGTGAATCGAAAAGGATTTCTTAACAACGTTGAACGTCATTACACTCTTATAAAAATAGTCAAACATGTACAACATCGCGCTTTTCTAGAAGAAATATCTCATTTGCAATCTAAAGCCTGATTGGCGAACGAAACGAGGCCATTCCCACGGTGCGTGTTTTTGCGGACGCACGCCGACGGACGCCGACCAGCACGCACGACGCACCGTGGGAATGGCCTCGTGCGTGGTCGTCTGCCGACGTCTGCAGCGGTGCGCCGGTATCCATCGCAAGTCGGTAACTTCAAAGGTGTGGTGCGGTGCGATCCGCGCGCGTCCGTCGCGGTGCGAGCGCGTTCGGCGCCGTCCTCGGTAGCACAGACGACGATAAGTCAGTACTTGTTTGTCCGCCGACACGAGTAGTGGTGTAGTGTCTAGTTGGTTGAAGTTGAAATGGAGTGGACAAACGAACTTATTTTCGATTTTTTGAATCTATACCACAATGAACCAACCTTATGGAATTCTGCGGCGCCGGACCATAAAAACAAAACCGATGCATACGATGCATGGAACCGGATAAAAAGCCAATTGACGGATGGTACTATTACAGTTCCAGAATTAAAAAAGAAGCGAGACAATACTTAAAAAATTAGACTTAAAAAATTCAAGACTTATGGTAATAAATCCGACGAATTAACTTATAAGTACTTACGAGAAAGAGTCAAGACTATGGAAGCCTCATGCTATAACTCTTACCTAAATCAAACTGAAACATCTATTAAAAATAACCCTAAATATTTTTGGACATTTGTTAAAAATCGTTGCAATTCTAACGCTATGCCTAGTACACTAAAATACAATAATGTTTTATTACTCACTGGTGATTCCATTTGTGAGGCTTTTTCCTCTTATTTCCTTTCCACTTTTCTCGAGCCCAGTTCTATGAATAGTCCCAACACAGCCCCAGTTTCCTCCACAAACACTACTGTAAGTCCCTCTGATATTTCTAACATTGAAATCAAAATTAATGTTGTGACCGACCTACTCCGCAGTCTAGACCCATCTAAAGGAGCTGGTCCTGATAAAATATCTTCTAAATTTCTTATTGAATGTGCATCTGCGATTGCATTACCTATCTCTATTCTGTTTTCCAAATCCTTATCTCAAGGTGTTGTCCCCAGAATGTGGAAATCTGCGTTTATTACACCGGTCCATAAGAAGGGGTCTAAAACTGAAGTTACTAACTATAGGCCCATATCTAAACTGTGCATTATAGCTAAATTATTTGAGCGTATTATCTATAATCAGTTATACCCTGCTCTTGCGCCTTCGCTTGGCTCCTTCCAGCATGGTTTTTTGAAGGGACGGTCTACAACTACTAATCTCATTTTGTTTAATGATTTTATTACTAAGGCTATGGATGATGGTAGCCAGGTCGATGTGGTTTACACTGATTATAGCAAAGCATTCGATCGTATTGATCATGACACTTTGATCAAGAAGCTAAGCTCTATAGGTATTCGTGGGGACCTGTTAAGGTGGTTTTCCTCATATATTAATAATAGATCGCAGGCTGTAGTGATTAATAATTATATATCCAGTTGGGTGTCAGTGCCTAGCGGTGTGCCTCAAGGTTCGTTACTTGGGCCCTTTTTATTTGTGATCTATGTGAACGATATCGATCTGTGCCTGCAATCATCCAAATTGCTGTGTTTCGCCGATGACATGAAAATCTTTGCCAAAATATCATCGGTTGAAGATGGATTAGCACTTCAGGCTGATCTATACCGTCTTGAAGACTACTGTAGGGCTAATAAACTCGATCTGAATCCATCTAAGTGTTCAGTAATTACTTACACTAGGAAACGTGCCGCTCTAGTCACCACCTACATCTTATCGGGCCAGACTTTGCCAAGGTGCGATACCATTCGTGACTTAGGTGTGTATCAAGATAGTAAATTAGTTTTTGACACCCACATTGACATTATTATCAAAAAAGCCTCTAAATTGCTTGGGTTTATCATGCGTCTCTCTAAGTGCTTTAATAACGCTAAAACACTAAAAATTCTATACTGCACCTTTGTTAGAAGTCAGCTTGAGTATGCGTCTCAGATATGGAACCCACGTTACCACAAGTACATCGACCGCATAGAAAACATCCAGAGACGCTTCATTAAATATCTTTGTTTTCATCAAAAAATTCCCTATCACTCCATCGATTATCTTCGACTCTGCAAGAAATATCATTTATTACCTCTCAAAGATCGACGTGAGATTGCCGACTTTCTGTACGTATTAAAAATCTTCAATAACTATATTGACAGCCCCGAACTTCTATCTAAATTTCACTTTAATGTACCGCAAAAATTATTCCGCAACAACCCACCCCTACGTGTGCCTCTAGCATCAACAAATTACAGACAGAATAGTTTTATTATACGAGCGGGTAGACAGTTCAACAATATATGTAAGCAGTATGACTTTGATCCCTTTGCGACTAGCGTGGCGTCGGCCAGAAGACGCATTAGCCTAAAGTTTTTTAAGTAGCATTTTGATTGTTTCCCTAGTTTTTAGAAATGTTTATAATATTTTTATCATTAAGTACTTTTTGTTTGTTAACTAAAGGTTTCAAGTTAATACTAATTGATCCATGCAATTAACTTGTTTAATTAAGCTGTAATGACTGTGAAAATATTGATATGCTCACTTCTTAATTGTAAGTCTGTTGCTATACGTGAGGACTTGTAATTGGCTTTCTGTAGTTTAGGTTGGCTTCTATTTTTAGTTAGTTTAAGCTGTAAGTCCTCCAGAGTGTAATAAATAAATAAAATAAATAAATAAATAAATTTAATGTCGACGTACAGAAGACAAAGAGCAAAAGTCAAAGAGTCTTTGGGCACTGGAAGTGGGGCTGACGATGTTTACAAGCCTGAGTGGCCTTATTATGACATAATGGCTACTTTTTTGGATGACATCTATAAACCAAGAAAAACGAAGAGTTCTGAGGTAAGTAAATATTTATTTAGTGAATAGGTAATCGAATGTAATTAGTAGGTATACATAATATACTTATATAAAATCTTCTTCTTTTGTCATCACCATAGATCGGAATTGCCACATTTACCGCAAACATTGATGTTAATTGGATTGATCGGTATTCCGACTGATACTACGGGATTTTATTGAATTTCATTATTTTGTCAGACACTCGAGATTACACTCGAGATGTGTTTTGAGCTACATAACTCACAATACAGTTCATATAACTAAGTAGGTATCTAAAGTAATGTAATGATCTCTGTTGTTAAAATCATAAAGTAGATAAGTATTAATTTATTAAAAAAAAATAGAATTACTAGATAAGTTCATACATATAAAATGTTTCTAAATCTTACACAATAGTCGCATATAAGCCAACACAACTCAAAATAATCCATCAGTTTGTTAGGTAGCTTAAAAAACCTAATAAAAACCAACAGCACAACAGGCCACGAAATATAAAAAATATAAATAATAAATATTGGAACTGTTGTGCGCCCTGAGCCGCGTGGGGCGACCGGCGGCCCCGCGAGCGGTAGGCATTTATCGCGCGCAAGTACGTCGAGTGACAGAGGCCTGGTTTTAGTAGTAGGTAGGAGCGCAGCGGCTCGCGACTCGCGAGCCATGTCACAAAATACAACAGAAGTCAATCTCATGTATGTACTTCACTTTTCATGCCTAAACTCGGCGGTCGCGCTAGGGTCGTCAACTTTTCTATGCGCATAAAACTAACGTGGTAGTGGTAGGTACTCGTATCTAATTATTTGATTTATTGTTGAGAATAAAACAGGAAAAATGAAATATAAACCAATAATAATAAAATATTTAATGTGGCATACATGAGGTTAATAAAACTTTACATAGGAACCTAAGGATAAAGTATATATGTTAAAAAATTGCAATGCCTTAACGGGCAACTAAGTCCTAAGTACGTACCTAGCTATAAGATCCTTTTATACCACTTAGTTCGCAATAAAGATTTTGAATTTGAATTTCAACGGAAATTCGTTTGAACGAGATACCGAACTTTTTCAGAAACCGCAATTTATAATTTTGTTATTCATACATATATACTTATTACTCTTTACTTGCGAAAAAAATATTTTTGTATGTTGGTACAGTCCCTGATCTAAGCTTGCTTCTACCTACAGAAACCTTGATGTGCGAGTTTTATTTCGTCTACCTTACAACATACTTTCGCCATGATCACAAAAATTATCAACTCCTACTAGTAATAATCTTTGAGGGTAGGTTGGGAGGTTTGCCTGGGTCGACACTAGCAAAACTTATTACGGCATTGGGCCAGAGGCCGCCGGGGCGCTTACCTACCCACCTAACTGTACCTACCTACTGCGTTTATTAAAAGAACCATCGAAATATGAGAAAATAAGTAGGTCCATACTATAGGTAATACGGCAGGCTAAAAAACGACACCTCACTGTTTATTGTTGTATTAAAACAACCGTCCACTGAACAATTATAATACGACTTTTTTTGTTGCTCCATTATTACTTTTTCTTTTGTTATTAAAATTAAAAATATTACAGTCAAATTACAGTTAGGTAAGTATCACAACGCGTGCACATTTATCTACCTTGTGTGCGACGCGCGTACCTATCTCAAGAAAACGGCAGCCCCGCTCGCACTGTTTTGAGACAGCGCGTCTGTGAACACGGACACATAGACACCTATGTCTGCGTGACTCGAACGCGCTTTATATGTAGATTGACTTCTGTACCTATGTATTTTGTGCTCTGGGCCACACAGCGACAGAGTTAGCGGCAATATTTAGCCAAATATCTCGTAAGTAAGTAATGAGCGCTTATGCGAACTAAACTGTAATAGTTGCTTAGTAGAAAGAGTCGCTATTTCTATTAATTGTTGACCTACGAGTTACGACAATATTATTGTACGTAAATCATTTAGGCAGTTCCGATCTATGGCCATCACTCAAATTGGACATGTACTTACATACTTATGTACATCGGGTGTGCCGTTCACAATCACATTAAATGAAATGCGTTAATATACTGGTCTTAAAAACCAGAAGCAGGTTTGTTTAACGAGGAATTTACAAGAAATAGTTTTAACATGAAAATCAACTAAGATTAGTCAAGAACGCGGCAAAATCTTATTCTGTCAAACTATAACATGTCTTGACACAATGACGTTCGAAAAAAGAATCCTCCAAGCATAGATGCACGGCTGAATGGCGAGGTGTCTATGGTCGCTCGTCTCTGCTGCCCTCTTTGTAACTACTGGCAGCTAACACGGCCTCTCCTGACACCCTGACGTCCTCGGCAGGATCTGGGTGAGTCTGGTTGAGTCTCGGAACACCTGCACATGCAATAAGCGAGTTGGACCTGGCTCAATTTCGTCATATTTAAATCACGATTGGTTATCGTGGTCATCATCGGTTTTCTGAGCACATGACACTTTCAGAATAAAAATTATTGGAGGATTTACAAACCTCAAACAAAGTACTGATCCATTTAAACAAAGAAAAATAAATAACATCAACTTTCAATCAAATATCAGGTACAAAATTAATAACAGAACACTGGTATACCACCCAGCGACTGGAAAATAAATAACATCAACTTTAAATCAAATATCAGGTACAAAATTAATAACAGAACACTGGTATACCACCCAGTGTAAGTGTGTCGAGTGTAAGGCTGAAACATATTAGTTGTACACATATACACACACAAGATACAAAGAAATCATGTAAATTATTAACCTGGTTTCGAGTGTAAGGCTGAAACATATTAGTTGTACACATATACACACACAACATACAGAGAAATCATGTAAATTATTAACCTGGTTTCGAGTGTAAGGCTGAAGCATATTAGTTGTAAGAAGAAATCATGGAAGAAGATGTTATCAAGAACAAATATTCGAACTATACGGAAGTCATAGTCAAGTCAAGTCATAGTCAAGCCAGGGGCTCAGTCTATACGGAAGCCATAAGCCAGAGGCTCAGACTATTCGGAAGCCATAAGCCAGGGGCTCAGACTATACAGAAGTCATAAGCCAGGGGCTCAGACCATACGGAAGTCATAAGCCAGGGGCTCAGACCATACGG
Source organism: Helicoverpa assulta (assembly GCA_963856015.1). Taxonomy (NCBI): domain Eukaryota; kingdom Metazoa; phylum Arthropoda; class Insecta; order Lepidoptera; family Noctuidae; genus Helicoverpa; species Helicoverpa assulta. The sequence continues at coordinate 1,836,975 of CAWLCW010000001.1, forward strand.
AAGTCATAAGCCAGGGGCTCAGACCATACGGAAGTCATAAGCCAGGGGCTCAGACTATACGGAAGTCATAAGCCATGGGCTCAGACCATACAGAAGCCATAAGCCAGAGGCTCAGACTATTCGGAAGGCATAAGCCAACAGAACCAGCAGGAGCACCAGCACAGCAGCGCTCGTGCCGCAATCAGCAGCACCGGCACAGCAACGCTTGTGCCGCGACCAGGAGCACCGGCAGAGCAGCGCTCGTGCCGCAATCAGCAGCACCAGCATAGAAGCGCTTGGGCCACGACATGGCCGTTACACATTCTCGTGTATAAGTCTGCGAACAAGCACTTACGACATACATTTCGTTCGGCCACTTCTGACCATCCAAATCTGGAAAGCTTTTCGCTCTCAAAGAAATAAATTCAAGGCATGACTTTGAAACTATGTCTCAGAAATATCATTATTACTAATCATGTGTCAGCAACGCTGAAAACACAACTACCATTACGGTTTGATAAGTTACGTGTAGTTAACTTCACTTCAGCTTTTGCTACACAGAATACTTATAGGTGACAATACCAATGGTTGGTACAATATTACACATTTTTCCACTTAATACAGCTAAGAGCATAATTACTTCCGATATGTAATCAAAACAATAGAACAGATCACCTGACCTCAAAGCATTGTCATGTTACAGATTTGAACATTAGTTAACATCAAAAATTAATGCACCCAAATTACATAATCAGTAAAAGAAAATAAAAACTAAGGTCTGAAAACAGACTTTCAATTTGTAAATTGTAAAATGGCACCAAAAATCTAGAGCCTGATACACAATTTTAACTATTCCATTTCAATGAAAACAAATTGAGTAAGTCAAAATCAAATCAGTGTGCATTTATATCACAAAAGCAGTAAACTTATATTTCTGTGTGGGTACTTGTTGAAACTCTCATGAGCAGAAACATTAGAAATAAATATTATTGGGCTCATTTACATAGTAAGCCTGTTACTTATCCGATTCATGGGACAAAAAGATTTCAAATGCAATCAAAAGATGCACATTATTGTTCCAGCTTGTATAACACCTTGTTCAAGCTTTAAAACATTTATCTAACCTTTTGTATAAAAAGAACCTGTTGGTCATGAGCGATGGCACTTAAGAATCTAACTCAAGTTCTCATACACTTTCAGTATGTCTTTAACCAATAAACCACCAAGACGGATTACAAGACATGTATTACATAAAGGCTAAATAAAATCGGATTGATCTCACCATTTACATACAGGTAGGAACATTACAAGATTCTTTCCATAACATCTGGAGCATAGTAGGAGCAAGGCATGTTGTTCACGGACACCACAGCAATACATAGGCAGAAACTCATTCCACCCAAAACACACGAGAGCCGCATCAGCGTACTAAGCTCGAGCAATTCTCGAGCTGCCTGCATAGCATCTTGAATATACCGTTGCGTAGATTGCAACGCACTGCAATCCATTACAAAATTAAAATAGAACGGCAAAAACTTCGATAATGGCGGATCTCCTTACACCGCGTCGTACTTAATAAAAGTGCCAATGAATCTAAACTGAAATCAAAAACTTTATAGTGGGAGTGAGACTATCCCACTTCTGATCTTAAAAACCAGAAGCAGGTTTGTTTAACGAGGAATTTACAAGAAATAGTTTTAACATGAAAATCAACTAAGATTAGTCAAGAACGCGGCAAAATCTTATTCTGTCAAACTATAACATGTCTTGACACAATGACGTTCGAAAAAAGAATCCTCCAAGCATAGATGCACGGCTGAATGGCGAGGTGTCTATGGTCGCTCGTCTCTGCTGCCCTCTTTGTAACTACTGGCAGCTAACACTGGTTAATATATGTCGATAGACACAAAGAAAAAATGAAAAATATGTTAAATAAAAAAAAAAATATAATAGGTAATTTCTAATCATAATTATTTTGCCACGCTACAGCGCCATCTGTTACGAAATATTCTGCAAATGTATCTCTTACTGCCTTAGCTGAAAGAGGTGCTCTTATTGGTATATTCCTCAGTGATAACAAAGAAGTATGTCCTTCAGGATGATCATTTCGCCACGAGCCTGGGCGCACTTTGCCTTCATTTTTGGTATCACAAGTACCGGGTGGATTGTACAATGCTCGGGATTGTTTAGATCGCCTCAAAAAGTTGTGCAATAAACAACATGTCATTACGATATTGGTTACTTTTTGTGGTTCTAATAGGAACGGTTTCTTTAGTACTCTAAAAATAGCCGACAAGATGCCAAAAACATTTTCTACTATTCTTCGAGCACGTGACAAACGATAATTGAAAATTCATTCTTTTGTTCCCTTAGCATGGAGACCAGGATAAGGCTTCAACATGTTTTCAGTGAGAGCAAATGCACTATCTGCCACGAAAACGTAGGGAAGTCGTTCCTCTCTGAAGGGTAAACTCATTGATGCTGGCAAATCTAGTTCATTTCTAGATATTTTTTTATACAATTCTGTGTTTCTGTACACACCACCATCACTTATTCTACCTTGACATCCGCAATCCACAAATATGAAATTATAGTCAGCATCAACCAAAGCTAGCAGTACAATGCTAAAAGTTCCGTGATAATTGATATATTCAGAACCACTGTGATGAGGGGATTGTATTAGAACGTGTTTCCCATCAATCGCGCCAAAGCAATGTGGAAAATTCCATGTTCTGTTGAAATTATCTTCAATTTTTAACCATTCTGCTGCCAGCCGAGGTAACTGAAATAAAATAGTATAATTAGATTTATATTGGTTTTACAGGGTCCACTGTACTCTGAGGAAATCGAAGAAGAAGAAAATAATAGTCGCACAACGGGGCAACCCGCAACAATGGAGCAACCGGCAACAACGGCGCAACCGGCAACAACGGCGCAACCGGCAACAACGGCGCAACCGGCAACAACGGCGCAACCGGCAACAACGGCGCAACCAGAAAAAACGGCGCAACCGGCAACATTTAAAACTCCTAAAACATCGGAAAGACGTAAATCTAAAAAAAGTCGATTAACCGAGTGTGATGAATTGAAGAAACGCAGCGAGGAAGCTTATAATATTATGAAACAAATGTCGCAGACGGAGTCTGACACAAGTTTACTGTATTGTAATTTACTCTGTAATAAATTAAGAGAGTTACAAGAAAGTACAAGAGATATCGCCATGATGGAAATAGATAAAATAATGTATACGCTTAAACAACGAGACAATCACGCCAAGAATTTCCCAAACTCAGTTTTCCAAAATATATCGTTACCCATTAGCCAACAACTATACAACTCACAACCATCTCCACAATATCAAGTCGCACTGCAATCCCCAGGTTACTGTCATTCATCCAACTCACAACCATCCCCAGGTTATTCTCATTCATACAACTCACAACCATCCCCACAAAAACAAGTCTTAATGCCATCCCCAGGTTACACTCATTCAATTAACTCACAATCATCTGCGCAAAACTCTCATTCATACAACTCACAACCATTTATTGGTAACACTTATTCATCCAATTCACTACCAACCCCACGACAGCAAGCCTCACTGCCATCCCTAGGATACTCTCATTCATCCAGCTCACAACCATCCCCAGGTTACTCTCATTCATACAACTCACAACCATCCCCACAAAAACAAGTCTCAATGCCATCCCCAGGTTACGCTCATTCATTTGACTCACAATCATCTCCACAACATCAAGTCTCACTGCACACCCCAGGCGAAGTCCATTCATCCAATTCACTACCATCCCCACAACAGCAAGACTCACTGCCATCCCCAGGATATTCTCATTCATACAACTCACAACCATCTCCTGGTAACACTTATTCATCCAATTCACTACCATCCCCACGACAGCAAGTCTCACTGCCATCTCCAGGTTACTCTCATTCATCCAATTCACAACCATCCCCAGGTTACTCTCATTCATCCAATTCACAACCATCCCCAGGTTACACTCATTCAATTAACTCACAACCATCCCCAGGTTACACTCATTCAATTAACTCACAATCATCTCCACAACATCAAGTCTCACTGCAAACCCCAGGTGAAGTCCATTCATCCAACCCACAACCATCCCCAGGTAACCCTCAATCGTCCAACTCACAATGTCAATTTTCAGTACCACCCCCAGGCGACGTCCACTCATCGAACTCACAACCTCTACAGTATCAACTCTCTCTGACGCCAGGTTTACAGTTGAAACAATTTTACGAGAATACCACGTTTGATTAGATCTTTGTACTATTTGACTACTTTATAATAAATAAATAATTGATTCTCACATTTAAGTACTTTACTTACTTTTATTTCCCCGCTTAATTCTACCATCAAGGCTTCGCAAACGGCATCGACACATCTTGAAATTGTTTGTATGGAGACTTTAAAAAGATAACTAAGACTTTTGTAATTTTATCTCCAGATGCCAAAAATCTGAGTGCAATTGCAAACCGTTCTTGAACAGGAATACATTTTCGCATGTTGGTATCATTCCTTGATATAACTGGACCAATTTTGTTCAGAAGATATTCGAAATCAGTTGAAGTCATCCTACAAAAATTGAAGAATGTGTTGCTTGGTTCTTTTTGGATATCAAAGAGCATATCAGTTCCGTTATATCTGAAACAAATTTACCCTCTACAAAATATGTATATTTTAATGGGGAATCATTTGGAATAATTAAGTACCATATTATGATAAGTTTTTTCGAATCATGATCCCACCGGGGCACTGGTAGGATCACAGGACAGGGAATATTTTATGTCATTCGTTAATTTTCTACCGTGATCCCACTGCTATGGGTAACAAAACACAAAATAAATAAAAATAGATATATGTCAATGTAAGTACACTTACGTTAAACGACTTTTATTGTATGCTGATATCCACCAGCGACGTTCTTTTTACTTTTACTACTAGATCGCATAATTTCGTAATTGTTCATTAATATCACAGCCGCTGCTGCAGCGACGACACGTTCTCTTTCACTTTGCATTTTGGAATGAAGTTATAAAAGATCTGCACAGACCGACACCGACCGACACGCACCGTTGGAACAGCCCTGTCCGTGTGCGTTGCCGTCTGTTGCCGTCTGTGAGCGTCGGCTGTGGTGCGTGACGATCCGCAGAATCGCGCACCGTGGGAACCAGGCATAAAAGTACCTTATCAAAACCTTTTCGCAAATTAAATCCGTTCCTTGATGACCAGGGAGTACTCAGGGTGGGCCGTAGGATTTCTCGATCAGGTCTCGAATACGAGCAAAATAAATAAATAATAAATTGTTTATTACTTCACTTGAACATAATTTTACAATATTTTGCTTAATTCTAAAAAGTGCTGATGTATAATTTGCCCGAACTAAGTGAAAACCTGTGTCTCGGGCGTAAAAGTGCTTATTATAATATTTATAGCGAATTAACAATAAATTGCCATAGTTACTAAAAACTAGGTCAATGTGACAAATACGGTGTTATTACACATATTTATTATAATGCTTACATACTAATTAAAATATACATATTGAGTACCTACAATATTTGAGTGTAAAAATGCGGGCCTAATCAGTAATCCACTATCCCTAAGTAAAATATGAAATTATATAATGTGTAAACATGATTTAGAGCTAAATATTATCTAAAGTTTGACGCTATCAGACGCCTTTATAATCTACGGAGTTGATGTACCTATGTTCAGCGGCTTTTCTAGCAGGGCATTCGGAATCTCCCGTCTTGTGATTGTGGGGTTTTTTATAGCGCTTACAAGTTGCACATTTCGGCGGTTCTTCCTTTGAAGAGCACTCTTGAGTCGCGTGTCCTTCTCCTCCACAGTGGCCACAAGTAGAGGTAGCAGATTTGCAAGTCTTGGATGCATGACCATACTGCTGACACTTGAAGCACCGTGTCACAAGGGTGAAATCATGTACCGGGCATGACGTCCAGTTTATATAAAGTCTATTCTGATTCACTAGGGCTTTCCGGACATTGGCTGGTACTTCAACAATGTAGTTGCAGCTGTCAGCATCCCTTTTCCCTGACTTGTGGCTTAATTTACATGAGGTCAAAAATGTATCCTTTGTCAAAGTTGGAAGTTTGTCGACGATATTTTGTTCGTAAATACATCTAAATACTTCTTTCTCTGCCATATCAGTGGGTACTCCAATAATTATAATACGGGGCTTCCGCTTCTGAGGTTCACTAACAGTAAATGCAGACGTGGAGCGCTCGACAGTCTGCTTCAATTTTATAATGTCATCCTTGGTCTCCGTGCTTATGATAACACCTCCATTTCTTATTTTCCGAAGTCCGTGTACCTTCAATTTCATTTCCTCAGGGCATACAATTTTTTGGACAAAATTTTTGGTTTCTTCACTAGTCTTGGTATGGTCACTAGGATATATAGCAACTGAGCTTGTTGCTTGAGGCCGAATAAGGCTTTTTGTACCCTTTACCATGTCTGCGAAGGAAGTACTTTCCGGTTTAGGTTTGATGAGAATCTCTTGTAGTTTCTGCTTGATCTCAGTCAAACTAATGGCGAGGTCTTGATTTTCCTTATACGTTTGCAGGGTGGTGTAGTTCTGGATGGCTTTATGTTTTAGGCCTCTGCCTCGAATTTTGCGGGCAGCGGGGCGGCAGCGGCGGCGGCGCGGGAGCGGCAGGATCTTACGCGTGTAATCAAATGGAACGGCCCTCAAATACAGCGGCGCGGGAGCGGGCAACGAGCGGTGAGCTCCAGTCAAAACGGTGACCGCCCGCGCCACCGCCGCTGCCGCCCCGCTGCCCGCAAAATTCGAGGCACAGCCATTTGAGAAACTCCGTGTCCCACTTTGCGACAAAGGCTAGTAACTCTTAGTTTTTGTTCGGAATTCATCTTGCCTTCCGAAACCGTTATTGATACCTCATTCAGGTACTGTTCAATGCTGGACAACCAGGATTGAATTTCAGGGGTAGAAAGAAGCTCAATTGTTTCATCTTGTGCTCAACTTTTGGGTGATGCTACTGCTGGTGATGAAGAGTGATGCGGCAGTCCGCCACGATGGGATGGGCTGCTATCCATAATTGTAGATAATCACTTTTTGACCATATTTGTAACAAAAACTGTATAATATTTCACAATAAAAACGTTATGTCTCTAGAACTAGGTCACAATACAAAATTGTTAATTATGCTATTTTTAAGCGTTTAGGTTCATAATGTCCAAATCTCAAAATGTCCAGAAGGTGCAAAAAGTCCAAATCCCAGAATGTCCATATCCCAAAATGTCCAAATCCCAGAATGTCCATATCCCAAAAAGTCCATATCCCTGAATGTCCATGTCCCAAAAAGTCCATATCCCTGAATGTCCATGTCCCAAAAAGTCCATATCCCTGAATGTCCATATCCCAGAATGTCCATGTCCCGGAATGACCATAATACATACCAGAGTGTCTATTCTACTTTATGCTAACAAAATTATATGGTGGGTTAAAAAAACAACTGTTTTCTATTGTCAATTATTAAGCACTGCAGGACAGCGTCACAGAACGACAAATGCCCTAGAAGGATGGCATCATCGAGTCAATTGCCGCATTCCAAGAAACTCAAACCTATATTTATTTTTATATAAGTTGAGAAAGGAAAGCAAACATTGGGATAGCCAGATGGTAAATTCATTGTTCAAGAAATTCAGAAATACACGAAGATTACGGGACATTGAATTCGACAGACGATATTCAAATATATAACGGAATTACAGAATAATAATATAACTATAAAACAGTTTTTTTCGAAAACGATTTATTTGCGTCTTTCCTTGTTTAAGTAGTGGCGTATGCGTGGTAGTGAATAATGTCAGAAAATTATTAAAACAATTGTGTTGATTAATAGTAGCAAAATGAAACATTTAGTTCTTTATTTCACATAATTATATTTATATAAGTGTTTTTTTTTATATTATAATAAGTATATGGTTGACAATAGAAAACAGTTGTTTTTTTAACCCACCATATAATTTTGTTAGCATAAAGTAGAATAGACATTCTGGTATGTATTATGGACATTCCGGGACATGGACATTCTGGGATATGGACATTCAGGGATATGGACTTTTTGGGACATGGATATTCAGGGATATGGACTTTTTGGGACATGGACATTCAGGGATATGGACTTTTTGGGATATGGACATTCTGGGATTTGGACATTTTGGGATATGGACATTCTGGGATTTGGACTTTTTGCACCTTCTGGACATTTTGAGATTTGGACATTATGAACCTAAACGAATTGATTGTCATAGTAACATGTTAAGGTTATATCAAAATGTTCTTGTTATAACCGAATTAACGATGGTCGCGATTTTACTAAGACAGTAAATAAGAGTACTTAAATCTCGCGACAAGCTTTTAAAACGTATCAATTGTGTCAAATATGTTAAATTTGAAATGTCGTTATAAGTTGACAGTAAAGTTACAGTAAAAGTTTATTTTTTTCTTTTTAGCGCATTTAAATAAAAGCTTGTTTTTAAAGATTTTTTTTTAAGATCAGAAGTGGGATAGTCTCACTCCCACTATAAAGTTTTTGATTTCAGTTTAGATTCATTGGCACTTTTACTAAGTACGACGCGGTGTAAGGATATCCGCCATTACCTACCGAAGTTTTTACCGTTCTATTTTAATTTTGTAATGGATTGCAGTGCGTTGCAATCTACGCAACGGTATATTCAAGATTCTATGCAGGCAGCGTAAGTGATACCAATTAATATGTTTTGTTGTGGAACAAGGACATTCAATCTGGTCTATTCCATTCTGAAGAGTTCACCTTCATCAAGTGCCCAAATAACTTTAAGAATAAATCCTATTATCCTTCAGGATAGCATTAATGTGGATTGCATTATTGGAAAAATCGCAAAGGAATATTGGTTTTTATTATTTTTATGGAAATAACAGGTCTGGTAACTATGATCATTGGAACATGTTAAGCCAATATCAAAATGTTTGTGTTATAACCAAATTAACGATTGCTTTGGTTTTCATATGGATATAACGGTGTAATAAGTCGAGAATTGCTCGAGCTGCGAGAGCTTAGTACGCTGATGCTGCTCTCGTGTGTTTTGGGTGGAATGAGTTTCTGCCTATGTATTGCTGTGGTGTCCGTGAACAACATGCGTTGCTCCTACAATGCTCGAGATGTTATGGGAAGAATCCTGTAATGTACCTACCTGTATGTAAATGGTGAGATCAATCCGATTTTATTTAGCCTTTATGTAATACATGTCTTGTAATCCATCTTGGTGGTTTATTGGTTAAAGACATACTGAAAGTTTATGAAAACTTGAGTTAGATTCTCAGGTGCCATCGCTAATGACCAATGGGTTGTTTTCTTATATACAAAAGGTTAGATAAATGTTTTAAAGCTTGAACAAGGTGTTATACAAGCTGGAACAATAATGTGCATCTTTTGGTTGCATTTGAAATCTTTTTGTCCCATGAAATCGGATAAGTAACAGGCTTACTATGTAAATGAGCCCAATAATATTTATTTCTAATCTTTCTGCTTCAACAAGTACCTACACAGAAATATAAGTTTACTGCTTTTGTGATATAAATGCACACTGTTTTGATTTTGACTAACTCAATTTGTTTTTCATTGAAATGGAATAGTTCAAATTGTGCATCAGGCTTTAGATTTTTGGTGCCATGCCGCTGTGTTTGTGGCCCTCGAATGCCTGGAGAGTTCAAGAATGGGATACAACCAACATGTAAACCCAATGGAAGACTATGGCGTAAACCACATTTTACAAATTGAAAGTCTGTTTACAGACCTTAGTTTTTATTTTCTTTTACTAATTATGTAATTTGGTTGTATTCATTTTTTTATGTAAACTAATGTTCAAATCTGTAACATGACAATGCTTGAGGCTGTCAATTGAATGTTTGGTAACCTTAGCTAGATGCTTGCTTACTCGTCTTTTGACTACAGGTATTGAGGATAAGCCTAAGCCGTGTGAGGTGATGGTGTAAGCGCTACAGGTGCTGTGTCATTTGACATAGTAAGAGTGCTGTGACACTTCATGCTCCTCGGATGCTGTGTTGCTGCACAAGCTTTGCATGCTGTACGGAGTGCTGACGGCCAGTATCTCGTTTGGCATACTCCGGTAATGAAAGCCAGTGGATAGCAGACCTGGCATATCATGCTTTGAGGTCAGGTGATCTGTTCTATTGTTTTGATTACACATCGGAAGTAATTATGCTCTTAGCTGTATTAAGTGGAAAATTGTGTAATAATGTACCAACCATTGGTATTGAGTATTCTGTGTAGCAAAAGCTGAAGTGAAGTACACGTAACTTATCAAACCGTAATGGTAGTTGTGTTTTCAGCGTTGCTGACACATGATTAGTAATAATGATATTTCTGAGACATAGTTTCAAAGTCATGCCTTGAATTTATTTCTTTGAGAGCGAAAAGCTTTCCAGATTTGGATGGTCAGAAGTGGCCGAACGAAATGTATGTCCTAAGTGCTTGTTCGCAGACTTATACACGAGAATGTGTAACGGCCATGTCGTGGCCCAAGCGCTTCTATGCTGGTGCTGCTGATTGCGGCACGAGCGCTGCTCTGCCGGTGCTCCTGGTCGCGGCACAAGCGTTGCTGTGCCGGTGCTGCTGATTGCGGCACGAGCGCTGCTGTGCTGGTGCTCCTGCTGGTTCTGTTGGCTTATGCCTTCCGAATAGTCTGAGCCACTGGCTTATGGCTTCTGTATGGTCTGAGCCCATGGCTTATGACTTCCGTATAGTCTGAGCCCCTGGCTTATGACTTCCGTATGGTCTGAGCCCCTGGCTTGTGACTTCCGTATGGTCTGAGCCCCTGGCTTGTGACTTCCGTATGGTCTGAGCCCCTGGCTTATGACTTCCGTGTGGTCTGAGCCCCTGGCTTATGACTTCCGTATGGTCTGAGCCCCTGGCTTATGACTTCCGTATGGTCTGAGCCCCTGGCTTATGACTTCCGTATGGTCTGAGCCCCTGGCTTATGACTTCCGTATGGTCTGAGCCCCTGGCTTATGACTTCTGTATAGTCTGAGCCCCTGGCTTATGGCTTCCGTATAGTCTGAGCCCCTGGATTGACTTTGACTTGACTTGACTATGGCTTCCGTATAGTCTGAGCCCCTGGATTGACTTTGACTTGACTTGACTATGACTTCCGTATAGTTCAAGTATTTGTTCTTGATAGCATCTTTCTTGATTGATAACACATTTCTTGCGCTTGAGTGCACGCTTGCGCTCACGGTATAACTAATTAGTAAAAGTAATTGTGTTTCTTCTTACATGATTTATGTTTCAGGCTTACACTCGGAACCAGGTTAAGATTTTACATGATTTCTTTGTATCTTGTGTGTGTATATGTGTACAACTAATATGTTTCAGCTTTACACTCGACACACTTACACTGGGTGGTATACCAGTGTTCTGTTATTAATTTTGTACCTGTTATTTGATTTAAAGTTGATGTTATTTATTTTCCAGTCGCTGGGTGGTATACCATTGTGCCGTTATTAATTTTGTACCTGTTATTTGATTGAAAGTTGATGTTATTTATTTTTCTTTGTTTAAATGGATCAGTACTTTGTTTGAGGTTTGTAAATCCTCCAATAATTTTTATTCTGAAAGTGTCATGTGCTCAGAAAACCGATGATGACCACGATAACCAATCGTGATTTAAATATGACGAAATTGAGCCAGGTCCAACTCGCTTATTGCATGTGCAGGTGTTCCGAGACTCAACCAGACTCACCCAGATCCTGCCGAGGACGTCAGGGTGTCAGGAGAGGCCGTGTTAGCTGCCAGTAGTTACAAAGAGGGCAGCAGAGACGAGCGACCATAGACACCTCGCCATTCAGCCGTGCATCTATGCTTGGAGGATTCTTTTTTCGAACGTCGTTGTGACAAGACATGATATAGTTTGACAGGATGCGATTTCGCCGCGTTCTTTACTAATCTTAGTTGATTTTCATGTTAAAACTATTTCTTGTTATTTCCTCGTTAAACAAACCTGCTTCTGGTTTTTAAGAATAAATTATTAGGCAATCTACATACTTGTCCAAACACTAACTCAAAAGGTGTATATTTAGTCTCTAAATGTACACACAGCAAAATAGATAGCTGGGCAGGCAAGTGGCTCCACCCGGCGCGGCGCGGTGATATTGAGAAAAACATACATTTTAGTGTGCGTAAAGCAAAACGTGTTTTACTTCGCCTATTCATCAGTCGCCGCGCCAGTGGCTCCACCCGGCGCGGCGTGGTGATATTGAGTATGTGACTCAATAGTTTTGCTTCACAATAACACGGTGTCCCCACTCAAACATTTGCAATATCTTATGCCTCTAATGATGCAGGGAATATAACGCATAAATTTGGCGTCAATAACTATTTGGACAGAAATTAAAATTCTACGCCGCTGGGGCTGTAGGATCGAATCTCGCTGACGGCTCAGCGATTTTTGTATGTTTAAAAAAATATATTTTACATTTGTTTGTTGAATTCATTGCTTTAAGTAATAGTAAGTCTGCGTTGTATTTTGGATGAAATATATTTACTGTCTACCCTCTAAAAATAACAAATCATACCTAAGCTAATTATTAGTTTAAGTTCACCGTCATAAATTCATAATGCTATTGACTATCGGGCTTTCGATACGTTTTTAGACATTATACCAACTATTACAACAATCTGTGATTATGCGTTTATTGAGAGAGGAGTGCTTTTGTTTGTCAAATCAACATGAATCATTTGACTACACTTTTAAGAGCAGAAATAATTGTTTTGCATGAGCAAAACGTTTCAATTAGTGAAATTGCGAGACGTTTAAAGTTATCGGTGAGTAATTTTATTTTATTACTAGCTTCTGCCCGCGACTTCGTACGCGGATCCTGTCCCTTATGCCAGCGACTACGGGGTCAGCAAAATCAAAGATCTGAATAGTCTGATATTGAATTTTAAGGGCCCGTTGACTTGATAACAATGGAATACGCATAACCATTAGAAACGTTCCATATATTTAATTTTTGTACTTTAACGGCAAAAACACAGCAGACTAAACAAAACGCTGAGAACTGAACCGCAATAGACGTGACCATAGGGATAAAAGTAGTGATTCTAATTAGTCCGCATTTAAGTTGTGTGTGGCAAAAATATTACACGTATTATTACGTAAAAAAACATTAAATAGATGACAAAGTCGTGGTGACATAGTTTTTTTTTTTTTTTTTTAATTTATTTAAAGGACTTTGTCGCTTAGCGACCACATCGCCCAGTTCGAGATAAACAATGATTAGTACTTATCACTAGCTTACGATCTACCTACTTATAACTAATTGATATAAATGTTCCGCTCCGTCAGATGTTGGATAAGCAAGAACAGCGTTACAGAAACCGATGTCATTCGTTCTTTGCCATCCCAAAATGTGGATCCTAACATTTTCATTCCGGGCACATTCCATCAAGATATGGAAGACATCCACCAGATCGACCACTCCGCATGAATTACAACATGGCGACGGAACTTTTTTAACTAAATAGTTAAACTTATTTGATGGAATATGTCCGGAGCGGAGCCTTAAAGCAATAGTGACTAAGATTTTATTGAGATCACAATCAATCCATGGAACCCGAGGAATCTCTGATTGGATAGTCCGATACCAAATCCCCTTTTCTTTTGACCTTTCGTCAAAATACTCCTGCCAAAGATCAAAACACTTATTTTTTGCTTTTCTAAAATAGTCCGAAAACAGTGGGGTAACATTCATGGGAACACCATCAACACATGCTTGCTTGGCGAGCATATCCACCACATCATTTTCCTCATACTGTACGTGTGACGGAATCAATTGGAGACGAACCGTTCTACCACTGGATTGAAGTTTTAATATTGATTCATATATGGACCCTGTTAAGCAGAAAAGATCCAGCCAACGTTTTAGTACTTTTGAGTAAAAGCAGTTTAAAGTTAGGCAGATAATAAAAAAATCGTATGATACAGTACCTCATTGAAATTTAGTAGTGTAATAGGCCATAACATATACATTATTTTGAAAGCAATTTTTAGTGTATTTTTATACAAAGAGTTTTTATTATTCCTGAAAAACTATGCGTGGATCTTTTATGCAAAATACAATATTACAATATAAGTATCAGTTTATTGTGTGGTTCATTTTAGAAGGAGAATGAAATTAATATATGTACTAATATAAGAACAGTTTAATGACAAAAAATAATACAAATTGACCTTTAAGGTAGTTTAAAAAATATAATAAAACAACGAATCGGCAATCACTGGTTGGTAATCCAATTTGTTTAAGTAGCATCGCTTTCTTCAGCTTCATACTCTACGTCAAAATCAGGTTCAGCACCAAACCCATCAATATCGTCTTCTACATTATTGTCACCTCTCAGATTTTTGTAGAATGTGTGAGCATCACGTGGAATCAAATGCATTAGGCTTTTAATATCGCTCAATTTTGCAGCAGCTATAGGTTTACCATTTGGCCAAAGCAAATTCATCATATCTCTGGAAATGAAGGGTTGTCTTCCACGTTGCCGTTTTTTCAGATCAACCTCTTCATAATCATCCTCTAAATTTTTTCGCATAAATAAGGAAAACATTGCTTTCTTTTTTAATAAAATTTCTTTGGTTTTAAGCCAAGAAATTTTTTCGCCAGTATTAGATGTTTTTCTATTAGTGATTGCTTTTTCAAGATTAGCTGATCCAAGAAAATCTTTGACTTCCATTCTGTGCACTTGAAGAGGTTTATTTTTTTTGCAGGTTCTCATTGTGTTCATAAAATCTTCAGGTAGGTAAACTCTTTGTTGGTTCAGAGCACATTCTATTTTCCCGAAATCTGTGTCATTGGGCAAGAAACTGTGTCCAGACTCTAAAAATCTAATAAAAATTTGTTGTAATGTCGGGTGATCGTTTAAAAAAGCTTTAAGCATAAGGGTGAACTTAATATTTCTATTTTGACCGCCGCAAGAATCGCTCTACAAAATAAGATTAGTCACTCCTTCTTTCAATCTTTCCGACAGGTGCTTAATAAGGCAAGAACCTACTTCTTGGGAACCTCTCCCAGCTTCACCTTCTACCCAAATGTTACAGTGCCCTTGATCATCTGATCCCGTATGTATGCCCATATTGTACATCCATAACTGCCTCTTATAAAATACAATATTCGTAGGAATGCGTGGAAGTGGCAACGTTTTAAATTTCTAAATTTTTAAATTTCTAAATCGTATGTAATTGTTTCTGTGTAGGGATCAGTTTTTGCGAGAGCCATATCATTTTTCAGTCGTTTTCTAAGATCTTCTGCAGTTTTAAGATGGGCATTATATTCTTCTATAATCATTTTCTTTGCTTTTTCATCTGTTATCAAATTCTTTTTATTTTCGTAAAAGTCACATTTGTTACAAGTATCTTTATTTAGGGGTTTGGTGCGAAGATTAAATTTGGTTAAGAAAATATGTTTTACTTTTGGATATGATAAGACATTAATGCCAGCTGAATGTGCTTCTTCAGTGTAGATCTGGTAAATTTTCGAAAATGTCATATCTGATCTTAAGAATTTCGCATCTCCTACTTTCTCACGACAGTAATGCGAAATGTACGTAGGGAGCTTTTTAACAATACTTATGAAAAATTGTTCGCTTTCCTCACAAATTTTATTGCGACCTCCATTTATTCCACGTTTATCCGCAATAGAATCCGATCTCATCTTTTTAAGTGCTGTATCAATCCTTTTTGGAGTTGTGTGTATGGTTTTTACAAACATTTCCCTACATACTGAAATACCTTTCAGAAAATACTGTCGAGAAAATGATCTATTCTTGGAGCTGTTTTGTGATTGTGATACGTATCGTCGTTTCACTGGAATTTCTTTAACATTAGCTACTATGAACATATTTTGAGCATGATACGAGCCTAATTCATAGAATTTCTCAAATTCAGTTTGCCGGTCTTGAAATGAAATCTTTTCACTACATTTTTTTACACAGTTACAGTTAAGAGCGTGTATGTCAACCGCGCGCCATTTGGCCTAAAAAGGTACTTTTCAAACCACTGTTTCTCATTAACTACTTATCCTATAACTATGTTAATTTTTAATAACGCAAGGTGATTTCACTGTCTTTTCATTTCATTTCATATAGTTAATTGAACATAAATTTCAATTTGTGTAGTTTAAATACTTAAAACCCCTATAACGTAACAGATGTTTTATAAAATTCCCGTTCAGCGTCTATTTCGAAGCTTAAATTCATGTGAAAACAGACGAAATCCCCATGCCTATAGTTAATTGAAAACATTTTTTGTTTTAGGTCTCTATCTTTCAGAAAAAAATATTTTAACAGTGTGAAAAATTGTGAATTTCAAATGCTTTTTTTTACCTACCTATCTTACTTAATTTAATATAACAATTATTTACTATAGTAATATAACTCTTTCTTTAAAACATAAACTTTATATTATAATTTAATCTCTCGTTTTTATTTTTTTATAAATTATTTAAAAACTACTATAAAACGCTGCACGCAAGACTCCGCCCCTGGCTGGAGGCCTTAAATGCCCCTGGCTGGAGGCCTTAAATTCTAGGCATCCACAGGGAAAAGTCCGGTTAAGCAGTACACGGCCTCCTAGGCTGAACTGCGAGATGCCATACCAAAAAAAAAAAAAAACAACTCAAACCAGACCGCCGCAAGGCTTCACAGAGAGAGGACGTGTCGCTCCGTCACATCGCGTAGGGTGAATAACCTCTGGATAACCTCTGGTGGATACCGAGAATAGAGTACATTTCAAGCGCGACCAACAAATCTTGATACATTACTATTTTATTTAAAGCTCAATTTTGAAGCATATTTTATTTACCGATTGAATTGAAAATTTGTCTGAACGTTCAGTTTTAATGACAATGTATGATTCTATATCCAAAATGGCGATATACCCAAGATGGAGAAAAAAATGTTTTAAATGCATTCCTACGATATGGGTATCAAATGAAAGGGCTTGCTATGAATAACTCGAAAAAAAAAGTCGCGAGTCTTAATGCAATATGGCGGACTCCTAAGGCTCCGACGTCAAAAATCATCAAATGACCCCTCCCGCTGTGGGTTAGCAGCGGTGAGGGAGTGTCAGACTCTTACTGACTAAAAACCGTCGTGTTCCGTCATAGGCCTTTTATGTACCAGGGCCGCGGTATCTCTTTCGAACAACCCGCAGCCCGGACTTCTTAGGCTAGAAATCACTTATTGCAGATGTATGTTACCAATCAAGCTATAATTTTATTAATTTCGTTCATTTTGGCTGTACCCAAATTTTGACTTTTGATCCCGAATAACTTTTGAAGCATATAGGATAGATAACTTAAAACTTTATTTGTAATGGTAAACCCAAGCTCTTCACCAATATTTGGCTTTCTAGCAATTGTTGTTATTTGACCACAATTTTTCGGTTTGGATGGACTGGACCATTCATATAAACAATAAATTTTTCAAATCGGTCCAGGCGTCTTTGAGAAATCGAGAACAATCAAATTGAGAACAATCACAAAACAATCTAATTGAAACCTCCTCCTTTTTTTGAAATCGGTTAAAATACAGAAACTCTTAACAGTGCCATTAATCATCAGTCGACTATTTAGTACTGTTGAAAATTGTATGTAATATACAGAAAGTCCTCAAAACCAAGGTTTTCATAGGTGCCCGATTTTTTTGCAAAAGAGTGTAAGTATTAACGACTTATTTTCATGTTTTTATAATTTAGTCATCCATAGACTTACACTATTTTCTCGCTATTAACTATTTACTAAGTATTATATTTTTTGTTCTACCAATTTCACTCGAAAGGATCAAAATGGTTTGTGTGACTATACGTGAAGTATGATAGGCACGCACACAGCCGCGACGCTAGTCTGCGCGATTTTTTGCGTTGAATTACCTAAAGTTGACATCGCGCGCCGAGCGCACACGCTCTTAAAATCAATAAAATTCTTAGGGCTTACTTTACTTTACTAAGTCCTGGTGGCCTAGTGGGTAAAAGACCAACCTCTCAAGTATGAGGGCGCGGGTTCGATCCTAGGTCAGGCAAGTACCAATGCAACTTTTCTAAGTTTGTATGTACTTTCTAAGTATATCTTAGACACCATTGACTGTGTTTCGGATGGCACGTTAAACTGTAGGTCCCGGCTGTCATTGAACATCCTTGACAGTCGTTACGGGTAGTCAGAAGCCAATAAGTCTGACACCAGTCTAACCAAGGGGTATCGGGTTGCCCGGGGAATTGGGTTTAGGAGGTCAGATAGGCAGTCGCTTCTTGTAAAGCACTGGTACTCAGCTGAATCCGGTTAGACTGGAAGCCGACCCCAACAGGATTGGGAAAAAAAGGCTCGGAGGATGAGGATGTTTGTAACTCCTACACAAAGAAAGGCAACAACGAGTGCAGGGCATGAGTTTTACGCATGGCTAAATAATTACAAACTACAAAATAATAATTACAAAACAAAAAAATAATTACAAAAATTAGGAGTTACAAACATACAAACCGAAAAATTTTCACATTTGTAATATGAGTAGAATAATGACAGTAATCCAATATCACTAACAACTTAATAGAGTTTAATAGACAAACCTGACTTTTGGGATCTAATTGGGCTGCTTTTAGGTGAGTTTTCTATAACATCTTCTGATAAGTTATCTGTGCAATACAAAAGTTAATTATTTTTTAAATGTAAATTAAATACAGCATATACATTGCACTGCACGTCAAAAAAGCGCCGATTCGTGGAATTGCGGACACTAACTCGGTTTCAGTACAATAGATTCTTTATAAACAGATCGGAAATGTGTAATATACCTACGACCAAAAATTAGGTACAAATAAAACTTAGCTCGGCTCAATCAAGTGAAAAATACACATTTAGTTTGGAACATGCCTCAACTTTAGAGACATTTTGGGACTAACTAACGTAATAGATGTACTTTTAGGGTTCCGTACCTCAAAAGGAAAAAACGGAACCCTTATAGGATCACTTTGTTGTCCGTCTGTCTGTCTGTCTGTCTGTCTGTCAAGACCCTTTATCTCAAGAACGCGTGAACGTATCAAGCTGAAATTCACATGAAATACTCAGGTCTATTGTCCCTTTAAGCTGTGAAAATATCAAACTTCTAAGCCAAGCCAATCAAAAGATACAGCCGATTATGTCGATATTTTCAACAAACTTTCGACACTCGCAAAGGAATCAAAACCTACAGGATACTTCCCGTAAACTCAGAATCTTGAAATTTGGCATGAAGCATTGTCATGTAATATAGGAGAAATTGCGAAAATCTCATTTTTTTTAGTTATATAATATAATAAAAATATTTTAATGAAATGAAACTTACTACCTTATTTCTCACGAACGAATAAAGGTATCAAATTGAAATTTATACCAAATACCTAGGTCTATTGTCCCTTTAAGCAGTGAAAAAATCAAACTTCTAAGTTAACGCGATCAAAAGATACAGCAGTTTATACCGACACCTTAGACGAATGTCCGTCACACGCTAGGGAATCAAAACCTACAACGTACTTCCCGTTAACTCAGAAACTTGAAATTCGGCACGAAGCAACGTTATATAGTACAGATATAGGAAAAATTGCGAAAATGATAAATTTGAAGTTACATAAAATATTAAAATATTATCTTTGCTTACATGACGTAAAACATATATTTTTTTAATAATTATAAACTTACTACCTACCCTTTTTCACATGGACGCGTAGAGATATTAAAGTTAAAATTCATATCAAACACTTCTTAAATCTAATTGCCTCTAAACTGTGAAAAATTCTAAATCATTCAAAGGTCATTGGGCACCTTAGTATGGAAACCATACCCACGGCGGACACGAACGAAATATAGCATAGTATAATTATATAAGGCTCTGATTTACTATAGCGTTAGTCGCATCAACGTGAGCCATGGGAATCTAGAGAAAATCAGGTTTAAATATCAAATATTTTCCCCACTTCAATGGTGAATTTAAACAACCAAATGGGATGGATTCGAGTAATTATTTCTTTATAGTAAAAGAGTATACTCGCCGTTTATGCCCATTGTCATCAGGTCAGAATCTGATGATGGAAACCTTGAGAAATCGAGGGCAACTTTCTGAAATTGTAGGCACGCATAGGGTTAAAACTTGATTCTCAGATTTATGTCTGATTACACTGTCAAACAGTGATGGTTTAGAGCTGACCTGCTGGTGGAGACGAGATAAAGTCGAGGGAACTCCTCAACGGTATGTTTTAGCTACGTCGTGTTTGGGCTTATACCAGGCCCGCCGCAAGCGGGCGTGCAAGGCGTGCACCGCACGCGGGTGGCACGTCCTAGGGGGCGGCAAATCAAGCGACTTATAACGTAATATTAAAAAAATACAATATCTTTTACCAATGATTTCATTTCAATATTTCCGAACACGGCAATAGCGCTAAGAATATTACTTACACTGCCGGTTTCAGTAGCATCTGTTGAAAGATCATTTTCAAAATTAAACATTATTAAAAAACTATTTAAGATCAACAATGCTCCAGCAGAGACTAATAATTTAGCTGTAGTAGTTAGGCTGTAGTTTCAATCACGGACGTCAGTAGCGGCGTAAGAGGGGGGCGGAGGGGGCGGTCCGCCCCGGGTACCACGTCTAGGGGGGTGCCATCTTGGTCGGCACATATCTGCACGACCAGGATGGCACGGGCAAAAGGGACCATCCACGGAGTGTACTTTTGTAATCTGCAAAGCTTAGGTTCACTACCAGTCGCAGTGCAGGCCCGAGACATGCATCGCCACGGAACTGAGAGAGGTGACACAGTCCGACTGTTGACCCTTTCTTTTCCACCCGCATCCTTGTCGCACGCCCGCTCGCGCCAGTCACAATAAATTGATTGATTCCTTAAAGTTAGAAAAATCTAACAAAAAGTTGAGGAACCGAAGTGATAAAAATCACTGGTGCTCGCTTCAGTCACGGTTTCTTTTTATTTGTGCTTAATACTGAGTTTAATTTAAGGGTCCTGAAACCAACAATGAAAAAAAACATTTGAGGTGGTTTTTTTATCAGCGGTCCAGGTACTTTTGTGACCCAAAACTCAAAAAAAATAGCGCTCGCTGCGCTCGCGGCTTTTCCTCTTTACAGTACTTTCTTATAATTGCTTTGAGTACTTTTGTGTCCCATAACTCAAAAAATTTCGCGCTCGCTGCGCTCGCGACTTTTCCGCTTTACGCTGATTTCATGTGTCGTGGTATTTTTGGGTCCCAAAAACTCAAACAAATTGCGCACGGCACTGATGGTCCCCTTATATATGTCCATGGTTTCAATTGAACATGAAATTTATGACAGCTTGGATACAAAAAAGTTGATCGATTTCGCAAATATAAAGGCAAGAAGAGTTAACTTTTTGTAATGATGTGTTTTGTACTGAAACAGTAAAAAAAATATAATTATTGTACCTAATTAAAATACATATTTTATAATCTTAACGATTTTTTCTTTTTTTGCAAAACCCAATAATATGTAGTCGTAGGGCGGCATAATCAGTTTTGCACGCGGGCGAACAAACAGCTAGCGGCGGGCCTGGCTTATACTATTCGTATTGACAAGTAATTTTCATTGGAAAGTTAAAAATTAAGACCTCCCAAACCTCAATTCTCTCTAAACCTCAATACGACTGCTAATGCGGGTATAACTGTGGTGTTATTTTTATGTATACTAGGTGTGGATGGACCCAAACACTGAACAGAATAAAATAAAAAATTTACAAAAAAAAAACCGACTTCATGAAACAGTGAAAGGGACAAAAAGAAGTCGGTTTAATTTTTTGTAAAAAAGTTTATTATTTACAGCTTTTCAGTGATACGAATAGTTGTCACTATCCATATAAGTGGAAAGTTCTCATCAATACAAGGAATATAAGCCCATATACGAGGTATTTTACATATTCAGTTGTCGAGTTCCCTCGACCTTCTCTGGTCTCCATCATCAGGTCAGCTCCAAACCTTCACTGTTGCAAAGGTCTTGTCAATACAAATAATATAAGCCCAAACACGAGGTAGTTTACAAATTCAGTTGTCGAGTTCCCTCGACCCTCTCTGGTCGCCATCATCAGGTCAGCTCCAAACCTTCACTGTTGCAAAGGTCTCGTCAATACAAATAATATAAGCCCAAACACGAGGTAGTTTACACATGCAGTTGTCGAGTTCCCTTGACCCTCTCTGGTCTCCATCATCAGGTCAGCTCCAAACCTTCACTGTTGCAAAGGTATCGTCAATACAAATAATATAAGCCCAAACACGAGGTAGTTAAGATGTGCCGTTTAGGAGTTTTCTCGATCCTCTGTCGTCTCCATCATCAGATCTGCCCTAAACCTCCATAGTATTGTAGTCTCATCAGATACACACATAAATATAAAGTTTTTACCCCATGCTCGCCTACAATTTTCAAGAGATGCCCTCGATTTCTCAGGGTTTCCACCATCAGATCCTGATCTGATGACGATGGGACCAAATGACAAGTATACCCTTTCAAATAAAAAAAGAATTTTTGAAATCGGTCCAGGCGTCTTTGAGAAATCGAGTAACAAACATAAAAAAAAAAAAAAAAAAAAATACAGCCGAATTGAGAACCTCCTCCTTTTTTTGAAGTCGGTTGAAAATACAACTTTTGGCAAGGCTCTAAGAACGTAAAGCCAGCGTCCCCGAATCCCTCTTTGTAGCAGTCGTTGTTACAAGTCAATGTAAGTGGCCGTCAGGTGGCGGAGGAGGTGGTGGCCGCCGTCGCTAGGACGGGTGGGTGCTCTGCCGACGAAATCAAGGCGGGCACCATACGTCCCGACTTCAGGGGCATGTGCACCATCACGGTGAGCTGCCCCGTGACGGCGGCCAAGGCCATAGTCAACGGCCGTAGGTTATTGGTTGGCTGGGTGTCGGCGCAGGTCAAGCTGCTTGACCCCAGACCGCTGAGGTGCTTCTGATGCCACGTCGGGCATCTTGTGGGTGTCCGTTGCACCTCGGAGGTCGACCGCAGCGCCCTCTGTTTCCGCTGCGGTCAGCCCGGTCACAAGGCCGTGGAATGCAGCGCCACTCCGCACTGCTCTGCATGTGCGGCTGCTGGCAAGCCGGCCGAACACCGGGCGGGGAGCAAGACCTGTGCCCCACCCACCAAGCCGAGTAAGGGCAAGGGCCGGCCGTCCGTCGTTGCCACCGCCGCCACCTCCGCAGTGGCCACCACCGCAGCTCCTGGGGCCGCCGCCGCCTCCAACGCTGCCGCCGCTGTCGACGCCGTCGCCACTGCTGCTGCCGCAGCGCCCGTCTCTGCGTCTCAAGAGGAGGAAGACGTGATGGAGTGCTAGTCTGGCTCCATTACGCTTCCTCCAGGGGAACATCAACCACTGCGCCCGTGCCCAGGACCTGTTGCTCCAAAGCATGGCGCAGTGGTCGATCAACATCGCCGTGGTCGCTGAGCCGTACTTTGTCCTTCCCAGGGATGACTGGGTTAAGGACCTTAGCGGCTCAGTGACCATCATATCGTCGGCCGCCGCTGGTACTCCTTCCCTCGAAGGGGTGAAGAGTGGAAGGGGTTGCGTCGCAGCACGGTTCGGGGAGATAGTCGTCGTGGGGGTGTACTTCTCCCCGAGCCGAACTCTCGCCGAGTTCCACAACTCCCTCCTGGAGTTGTCCGTCGTCGTCGGAAGTTATTCCCTCCCTGTGCTAGTGTTAGGGGACTTCAACGCCAAGAATTTGGCCTGGGGTTCCCGACGCACAGATGCACGGGGTAGGATGGTGGAGGACTGGGCGCTGGAAGCAGGCCTGGTCGTCCTCAATCGGGGTTCTGTCCCCACGTGTGTACGGATGCGGGGCGAGTCAGTGGTGGATATTTCGTTCGCCAGCCCCGCTCTGCTGCCGCGTGTCTTTGACTGGCGCGTGGAGGAGGGGGTGGAGACCTACTCCGATCACCGGTACATCCGGTTTGACGTCTCCGCCCAGAACCCTAGCGCGCCGGTCCTGCAGACCCCGAGTGGTCCACGTTGGGCGCTGAGGCACCTTGACCGGGAGCTTCTCCTGGAAGCCTCAGTCGTGCAGGCCTGGGTGTCATCACCGGACAGGCCCGCCGACATCAACGACGAGGCGGAGTGGTTCCGGGAGACCATGTCCGAGATTTGTGACGTGGCCATGCCCCGAGTCCCGCCAGGACGCGCCCGACGCCAGGTGTACTGGTGGTCTTGCGAGATCGCGGCCCTTCGAGAGGCGTGCGTCGCTGCGAGGCACCTGTACACCAGACACCGCAGGCTGCGCATCCGCCCTCCGGATGCAGAAGCCAGGGAAGCAGAGCTGTACGAGGGTTACAGAGCTGCGAAGACCGCCCTCCAATTGGCCATCGTCCAGGCCAAGGAGGTGGCCAATGCGGAGCTGCTGGGGTCTCTGGACAGGGACCCGTGGGGGCGCCCGTACAAAATGGTGCGGGGCAAGCTCCGCCCATGGGCCCCCCCGCTGACCCAGAGTCTCCGGCCTCAGCTGGTGGGTGGTGAGCGCTCTGTTCCCTTCGCGCGGGGAACACTCTCCCCCGCCCATGTCTCTGCAACCCGCGGTGTCAAGTACGGACCACACTTCCGACGACGACGATGTCCCCGAGGTGACTGGGGTGGACCTGAGAGTGGCGGTGGCTAGGCTGAAAGCCAAAAACACCGCCCCAGGGCCTGACGGCCTGCCTGGCAAGGCCTGGGTCCTGGCCCTTGAGGCTCTCGGGCCTCGACTTAGGGGGCTTCTCAGCGCATGCTTGGAGAAGGGCCAGTTCCCACTTCGTTGGAAGACGGGGAAACTGGTCCTCATTCGAAAGCCGGGGCGCCCTGCGGACTCTCCGTCCGCATACCGGCCCATCGTGTTGCTCGACGAGGTGGGCAAGCTCTTTGAGCGAGTTGTCGCACACCGCCTCGTCGCGCACCTTGGGGGGATAGGGCCGGACCTTGCGGACCATCAGTTCGGTTTCCGCAAGGGGCGCTCAACGGTGGACGCCATCATGCGCGTGAGAGCTCTCACGACGGGGGATGCTGTGTCCCGGGGGGGGGTCGTCTTGGCGGTATCTCTTGACATCGCCAACGCCTTCAACACCCTTCCCTGGAGTTGCATCAGGGAGGCACTCCGGTATCACCGGGTGCCGACCTACCTTCGTCGCGTGGTCGAGGCCTATCTGTCGGATAGGTCCATCATTTACCCTGGTCACAACGGGGAATGGAACCGGCGAGAGATGTCGTGCGGTGTTCCGCAGGGGTCGGTACTGGGGCCGCTCTTGTGGAACATCGGCTACGACTGGGTGCTGCGCGCCGACCTCCCTAGCGGCGTCAGCGTGGTCTGCTACGCTGACGACACGCTGGTTCTGGCACAAGGGAGGTCGCACCAGGAGGCGGCCGACTTAATGACGCGCGGGGTTGCGATAGTCATCGAGAGGATCCAGCTGCTGGGACTGGAGGTGGCCTTGCACAAATCCGAGGCCATGTGCTTTCATGGGCTTCGGAACGCGCCACCTTCAGGCTCCCAAGTCACGGTGGGGGGGGTTACCATCGGCGTCGAGAGGGCGATGAAGTACCTGGGACTCGTCCTCGACGGCCGGTGGAGCTTCGTCGAGCATTTCCGACGTTTGGGCCCCAAACTGGAGAAGGCAGGTGCTGCATTCAAGCGGCTCCTGCCCAACCTGGGCGGCCCAAACGCCCCCTGCCGCAGACTCTACGCGGGGGTCATGCGGTCCATGGCCCTTTACGGGGCCCCGGTATGGGCACGTTCGGTACGGCCGCGGGCTGTACACTACCTGAACGTGCCCCAAAGGGTGATAGCCATTAGGCTAATCCGGGGGTACCGCACGATCTCCCGCGAAGCAGCTGGCCTACTTGCTGGACTGCCACCGTGGGATCTGGAGGCGAGGGTCTTCTTGCGCCTGTACGACTGGCGCGAGGAGGCTCAGCGCCGGGGAGAAACCCCGTTGCCGCGGCAAGTTGTCGCGCAGCGGGCGGAGCTCCGGCACGATCTCATGGTGGCCTGGAGGGAGCGACTGTCGCAACCCAGTGCAGGGCACGCCACCATCGTGGCGGTAAGTCCCCTCTTTGAGGAGTGGCTCGGGAGGAGTCACGGCGCCCTCACGTACCGCATGACGCAGGTCCTCACCGGACACGGTTGTTTCGGGAGGTACCTGCACCGCATCGGTCGTGAGGAGGCGCCCGGGTGTCACCATTGTGCGGACAGCCCCGAGGACACGGTGGACCACACAGTCCAGGTGTGCCCCGCATGGGAAGGGCACCGCCGGGTCCTCGTCGAGGCTTTAGGCGGCGGCGACCTCTCGCGTCCGGCCCTGGTTCAGGCCATGGTCCGGGGCGAGAGGGAATGGGATGCCGTCGCCTCCTTCTGTGAAGCGGTCATGCTCGAGAAGGAGGAGGCGGAACGCCAGAGAGTTCGCACCTCTCATCCCGGTCGCCGCGCTGGACCAGGTAGACACCATGGGCGCCGGGTGTCGCGAGATGACTCCCGGCCACCGTAGGCGTGGGTCTGTGGGCGGTGAGTTCGGGTGGCTCATCGTCCCTCTGTCTTTCTAGACGACAGACCCGTGTCGACGGCGCGCGTTGTTCCACGCGCTCCTCAAAGAGATGTCAGCAACCCCAGCGGGGCCCAGCAGGGCCAAGGCCTGCCGGGGCTGCGGGTTGTTCGAAAGAGATACCGCGGCCCTGGTACATAAAAGGCCTGTGACGGAACACGACGGTTTTTAGTCAGTAAGAGTCTGACACTCCCTCTCCGCTGCTAACCCACAGCGGAAGGGGTCATTTGATGATTTTTGACGTCGTTAAAAAAAAAAAAAAAAAAAAAAAAAAAAAAAAAAAAAAAAAAAAAAAAAAAAAAAAAAAAGGTGGATTTGGCGAGAGGAAAAAACCTGAAATTGGGGCTTGTGAGATGATTAAACCACTCACTCAATAAGAAAAGATCTCATTCCCGCAATGGCTGATAACCCAAGTTAGAAGGGAATTCGCATCACCGCCTATAAAATAAGCTCTAACACAAGGTAATTGATAATTTGATATAAATAGTAAAAGAGTTTCCTGAACTACATCTTATTTTTATAATAGATCCCGCAATGGCAATCAAACCTATCCATGTGGAAAGTCCTCGTCAATACGAATAAAATAAGCCCAAACACGTGGTTGTTGCAGCATACTGTTCAGGAGTTCCCTCGATCCTCTTTGGTCTCCATAATCAAATCAGCTCCAAAACTTCAGTCTCGCAATTCCCTCAAAAATACACCTGCATGTCTGGTTTTGACTTGATGCGTGCCTACAATATTCGAGAGTTGACCTCGAGAGGTTTCCAGATCCTCATGAGGTCCTGGTCATCCGAATTGAGATCTTCCTTCTTTTTAAAAAGTATATTAACAATAAAAACTGTCATTGTGACCTGTACAATCCAAAAAAACTGCTTGTTTTTTTTTGTTCTTCAAACGATCCTGTACATTCTTCTCCATGGAATTTTAATAAAATATTTATATTCAAAGAAACGTCATACTATTCCCCAGAATTCTGTGGTGTTAAGGCAAAAGGTGATGAGTCAGAAATTGTGAAAAATGAGTTAATTACACAGTTGGGTAGAAAATTTCACGAACTATCATGGTAAAAAGGAGATAAGTCAATATAATGTATTTTATTTTGTGAATCTCAAATAAAAAATACGAGTCTAGTCATAAATACCAAAACCTAAAAAGTAAAAAGGAGTTTTGTCTAGTTATCTTCTTATTGCATACGCGATCCTTTACTTATAAAATTAGGTATAATGAGATAAGTCGACTCGTGTCTAAATTCGTATTCGGCGTTCTGCGTCAGTCGCATTTCGCGCGCGAAGTTGACGTGTTTTAACCAGTGTAACGGTGCGAAAAATCGTAAAATTTGGGTATTTGAGTGTTGAAACCTATTAGAAATGAATAGGATTAACAAGATATTGTCACTGGCTCTAAATGGAAGTTCGATTGAACGTAAGTATGACTTTTACCTTTCTAACCTTTAAATTTATTACCTATTCTTTGAATGATTAGGGGTACTTGCTAATAGTGTAGTGTTAGCTGCCAGTAGTTACAAAGAGGGCAGCAGAGACGAGCGACCATAGACACCTCGCCATTCAGCCGTGCATCTATGCTTGGAAGATTCTTTTTTCGAACGTCATTGTGACAAGACATGTTATAGTTTGACAGAATAAGATTTTGCCGCGTTCTTGACTAATCTTAGTTGATTTTCAAGTTAAAAACTATTTCTTGTAAATTCCTCGCTAAACAAACCTGCTTCTGGTTTTTAAGATCAGAAGTGGGATAGTCTCACTCCCACTATAAAGTTTTTGATTTCAGTTTAGATTCATTGGCACTTTTATTAAGTACGACGCGGTGTAAGGATATCCGCCATTACCGAAGTTATTGCCGTTCTATTTTAATTTTGTAATGGATTGCAGTGAGTTGCGTAGATTGGTATATTCAAGATGCTATGCAGGCAGCGTAAGTGATACCAATAAATATGTCTTGTTGTGGAACAAAGACATTCCATTCTGGTCTATTCCATTCTGAAGATTTTAAGCGGCATCAAGTGCCCAAATAACTTTAAGAATACATCCTTATATCCTTCAGGATAACATTAATGTGGATTGCATTATTGGAAAAATCGCAAAGGAATATTGGTTTTTATTATTTTATGGAAATAACAGGTCTGGTAACTATGATCATTGGTTAACAAAATTGATTGTCATAGTAACATGTTAAGCTAATATCAAAATGTTCTTGTTATAACCGAATTAACGATGGCTTTGGTTTTCATGTGGATATGACGGTGTAATAAGTCGAGAATTGCTCGAGCTTAGTACACTGATACTGCTCTCGTGTGTTTCGGGTGGAATGAGTTTCTGCCTATGTATTGCTGTGGTGTCCGTGAACAACATGCCTTGCTCCTACTATGCTCGAGATGTTACGGGAAGAATCCTGTAATGTACCTACATACCTGTATGTAAATGGTGAGATCAATCCGATTTTATTTAGCCTTTATGTAATACATGTCTTGTAATCCATCTTGGTGGTTTATTGGTTAAAGACATACTGAAAGTGTATGAGAGTTATATTCTCAGGTGCCATCGCTAATGACCAACGGGTTGTTTTTTTTATACAAAAGGTTAGATAAATGTTTTAAAGTTTGAACAAGGTGTAATACAAGCTGCAACAATAACGTGCATCTTTTGGTTGCATTTGAAATCTTTTTGTCCCATGAAATTGGATAACTAACAGGCTTACTATGAAAATGAGCTCAATAATATTTATTTCTAATCTTTCTGCTCATGAGAGTTTCAACAAGTACCTACACAGAAATATAAGTTTACTGCTTTTGTGATATAAATGCACACTGTTTTGATTTTGACTTACTCAATTTGTTTTTCATTGAAATGGAATAGTTCAAATTGTGCATCAGGCTCTAGATTTTTGGTGCCATGCCGTTGTGGTTGTGGCCCTCGAATGCCTGAAGAGCTCAAGAAAGGGATACAAACAACAAGTAAACCCTGTTGAATGGAAGGCTATGGCGTAAATCACATTTTACAAATTGAAAGTCTGTTTACAGACCTTAGTTTTTATTTTCTTTTACTGATTATGTAATTTAGGTGCATTAATTTTTGATGTTAACTAAGTTCAAATCTGTAACATGACAATGCTTGAGAGTCTGTCTATTGAATGTTTGGTTACCTTAGCCAGATGCCTGCTTGCTTGTCTTTGTACTACAGGTATTGAGGATAAGCCTAAGCCGTGTGAGGTGATGGTGTAAGCGCTCCAGGTGCTGTGTCATTTGACATAGTAAGAGTGCTGTGACACTTCATGCTCCTCGGATGCTGTGCTGCTGCACAAGCTTTGCATGCTGTACGGAGTGCTGACGGCCAGTATCTCGTTTGGCATACTCCGGTAATGATAGCCAGTGGATAGTAGACCTGGCATATCATGATTTGAGGTCAGGTGATCTGTTTTATTGTTTTGATTACACATCGAAAGTAATTATGCTCTTAGCTATATTATGTAAGTGGAAAAATGTGTAATGTACCAACCATTGATATTGTCACCTATGAGTATTCTGTGTAGCAAAAGCTGAAGTGAAGTTAACTACACGTAACTTATTAAACCGTAATGGTAGTTGTTTTTTCAGCGTTGCTGACACATGATTAGTAATAATGATATTTCTGAGACATAGTTTCAAAGTCATGCCTTGAATTTATTTCTTTGAGAGCGAAAAGCTTTCCAGATTTGGATGGTCAGAAGTGGCCGAACGAAATGTATGTCGTAAGTGCTTGTTCGCAGACTTATACACGAGAATGTGTAACGGCCATGTCGTGGCCCAAGCGCTTCTATGCTGGTGCTGCTGATTGCGGCACGAGCGTTGCTCTGCCGGTGCTCCTGGTCGCGGCACAAGCGTTGCTGTGCCGGTGCTGCTCGTCGCGGCACGAGCGCTGCTATGCTGGTGCTCCTGCTGGTTCTGTTGGCTTATGCCTTCCGAATAGTCTGAGCCTCTGGCTTATGGCTTCTGTATGGTCTGAGCCCATGACTTATGGCTTCCGAATAGTCTGAGCCTCTGGCTTATGGCTTCCGTATAGTCTGAGCCTCTGGCTTATGACTTCCGTATAGTCTGAGCCCCTGGCTTATGACTTCCGTATATTTTGAGCCTCTGGCTTATGACTTCCGTATGGTCTGAGCCCCTGGCTTATGACTTCCGTATGGTCTGAACCCCTGGCTTATGACTTCCGTAGTCTGAGCCCCTGGCTTATGGCTTCCGTATAGTCTAAGCCCCTTGCCTATGACTTCCGTATAGTTCAAGTATTTGTTCTTGATAACATCTTTCTTGATTGATAACACATTTTTTGCGCTTGAGTGCACGCTTGCGCTCACGGTATAACTAATAAGTAAAAGTAATCGTATTTCTTCTTACATGATATATGTTTCAGCCTTTCACTCGAAACCAGGTTAATAATTTACATGATTTCTTTGTATGTTGTGTGTGTATATGTGTACAACTAATATGTTTCAGCCTTACACTCGACACACTTACACTGGGTGGTATACCAGTGTTCTGTTATTAATTTTGTACCTGTTATTTGATTTAAAATTGATGATATTTATTTTCGAGTCGCTGGGTGGTATACCAGTGTTCTGTTATTAATTTTGTACCTGATATTTGATTTAAAGTTGATGTTATTTATTTTCCAGTCGCTGGGTGGTATACCAGTGTTCTGTTATTAATTTTGTACCCGATATTTGATTTAAAGTTGATGTTATTTATTTTCCAGTCGCTGGGTGGTATACCAGTGTTCTGTTATTAATTTTGTACCTGATATTTGATTTAAAGTTGATGTTATTTATTTTCCAGTCGCTGGGTGGTATACCAGTGTTCTGTTATTAATTTTGTACCTGATATTTGATTTAAAGTTGACGTTGTTTATTTTCCAGTCGCTGGGTGGTATACCAGTGTTCTGTTATTAATTTTGTACCTCTTATTTGATTTAAAGTTGATGTTATTTATTTTTCTTTGTTTAAATGGATCAGTACTTTGTTTGAGGTTTGTAAAACCTCCAATAATTTTTATTCTGAAAGTGTCATGTGCTCAGAAAACCGATGATGACCACGATTACCAATCGAGATTTAAATATGACGAAATTGAGCCAGATCCAACTCGCTTATTGAATGTGCAGGTGTTCCGAGACTCAACCAGGTTCACCCAGATCCTGCCGAGGACGTCAGGGTGTCAGGAGAGGCCGTGTTAGCTGCCAGTAGTTACAAAGAGGACAGCAGAGACGAGCGACCATAGACACCTCGCCATTCAGCCGTGCATCTATGCTTGGAAGATTCTTTTTTCGAACGTCATTGTGACAAGACATGTTATAGTTTGACAGAATAAGATTTTGCCGCGTTCTTGACTAATCTTAGTTGATTTTCAAGTTAAAAACTATTTCTTGTAAATTCCTCGCTAAACAAACCTGCTTCTGGTTTTTAAGAGTAGTTAATATAGATTGTGTTATTGTTTTAGAATTATTAGATTAGTGGGTGGTTTATTTTAAGTCGGGACTCTGTGCAACATCACGGACTACGTGACGAAATAGGTATTTAGGTAAGTTCTCGCACTCGCCGCGAATATTGTAGGTATTCACATTATTGTTGTGCGATTTTACAGATGTACAAGATAATGTATCGGATAATCTCAGCAGTACGTCGATGAATGTGTCTGGAGTTAGCAGTGAGGTGACTGAAGAGCAATTGCAGGCTGCCCAAATGTTAGATGGCTTACTCACTCCTTCTGACCTAGGATTCCAGTCCCATGATTTTCCAACTGGTTGGTATTTATTATTTAAAATATATGTCTATACATTTGTTTAGATATGTGTTGTAACATCCACATTGTCAGTTTTTATCATTTTTGTATATCTATTCTAATACCTATTATAAAGCTGAAGAGTTTGTTTGTTTGTTTAAACGCGCTAATCTCAGGAACTACTGGTCCGATTTGAACAATTCTTTCGGTGTTAGATAGCCCATTTATGGAGGAAGGCTATAGGCTTTATCCGGGTTCGTGCAGAGGTTCCCACGGGATGCGGGTGAAACCGCTGGCAGAAGCTAGTTGAAAATAAACAGTTAAAGATTTTTTTTCTTATAAGTAATTAGATAATACAATAAATTATATTATTAATGTATTCTTTCCCAGGACATGAAACGTTGGCGGATGAGGACGATTTGCGGATTACCCCAGAGCCGACCGAAGCAGCCGATTTCAGCTCAGATGATAGTGTAGCTGATAGGACATACATTCCTGAAATAGACAGTAGCTCCTCATCCCAATCTCAAGGTAATGATGACCATAATGTTGAAGTTACGAGTATAACTGAAGAACATAATCAACGGCGGAAATCAAAAGGAACAAACATACGAAAAATAATTAGAGATAAAAGAAACAAAGGATTGACATATAAAACACTAATCCTCCGAGCCTTTTTCCCAACTATGTTGGGGTCGGCTTCCAGTCTAACCGGATTCAGCTGAGTACCAGTGTTTTACAAGAAGCGACTGCCTATCTGACCTCCTCAACCCAGTTACCCGGGCAACCCGATACCCCTTGGTTAGACTGGTATCAGACTTACTGGCTTCTGACTACCCGTAATGACTGCCAAGGATGTTCAATGACAGCCGGGACCTAAAGTTTAACGTGCCATCCGAAACACAGTCAATGGTGTCTAAGATATACTTAGAAAGTACATACAAACTTAGAAAAGTTGCATTGGTACTTGCCTGACCTGGGATCGAACCCGCGCCCTCATATTTGATAGGTTGGTCCTTTACCCACTAGGCCACCACATACATATAAAACACTATCAGGTAAAATAATTCAGTCAAGACAAGTTACCCCTCTACCGCTTTGCCGTAAAAAATGTTCTGAAAAAATTAGTCCAGACATGCAGAAAAATGTTTTTGATGAATTATGGGCGTTGGGTGATTACAACAAACGTTCAGCTTATTTGTCATCATTAATTTTAGATGTACCAAAAAAGACCCAACGCATACGTAATACACTTGGTGTATCTAAGTTGCGGAGTATTAATCATATTTACAACTTAAAAGTAAATGGCACTATGATTGAAATTTGTAAGGGATGTTTCTTAAAAACATTTGGAATATCTAATAAATGTGTCGAAGTGGCAACAAAAAAGAAATCTGTAAGGGAAACGGGAATTTCAAGCCCTGATAAACGTGGATCACATGTGCCTTCTAATAAGATAGGGGATGATGCAGTACAGGCAATTAAAGATCACATTAATTCTTATCTATTATATGAATCGCATTACAGCCGAAATCATACAAACAAACGCTATTTACCGACAGGACTGACACTAACAATAATGTACCAAATGTACAAAGAAATAATCAGTAATCCTGTATCATACACCTATTTTGGAAATGTTTTTCGTACTATGGGTCTATCTTTTAAGCAACCTTCTTTGGACACCTGCAATACATGTGACGCATACAACATGAAAATTAAATTACCTTTGCCACCAGATACAGAAAGTTTGAAAAAATGACCTTGAGATCCATCAAGCAGAGGCTGATTCAGCTTATTCCATGAAAAAAAAGGACAAAGAAGAGTCGAGCGATGTTAAAAGAGTTTATTGTTTTGACCTTCAACAACGTCTTCCAACCCCTTTTTTAAAAACAAATATTGTTTTCTACAAACGGCTGTTGTGGACTTATAATTTGACTATTTACGATTGTTATAGCAAAAAAAGCTTTTGCTACATGTGACGTGGAGCTAATCAAATAGCATCGTGCCTTTACAATTTTTTAATGACATTGCCATCACACGTAAAAGAAGTTACATTTTATTCCGATACGTGTGGTGGACAAAATAAAAATAGTCACGTTGCTGCTATGTTTTTATGCATAAGCAAAATGAAACCGGGTTTGCTAATAAACCATAAGTTTTTAGTTCCCGGGCATACGCACATGGAGTGCGATTCTGTACATGCACAAATCGAACGAAAGAAAAAAAAACTGATATGGCAATACATTTGCCAAGAGACTGGTACAACTTAGTCAGAATGACGAGTCGAAACATTTCTGTCGTGGTAATGCATAACAGTATGTTTCTGAACTTCGCTAAATTGTATAAAGGCCCGTTGCAGCTAAGAAAAGTAGATGCATCTGGCGAGAAATTCATGTGGCATGATGTAAAATGGTTTAGATTTAGTTGTGAACATGAACCAGGTGTAATACAGTTTAAAACAAAATTAGACAATTCAACCGAGTTTAAGGAGATATCTTTCTGTCGAAGGGGCAAATCTAATGAATCATTGAATCCCGAGAAATGTTATGATGGTCAAGTGCCCATAAGTCAAGAAAAAAAACGAGATCTTCTTAGTATTCTTCATTTAATTGATAGCAGTTGCCATGACTTCTATAATAAATTGGAAACTAGTGCAAACGCACGAGATATAGATTACGATATTGAGGAGTTCAGTGAAACTTAAGTTAGATATTTTGCATTATTTTATATTTTTTTAATTCGATTTATTTTTAAAAGCATTTATGATTAACGAATGATGATACAAAAGAGCTTTGCTGGAAATAAGCAATAGACGTGCCATAGTTTCTACCTACCTCAATAGGACTGAGGTGTGAGGATTTATTAATGTATAATTTAAAACTCTTAATTTTATATAATTATGTAAATTATAATAACAAATAAAGAGACGAGTCGTTTCAGGATTTTTTTTATTTTTTTTCGTGTTATGGAAAAAGGAGATATGTCAATTATTTTAATAATTAAGAAATAAAAATATTTTTCGGGTACATATAAAAGACGAGTAAATTAATAAATGAAAATTAAAACAGAGTTGTGTTAATTATTTCTATACACTTTTGATTAAACTGCATTTTTATTACAAAACAAACACGCGTTTTTTTGATTAGCCCCTGGTGAAAAGTTGTGTTTTTTGACTCATCCCCTTTTGCCTTAACACCACAGAATTTAAAACTACTTTCATTCGTGTCCGCCACTTTTTGCAAAGCGGGTCAGATATGCCCAATGACCAAGACATAATTAGTTATTTTCAATCAGATTTCTGAATGATGACTATAAAATGTTGTAAATAAATAACTTTAATAAAAGAACTTACAAGGTACTGGCCTACTATTTTAGTTATATTATAAAATAAAAAATATTAACTATTTTGACTGTCACGAAATTACCATAACTATGATTGTTTTAAACTGAATGGTTTGCGCGAGAGTCACTTTTTATCTATACCTACAGGATTTGTACGGAACCCTCGGTGCGCGAGCCCGACTCGCACTTGGCCGGTTTTTTTTTCTTTTTAGCGCATTTAAATAAAAGCTTGTTTTTAAAGATTTTTTACCTCAATTTATTTTATACTTTTTAGTTTTCACCTGGTAAGTTCCTAAGTCTAAATTCTGTAGAATCTAATCTAAATCTTAGATTTTGATTTGGTAAAGTGCACTTGCAAGCAAGCCCTGTCATTGGATACCCATATGGATGGGATTGAAAAAAATAGGTTATTCACAATTTTGTAGCGGCGGCCATCTTGGAATTTTTATGCAATGTGTTCTACTTGTCAATCCCTTTCATTTGATACCCATATTGTATATGTACCTTAAAAATAACTAGTCCGCCATCTTGTATATTTAGCCATGTTGGATTTAGGATGACGTCACATAGCTTAACATTCATTGTCGTCCAAACTAAACATGTGTGCAAAATTTCAGCTCAATCGGTTGCGGGCAAGTGCCTTAAAATTGAGTTGTAAAATTCCACCCGAACACACATAGTTACATACATACATACATTGCAAGTTAAATAAAAGCTTGTAACAATAGAACAGATCACCTGACCTCAAAGCGTGATATGCCAGGTCTACTATCCACTGGCTTTCATTACCGGAGTATGCCAAACGAGATACTGGCCGTCAGCACTCCGTACAGCATGCAAAGATACAGCAAGTGCAGCAGCACAGCACCCGAGGAACATGAAGTGTCGCAGTACTCTTACTATGTCAAACGACACAGCACCTGGAGCGCTTACACCATCACCTCACACGGCTTAGGCTTATCCTCAATACCTGTAGTCAAAAGACAAGCAAGCAAGCATCTGGCTAAGGTAACCAAACATTCAATAGACAGACTCTCAGGCATTGTCATGTTACAGATTTGAACTTAGTTAACATAAAAAATTAATGCAAATTACTCAGTGAAAGAAAATAAAAACTAAGGTCTGAAAACAGACTTTCAATTTGTAAATTGTAAAATGGCACCAAAAATCTAGAGCCTGATGCACAATTTTAACTATTCCATTTCAGTGAAAACAAATTGAGTAAGTCAAAATCAAATCAGTGTGCATTTATATCACAAAAGCAGTAATAAGTACTTATATTGTATAATTCCATTAGCTTTAAAGAACCATATTTTGCATACCCGTAATACGGGTGAAATATGTTTTGTACACTACAACTTACATAATTGTTAACACCTTATGTAAAACCATATTTCAAGCAAATACATGATTTATTATTATTATTATAAATGTATGTCTCTTCCAGACCTCGGGACTATAGAGTCCCGGATTTTTGGGAGGCGAACGTGGGGCCGAAGCCAACACGCTGAAGCCCTTTTGAGACAACTTTAATGAAATGGTGACACAAAACCGACGATTATCCCTGTATACACTATAGAAATGTACCCAAGGACAATCCCCGGTTCTGTGCTAAACTATTGCTAACTATGGATGAAAACTACTTGGGCTATTGTGATGGGATGTTAGTGGACTAGGAATGGGGAAACTACGGGAACTATGGCACCTGCCGATGACAATGTATTAAATACATGTAAAAATGGCAGGTGGAGACTCACCACCTCACTTACTGGGCCCCCGGGAATCAGTCGCTAAATCGCAACAAGGGGGCAACAGGTACATGAGGGGCTGAAGGGTGAGGATACCTCGGCGGACTTTAAACGCAGATCACGCGCTCCCTGTGGGTCTAGCATCACCGGCCCACTCGCCACTTACCACGAGGCACCTACCCTCCGAGTGGGCTGCTAACCCTGCTCTAGCGACTCCACTCTGACCGGCCGATGAAGGCAAGCCAAGAGGCGGGAGACCTATCCCCCGTCATGCTTCACTCCGGCAAGCCGGAGATGGGGGACAGTATACCCTGTTCAAGCTTTAAAACATTTATCTAACCTTTTGTATAAAAAAACAACCCGTTGGTCATTAGCGATGGCACCTGAGAATATAACTTTCATACACTTTCAGTATGTCTTTAACCAATAAACCACCAAGATGGATTACAAGACATGTATTACATAAAGGCTAAATAAAATCGGATTGATCTCACCATTTACATACAGATAGGTACATTACAGGATTCTTCCCGTAACATCTCGAGCATAGTAGGAGCAAGGTATGTTGTTCACGGACACCACAGCAATACATAGGTAGAAACTCATTCCACCCGAAACACACGAGAGCAGCATCAGCGTACTAAGCTCGAGCAATTCTCGACTTATTACACCGTCATATCCACATGAAAACCAAAGTCATCGTTAATTCTGTTATAACATGAACATTTTGATATTACCTTAGCATGTTACTATGACAATCAATTTTGTTAACCAATGATCATAGTTACCAGACCTGTTATTTCCATAAAATAATAAAAACCAATATTCCTTTGCGATTTTTCCAATAATGCAATCCACATTAATGCTATCCTGAAGGATATAAGGATGTATTCTTAAAGTTATTTGGGCACTTGATGCCGCTGAACTCTTCAGAATGGAATGTCCAGAATGGAATGTCCTCGTTCCACAACAAGACATATTTATTGGTATCACTTACGCTGCCTGCATAGCATCTTGAATATACCAATCTACGCAACTCACTGCAATCCCTTACAAAATTAAAATAGAACGGCAAAAACTTCGGTAATGGCGGATATCCTTACACTGCGTCGTACATAATAAAAGTGCCAATGAATCTAAACTGAAATCAAAAACTTTATAGTGGGAGTGAGACTATCCCACTTCTGATCTTAAAAACCAGAAGCAGGTTTGTTTAACGAGGAAATTACAAGAAATAGTTTTTACATTAAAATCAACTAAGATTAGTCAAGAACGCGGCAAAATCTTATTCTGTCAAACTATATCATGTCTCGTCACAATGACGTTCGAAAAAAGAATCTTCCAAGCATAGATGCACGGCTGAATAGCGAGGTGTCTATGGTCGCTCGTCTCTGCTGCCCTCTTTGTTACTACTGGCAGCTAACACTATTATACAGTCCATTGTTCTTGTTGTTGCTGAGTTTGTTCATGGTGGACGGTCGGAAAAGGAAATTATTCCTTTTGGTGGGCGGAATGTTAAATGTAGAAATAATTATAAAATATGCGTACTCGATCCCCACGCTATCTCATAACTGAAATCAATAATTTGTAAAAATATAGTACCGGGTAGCTCGATAGATGGCGTTGGGATCGAGTTAGATCGCGATATGGTTTCGTTACACGGCAAATGGTATATAGTCAACTTCAGCAAAATAAAATTGTCTCGCTCTGAGGTACGTCGTTTAATTCGAGTATCCCTGGCTTCAAGGCACCTTGTACTCAATATTGTACAATTTTAGTAAAGTATAATAGGATTTTAGAAATATCTAAGGAAAACTTAAAATCTCTTGCAAGTTCAGAAGTTGCATTAATTACCAAGATTTGTGGGGAGTTTGATAGATTATTTTTAGAGGTAATTTCCCTTTGTAGTGTAACGGAGGAGGACGACCTCTCATTAGAAACCATGGCTGATTCATTTGAATTAAAAACTGCATTGCAGCTGTTATCCGTCATGGATGATAGTAAAGATGGCACAAAACAGCTGATCGAAGGTATCGAATACTATAATTCTGTGCTGGAAAAAGCAACATGTAAAAATAAATTGATTCAGTTTGTTCTAAAGAGCAGGCTATCTCAGCGTGCAAAATTGTTATTGTCATCAAAATACGAGACTGTCGATGAGCTCGTAAAGGATATGCGTAAATTGTTACTGCCGCCAAAAAGTTTTATCGCTATTCAAACAAAATTGCAAAACTGCAAACAAAATAATAAGACGGTTATAGATTATGGTAAAGAAATATCAGACCTCTTTGTAAACCTAACGGTATCTCAAGGTGACGGCGATTCCAACAAATATGAGTTACTTAGACCCATGAATGAGAAGTTAGCTTTCAAGCGATTTGCTGATGGTTTGAGGGACCGTCGTCTTAGTACTATAATTGCCGCGCGTAACTTTACTTCATTGACAGAGGCAATCCAGGCAGCCCAGGACGAAGAGACGCCTGGTCCAAGCGGATCATCAGAAATAGTAAGTATGTACAGACAGACGCAGCATCCGGTGCGGAGAGCTCATAGGAGTTTTCGCGGACAGCGTAGATTTGGTGCAAGAGGTGCACGAAATCCACGCGAGCATCGCTATCATCAACAACAGGTACCGTATGCTTATAATAATACTTATTACCGTAATAATTATCAAAATCGTTTTCGTGGAGCGCACAGGCCATCGCATAGTAACCGCGGCCGAGGTGTCAGGTCGCAAAATAATATCAATATCGTAACAGAGAATAGTCAGATAGCAACAGCAGACACTTCGAATGCTGAGTCATTGAATCATTTTTTTCGTGACTGATGATGTAATTCTTTCTTGTAACGATTTAAATAACGTGTCATTTAATATTTGTAATTATAAGCATAGCTTGTTAAAAGACACCGGTGCATCTATATCGGGAAAAAGTCTAGAGTGTTTAGAGCGTTTACACATTCCTTACCATAAAGAGAGAGTTAGCGTTAGAGGTTTAGGTGGATCTTTGTATTCTAAGGGTTATGTTTATTTAACTCTTAATTATAAAGAATATTACTTTCCTCATAGGTTCACAGTTTTTAAAAAATTACCATGTATGGCGGATGGAATTGTTGGTCAAGATTTTTTATCGCATTATAAAGCTATATATTTTAAACTTTGAACTCAATACTTTACAATTAGTTTCTAATGACAACCAATATGTAACATTAACATTTGAGGATAATCAGCCAAATCGCAATAGTCACTATCTAATCATACCAGGGCGCAGCGAGTCCACGCATTATATTAATACAGAATTAAACGAGGAGTGTTTAGTAGAAAATCAACAATTATGTGAGGGTGTGTATTTAGCTAGCAGCATAAATAAACCAGTAAACGGAAAAATGCCGATTCGTATTTTGAATACTCGTGACACAGATGTAAAATTAAATTATTTTCCAGTAAGAGCAAGTTATTTTAAAGAATACTTTATTTGTCAATTTAATAAAACTACGGTTCATTCGGAAAGGGTTAAAACTTTATTCTCCTTATTAAACTTAAAGGGATTAAATATTGAGGAACAGAAATCAGTAGAACAAGTTTGTGCAAAATTTCCTGATATTTTCCATTTGCCGGGGGATAAATTATCTACTACTCCCGTATATGAACAAACAATTGATATGAAACCACATACGAGTCCTATTTACACAAAACCTTATCGACTGCCTTATGCCCAAAAACCTGAATTAGAGAAACAAATTAAAAATATGTTAGATGACGGCATAATCGAGAGTAGGGTATAATTGGGGATTCTGGAATCATTTGTTCTCGCTTCGCTCGAACTGCATGATCCCAGAATCCCCAATTGTTTTTATCGAGCGGTGACTAATCAGACCACCAACATTATGATTTATAACATAGGTATTATTGATCCAGATTGATCTTATAACATACAGCATTAGTCATTTTTTTCTCACTACGAGTTTATTTATACTTATTATTTGATCACAGTTATTTTATAACTTAAGTACGAAAGTGTGAGGAGCCAATCTTAAGCTTATTATATTG
This sequence comes from Helicoverpa assulta, assembly GCA_963856015.1. NCBI lineage: Eukaryota > Metazoa > Arthropoda > Insecta > Lepidoptera > Noctuidae > Helicoverpa > Helicoverpa assulta. The sequence continues at coordinate 1,878,541 of CAWLCW010000001.1, forward strand.
ATGTTAGATCATGGTTTTGACCTCATGGATATCGCATCAGTCATTGCTACAAAGTTTGCTTAGTCAATCCAGAGACATTTGAGTGCAATTTGCCATCCAAACTGTTTCTGTATGATTGATAAACAAAACATCATTAAGCATCATCATTAAATGTAATAAACTGATTTTATCTAAAGTATACCTGATTGGACAGGTCCATTCAAACTTGTGTGGCACTTTCCTCAAAAGGTCATTTCAGACACAAACCATCACCATATATAATTTATTTTTATGTCTGGACCTTAAAAGAGACCATGACTCTTGAGTTTATTTCGGCGTTTCTTCTCAAGTAGTCAGTTAGGAAAATCTCGTTTTTAGAAAAAAAAAATGTATTGACTTAAACCTATTTGCAAAATAAAATATCATTTAAAGGTTTATAAATTCTGTAGTCTTGAGACATTTATAGATTTTAGGTTTATAACATAAAAATATAAAGTTTAAATTATATTGGTTATCTATTTGATAAATTGTAATAACCATTTAAATGTGATACTCATAAAGATTATCACTAGAACAGTAGAGTACATACGATTTCCTTTTTAGAATTTCGTCTCAGGTATCCGCGACATCGTGGCGCCTACTGCCAAATTAAGAAATGTAAGGCGATGAGCATAGTGAGTATACATGATTAATTAATTATCTACTTTATTTGACTAGTACATATGATTGAAATACCAATAATCATTGATGATAAGGTTGATATCTAGCGTTTGCAATATCTAATATAATCGCTACCTTAATTTATAGTAGTATAAAAAGCGATCACTGAGGTGCGCATCCAGATTTTTTGTGATTTCGATGTGCATTGTCTGTGTAACGTGAATTATTATATTGTGTTGAGTGACAAGATCGGTGACAATAAGTATGTATGTACCTATTTATTTTGGGTTATTGTACATTCGTCACAAAGTAAATTCGCCATATTCTTAAAAATCCATACATTGAAAGTACCTAAATTCGTCACATGTATAAAAAATATGTGTAAACTCGTTATAGTTTCATAAGGGTTGTTGTAAATTTGTCACAAATCCTCAATAGTGAATTATTTTTTCTTCAGTAGCGATAGCAAGCAAGATTTTAGGGCTCGATATATAAATTAATAAATATAATACGTTTGAGTTTGAGTTCGAAATTAAATATACTCCTGCACTCACTGTCGCATCGTGCTCGCTCGTTCTCTGCATACCTACATCCCTTTCTAACAGTATCTGTCAAACGCATCTATAGTACGATGACATATGATACATGACAGGTGCAACTGTCACTAACACAAAAAATGGTGACCCACTACAATAGTATTAGACGATTATATCAATAGACTTAGAAGTTTAGTCATGCTTTATTTTAGTAGGTATCAAAGCGATTTTTTAATTGTAAACAATTAATACATCCTGCATATTAAAATGTCTTCTACAACATTATTACAAAAACTGGAGAAAAAATATATAACGAGATTCATAGAAATGAACACTAGAAAGTCAGAAAAATACAAATAATTTTATACGTTTTTGTTCATTACGGTTGCTATTTTATTCACTATTTATTTGTGACTAAAACCTTGCAACACTGGAAATGTCATTTTACATACATTACATAGCTCAGTGACTCCCTTGAACTTGTCGTGATATGTGTTGTGGTGATATGTTCCAAATTTGATTTGTGATAGTGCATCTTTGAAAAAATGGATCATCAACCTGGTACAAGCTCGGGAAGCCATGGTGTAAGTACAAATCACTACTAGATTATATTATCTATCTCTAATATTTAATAAGATACTATAGGCTATTGGGCGCAAGATGAATAGATTTCATAATAAAAACATCTGGAAATAATTATATTTCCATATAAAGTGAATTATTTCATATATTTAAAATGATTGTGAATAAATATAAAAGTATCGCGTGTATAGCTTACTTTCGACACGAGCACGAGAAACGTAAAACAAAATGGCGGACGGCGTGATCGGTTACATAGAATTTGAAGATTTGTGAAAATAGACATGTTTTAAACTCAAATATTACAAAAAAATATCACTTGCTTATAAACTTTCATCAATAAATATTTTTTTGTAACTTAGATTTTAGTTTATTTCTAAATACATAATATATTAAATTTTTTGCTCGTTAATTAAAAAACGTATATATTTTTTCAGATCACTTTTACTAAAACAGAAAGAGGGCGGCGTATGCTTGTAAGACATGGTCATACGTACAATTTCCACCGTGAAACTAAGATTGGCACTGTATGGAGATGCACTAATCGTTCATGTAGTGCAACTATTAAAATTTCGGAGAATCATGACATCAGAATTTTGCATGAATCGGCCCACACGTGTCAACCAAATATAGTAAAAACTGAAATTTTAAAGGCCAGAAATCTTTGCAAGGAAGCAGCAGCCAACACGATCAAACCTATGCCTCAAGTGTATGAAGAAGCTTTTCAATCAGCCAAGGATGAGGGTTATGAATTATTAAATGCCATACCAAAATTTTCAAACATTTCACGTTCTCTTTATAATGTTAGGAATCGTGTACTAAACGTGCCCAAAACACATTTTTCAAGACGCGAAGATGTCATAATTCCAGAAAAATATAAACAGAATTTTTTGTTATTTGATGATAACAGTGAGCCTGAAAACAGAATAATAGCATTCTGCACTGAGTCTGCTCGTGAATTTATACCAACTCTAAATACATTCTTCTTGGATGGCACATTTGCAAGCTGCTGTACACCATTCTATCAACTTTATTGTATACACGGAGACGTGAATAGTGACGACAAATTTTCGAAAATAGTGCCTCTTATCTACATTCTTATGCCTAACTAGCTTCTGCCAGCGACTTCGTCCGCGTTAGATTTCGACTTTGTGCAAAGAGAGGAAGAAATAATAATCACCAGCCTATCCAATTATCTAAATCTATGCGTAGCTAGCCTATTGGGATGAGTGAGAGTGTTATAAACGTCAGGGTAGACAAATATAATCAGAAAGCTCTGAACTGCTTAGCAATCGGAAGTTACACGTGTTATTGTGAGTCAACCATAAAAGATAGACATATACTGTCGTGGGATATTTTTTACATAATTTAAAGGAGAACATTTCCGTGATACCTGGTTTCTAAATAGCTTTAACCATTAAGGCTGCACACGCGACGGAAGCTTGAAAAATGGAGTAACTTTTCCCGTTTTCCCAACATTTCTCTTCACTGCTCTGCTCCTATTAATCGTAGCGTGATGAAAAGTATCCTATAACCTGCCCAGGAGTATGAAGAATATTTGTGCCAAGTTTCATTAAAATCCGTCGAGTAGTTTTTGTTTCTATAACGAACATACAGACAGACAGACAGACAGACAGACAGACAGACAGAAAGACAGACAGACAGACAAAAATTTTACTGATTGCATTTTTGGCATCAGTATCGATCACTAATTACCCTCTGATAGATATTTTGGAAATATATTTAATGTACAGAATTGACCTCACTACAGATTTATTATAAGTATAGATAAGGAGGAAAAGTCTTACAAACGACTTTTTATATCCTTATTGCAAAATTTAACCAACTGGACACCGCTTACAATGGTCGTCGACTTTGAAATTGCCGTGATAAACGTCCTGAAACAAGTGTTTCCTCATGTTAAATTACAAGGATGTAACTTTCACTTCAAACAAGCTCTTGCCAGGAAAGCACATGCCCTGCAACTCAATGACATAGAAGAGAAAAGTCACTTAGCCATGTGTGCTGCATTAGCAGCACATTGCAGATGCTTGGTTGCACATCATGGAAAATGCTCCACAGAGCGAAGCAGTTACGAAATTTAACGATTATTTTGTGTCCCAGTGGTTAGAAAATACCAGCATACAGTTCATGTGGAACGTACATGGGGCTCGGCTAGTGTTGTAAACTGACGGTCACATACGATAAGTGACCGTCATTTAATATTAAATGACCGGTCACATTGGACATTTATTGTCAGACTGGTCAGGTATATTAAATAAGTATTTTTTACTTGGTACAGTTATTATTTTCGTCTCAAGCAAATTAAAAACATGTGAAATAATACCTATTGCCTTTCTAAACCAACATAGTGCATAGATAACCTTTTAAAAAGATAGACTCTCAAGTACGTATTTATTTTTATTGATGTATACTGACAAATCATTAATCATAGAGTGTCGGCGAAATCTTTTTTTTTTTATCGACGTTAAAAATCATCAAATGATTTAGTCAGTAAGAGTCTGACACTCCCTCACTAGCTGTGGGTTAGCAGCGGTGAGGGAGTGTCAGACTCTTACTGACTAAAAACCGTCGTGTTCCGTCGTAGGCCTTTTATGTACCAGAGCCGCGGTAACTCTTTCGAACAACCCGCAGCCCCGGCAGGCCTTGGCCCAACTGGGCACCTCTGGGGTTGCTGACATCTCTTTGAGGAGCGCGTGGAGCAACGCGCGCCGTCGACACGGGTCTGTCGTCTAAGTAGACAGAGGGACGATGAGCCACCCGAACTCACCGCCCATAATAAACCCACACCTACGGTGGCCGGGAGTCATCTCGCGACACCCGGCGCCCGTGGTGTCTACCTGGTCCAGCACGGCGGCTGGGATGAGAGGTGCGAACTCTCTGACGTTCCGCCTCCTCCTTCTCGAGCATGATTGCTTCGCAGAAGGAGGCGACGGCATCCCATTCCCTCTCGCCCCGGACCATGGCCTCGATCAGGGCCGGACGCGAGAGGTCGCCGCAGCCTAAAGCCTCGACGAGGACCCGGCGGTGCCCTTCCCATGCGGGGCACACCTGGACTGTGTGGTCCACCGTGTCCTCGGGGCTGTCCGCACAGTGGTGACACCCGCGCGCCTCCTCACGACCGATTCGGTGCAGGTACCTCCCGAAACAACCGTGTCCGGTGAGGACCTGTGTCATGCGGTACGTGAGGGCGCCATGACTCCTCCCGAGCCACACCTCAAAGAGGGGACTTACCGCCACGATGGTGGCGTGCCCTGCACTGGGTTGCGACAGTCGCTCCCTCCAGGCCACCATGAGATCGCGCCGGAGCTCCGCCCGCTGCGCGACAACTTGCCGCGGCAGCGGAGTTTCCCCCCGGCGCAGTGTCTCCTCGCGCCAGTCGTACAGGCGCAAGAAGACTCTCGCCTCCAGATCCCACGGTGGCAGTCCAGCAAGTAGGCCAGCTGCTTCGCGGGAGATCGTACCCCCGGATTAGCCTAATGGCTATTACCTTTTGGGGCACGTTCAGGTAGTGTACAGCCCGCGGCCGTACCGAACGTGCCCATACCGGGGCCCCGTAAAGGGCCATGGACCGCATGACCCCCGCGTAGAGTTTACGGCAGGGAGCCTTTGGGCCTCCCAGATTGGGCAGGAGCCGTTTGAAGGCAGCACCTTCTTTCGCCTTCTCCAGTTTGGGGCCCAAACGTCGGAAATGCTCAACGAAGTTGTCGGCTGTCGAGGACGAGTCCTAGGTACTTCATCGCCCTCTCGACGCCGATGGAAACCCCCACCCCCCACCGTGACTTGGGAGCCTGAAGGTGGCGCGTTCCGAAGCCCATGAAAGCACATGGCCTCGGATTTGTGCAAGGTCACCTCCAGGCCCAGCAGCTAGATCCTCTCGATGATCGTCGCAACCCCGCGCGTCATTATATCGCCCGCCTCCTGGTGCGACCTCCCTTGTGCCAGAACCAGCGTGTCGTCAGCGTAGCAGACCACGCTGACGCCGCTAGGGAGGTCGGCGCGCAGCACCTAATCGTAGCCGATGTTCCACAAAAGCCGCCCCAGAACCGACCCCTGCGGAACACCGCACGACATCTCTCGCCGGGCGAAATCTTATCTTAAAGATCGATGAATGAAATTTGGTTAGCTTCGATGATTCTAAAACTTTAAAGTTTTATAAAATAAAGAAAGAAAAAACGTTTATTTCTAATAAATTCTATTTATATACAAAAAAAACGATTCTGACGTTGCTGACAATAAATGACCATAAGTGACCGGTCAAATTGGATAAATGTCCAATATGCTCGGTCAGATTAATCGGTCACATATAACGTGACGGTCACTTTACATCTCTAGGCTCGGCATAGGACAATAAGCCTAGCAGAAGCGTGGCATAAACGTTTAAACAATAAAATGGGGAAGAGAAAACCTAAAATGCTCCAATTTCTTGATGTATTAAAAAAACCGGCCAAGTGCGAGTCGGACTCGTGCACGAAGGGTTCCGTAAATTACAGTTAAATCAACCTATCTCAAAAACTATAAGAGATACTTTGATCAAACCAAAAATCGTTGAAAGAGTTAATTAGCATGCATCACCTCTATTTTTTTTAGAATTTTATACCCCGTAGTTATAAAAATAGAGGGGGGGGGACATACTTTTTACGACTTTGAGAGCTGATATCTCAAAAACCGTTCACTTTAAGAAAAATGTTTTTTAGAAAACTTTATATCATTTTAAAAGACCTTTCCATTGATACCCCACACGGGTATGTACATCGAAAAAAAAAATTTCATCCCTCAGTTACATGTATGGGGGGCCCCACCCCCAATTCTTTTTTTTACTATTTAGTGTCATATTTTTGTAGCGGTTCATACAACACATATTCCCATCAAATTTCATCACTGTAGTACTTATAGTTTCCGAGTAAATCGGCTGTGACAGACGGACAGACGGACAGACGGACAGACGGACATGACGAAACTATAAGGGTTCCGTTTTTGCCATTTTGGCTACGGAACCCTAAAAAGGAGGCTGAATATATCGATTGGAAATTAAGGAATTTCAAATTTGATATATCCTTAAAGATGAGAACACGTCGATCCATAGCCTATGATGAAGAATTGAAAACTATTTTGGACAATTACGATAAAATGTCTTTGGCTGAAGTTCTTAAAAAAAACTTTCTGTTTTGCAGCATTTTAAAAACATGTAACATTTTTTTTTTTTTTACATAGTTTATATACTTATAAGTCTTATTATTTTTGTATTGTTATAAACAAGTCAGCCATTCAGAACTGTGATTTTAGGTTAAGAAAAAAGTGATTATAACTGTGATTTAATTATTTTTCTTATTATTGTAATGTTGTTCGTAAATAAGCCACAAACAATCTGTGATTTTTATGTTGTTTTTAGGTTAATGACAGACTTTAGCTGTTTTTCTTATTATTCGTAATGTTACGGGCATACCAGCCACTTGAGAACTATGATTTTTACGTAGATGTTAGGTTATTATATTTATCTATATTGTTGTTGGCAAGTCAGCAATTCGAGAACTGTGATTCTTTATAAATGTTATGTTAAATTAAAAAAAAAGATGTTTATGGCTGTGTTTTAATGTCTTTATATTATTAGTTTATCTTATTATTGTTAAGGTTTAGGCAAATCGTTCACTCGAGAACTGTGATTGTTTTTATGTCAATGTAAGGTAAATCAATAACCTTGATGTGATTCTGAAAAATATATAACATTTTATTCTACTTCTTGTTTATTTTTTTTGCTATCGGTGCAAATAAAACCAATGTGACGAATTTACAATGAACAAAATTAATATATTGGAAATTTATTGTAGGTATAAATTAGAATTGTGGCAAATTTACACATCCTTTTTTTCGTGACGAATTTACTTTATGACGAATGTACAACAACCCTTTATTTTTATATATTGTTTTATCTAGTCTTGAATTATACAGTTTTCAAAAAGCAGAACGAACTTTGTGCAATGAATAAATACTTTTTCATCCCATCATCTCGGAAAGAGTAGTTTTACCCTTCGATATCTGAGCGCAAAAGCCGTTTTTATCCTCTAGAGTGGCATAGTGATTTGAATTTAGAACATCGTGTGCAATACTCCGTTTGTGACAATCTTGATAAGACTTTTCAAACAAATACATACATATTAAACAAATAAAATACTGCTTAAATTAATTATTCGATTAATTAAGTAATTTTTATTATTGTTTTTACATAGATATTTAACCTCGTTTGATTTTTAAACTGAGTTTTCCAATAAATGAACTTTACTAGGTATTTATTTTTAATTTGATACTCATATGTGCGCGCCGTTTTGTTTTTTGCATTTAGTAATTTCCTCGATGAGGTGGCATGAAAAGTTATGTGTTGCACTGGAGTGCAAAGATTTTTCACCTTGTGCTCTTTTAATTCCTTTTGAAAATTGAGCCCGCGGTTAAAAAGCAACTTTGCACTCTTGTATAACAAATAACTATTAATTACAAATAGCAACTACATTCTAATGAATCATTATATAATTTTAGGGCATCTCGGAATCCTTTTGACTCTGATACGGAGATTACTTTGCAACCAAGCACGAGTGGTGAAAAGCCTCAAAAATCGAGGAAGAGGAAAATCATCAGCAATAAACCTAAACAGAGCAAGAAAACTGCGCCTCCTCCTGATTTATCCGAAGACTCTGAAACCGAGCCAGTATCTACTGCTCGAAAACAATCCTCAATATTTTCAGATTCTGAGGTAAGCATAATAGTCATCTAATACTTTTTACAGTTTCACAATATTCTTGTTAAATAGTGTGTTCTGGTAACAATCGTTTAATTTTTAATTTTTTTACCTGTTGTTTCGATCAAATGTGTTTAAATGAACTCGAACATGAAGTAACTTCTGTCTGTTTATATCTACCTTATTTTGTACCGATTTCATGCAGCTAGTGATTTTCAGACAAAAATAATTTTAAATTGTTGCTATAGTATTTGACAGTTATATGTATACTAACAGTAAACTTTTATTGGAGTTTTTGCTATGCTTATAGTATTATAATTGAATTAATATATTTTCAGGACGACGCAGTGGAGCCTGTTAGAGCTGCTGCTCTAAGAAGTTATCTGGCACGGCGTGTGGGTTCCGGGTACACCCTGCAGCGTGATCCAACTCGCAGCGGTCAGTTTTATATAGAGCTACGTGTCTACAATAGCAAGGAAGCAGAGACACTTGCTGCTAATCGTTGGAAGCGAGCGCTTTTCACACTTCGCTCATCACATGATGACAGCGGTCCGGTATGGAAAACTCTTACTGACTTAGTTAGCGCTGCTAAGCAAGAGTATGCAAAGATAAAACCTATATTATATCCTTCAAACGTTTTCTAAATTGCACTATGATATGTTAGTTTTTGTTTACTCTTGCTTTATATAGGAACTGAGAAGGTATTACCGGACTAGTTAATCCTGTATCCAAAATATAAAGTCTCGGTATATTGTAACAATCAAACGTTTTCTAATAACAGCAGCTTGTTATTCTATATTTTGTAGCTGCGATTATCTTATTTTTTATCATATATGTGTTTGTAGCACTTATCTGGTTCAGATTTGAATTTAGTATAGACCCCTTTTTCTGTATGATATTAACAATATAATGTATTGTGTTACTACACAGGTCAAGCCAAACATTTATTAAACTCTGTATCTATTCTATTTCAATATTTCGAAAATTTTGAAGTCATAATAATTTACTTGTTTACACTGTTTACCTTTCTTACAGATCTAAACCAAAATATTACAAAAACTCTGATATTTCAATATTGCTCAGAAATTATGAAACACTGAAATTCAAATATCTAAAAATCCAGCATGTTAAATATTCATCATTTAAAATTAACTTTTACGCTGTTTAACTTTCTTACAGACCTAACCAAAAATTTGCAAAAAATCTCTGATATTTCAATATTGCTCAGAAATCATGAAACTCTGAAATTCAAATATCCATACATTCTTTATACAACGAAATTTAAAAGTAAAAGCTCAAATTAATATAATATTCCAGTTATCGAGATTGACAAAGTATTAATATCGTGCTCTTTACAAAAATGAAATTCTGCCATAGTTGTCAGTTACATGTCTCAAAGTCAAAGTATTCATCACATAAGAAAAGTAACAAACATAAAACAAATTGTTTACTCCGTACTGAATACCAAAATGTTCAGCTGATAGCCAGTGCTTTCAAAGACAGAATAGCTAGCTACAAAATAAATCCTCAAAATAATGAAATAATAACACCCGAATTATTTTTATCTGATGTATTCAACACCATTTATAATTTATTACAGCCATTATTACAAAAACATAAATCATTAAAGATAAACTTTGAACTTTTTGTGCTATATTTACTTCCTAAGAATGAAGAACTATCTCTTAAGTCTTTTAATACTAAATATTCCATAATAAATCAGAGTACAGATATCATATCTTTATACAAAGATTGCACGCAACGATTAGTATGTAAATGCTTAGAGTTTGAATTATCAGAATCTGGTTGGACAATAGAGAAAATAAGTCACTTAGAAATGAATATTGCAAAATACAATCCTTTGAGAGCAGGAAGTTACATTGCTTTACCTTTGAGAATTAACAAAATGAAGGCATGTCTCAATATTCAGAATACGGATAACCATTGTTTTCTTTGGTGTATCATTGCTCATATGTATCCAGCTAAAAATAATCCTAATAGAGTTTCATCTTATCCGCATTATTCTAAGATCTTAAATACTAACGGAATGTCTTTCCCCCCAACATTTGAAGATATAAAATGGTTTGAAAAACATAATTTTAATATAAGTGTAAACATTTATGGTTTGGAAAAAAACAATACTATAACGGGACCATTATACAAAACTAAACTGCGAAAGTTAAATCATGTAAACTTATTATTTATTAGCAAGAATGGTAAGAATCATTTCTGCTTAATTAAAAACCTTGAAAAAATTGTTCGCAGTCAACTTACAAAACACAAATCTAGGATTCATCTATGTGAAGAATGTTTTTTATATTTTAAAACACAGGAAAAACTAAATAATCATAATTGTGGTAGATTGCAAACCGTTCTTCCTGAAGAAAATAGTAAACTTAGTTTTTCAAATTATCAAAAAACTCAAAGAGTTCCAATCGTCATTTACGGAGATTTTGAAAGCTTATTACGTGAATATTCAGATAAAAGTAAAAGTCAGTATATTGAAAACATTCAAATTCATGAAGCCACTTGCTTTGCTTATTACATATGCTGTGAGTCTAACCCTGAATTAAATAATTTAATATCATATCGTGGTCCAAATTGTTCAAAAAAATTCGTTGAGTCAATTATCAACGACTCGCAAAGATTATATCAAATTTTGTCAATGCATAGACAAATGTTACCATTGACGAGTGAAGAATATCATTCCTTTAAAACTGCTGTGAAATGTCATATCTGTAAAAAAAAATTTGCATCTGATGATCATATTGTTCGTGATCATGATCATTTCACTGGTAAATATCGAGGGCCAGCTCATAATAAATGTAATCTAAATTCTAAATCATGTCATTTTATACCAGTTATATTTCATAATCTTTCTGGATATGACAGCCATTTATTTATCAATGAAATTTCTTCAGTATGTGGTTACATAAATTTAATTCCAAAAAACAAAGAAAAATATATTTCATTCAGTAAATTTGTGCCCCTGGATTCAAAAAACACAGTCCAACTAAAATTTATTGACTCTTTTAATTTTTTAAGTTCTAGTTTGGATAATTTAGCGAAAACTCTAAATGTCGCAGATTTTAAGCATTTAAAATCATTTTTCATTGATGAAGATTTACTAAGATTGTGTCTAAAAAAAGGTGTATATTGCTATGAATATATAAACTCTTGGAAAAAATATGAAGAAACACAATTACCTGATCGAAACAAATTCTATAGTAGACTCACATCCGAAACTGTATCAGAAGAAGATTATAATCATGCATTAACTGTATGGAATAAATTTCGCATAAATAATATAGGAGAATACACTGATTTATACCTAAAATGTGATGTGCTGTTATTATGTGACATTTTTGAAAAATTTAGATCCATGAGTTTAAAGCACTATGGGCTAGATCCTTGTCATTATGTTTCATCACCATCATTAAGTTGGGATGCTATGTTATTAATTACTCAAGTTGAATTGGACTTATTATCTGATATAGAAATGTATGAAATGCTAGAAAAAGGCGTCAGAGGAGGGTTAGCACAGTGCTCTTTAAGGTATGCAAAAGCTAATAACAAATACCTGCCAAATTATAATGAACAAGAACCTAATACTTTCCTAGCTTACTTAGATTGTGTTAATTTATATGGTTATGCTATGATGCAAAGTTTACCGGTCGGAAATTTTAGATTCCTTACGAATAGCGAAATTATCAAATTCAATATTAACTCTATTTCATCAGATAGTGATGAAGGTTATATACTTGAAGTAGATATTCATTATCCTTTTGTAATACACGATGAACATTCTGATCTACCATTTGCAGCAGAAAAAATAATTCCTCCTATGCCATGCTCTAGTAAAACTAATAAATTAATAGCTAATCTTTATGATAAATATAAATATGTTATACATTATATTCATTTGCAAGAGTGCATAAAAAATGGTATCGTAGTGTTAAAAATTCATAGAATACTTTCATTTACACAAAAAAAGATCTTAGAACCATATATAAATTTAAATACTCGACTCAGACAGGAAGCGACTTCAGATTTTGAAAGGGATTTTTTTAAAAAGCAAAATAATTCAATATTTGGGAAAACTATTGAAAATAAAAGAAAACAAGTTGATGTTAAGTTAGTTAATTTATGGAAAGATGACTTCAATAAAACTAACAAAATTAATGGTGCTGAAAAGTTCATAGGCGCTCCCAATTTCAAAAACCTTGCTATAATTTCTGAAAATCTTGTTGCTATTCAGTTACAGCCAGCAAAAGTAGTTTTAGACCGACCAATATATATGGGCTTTACGATACAGGAACTAGCAAAGAGTCACCTATATAATTTTCATTATTCCATAATGAAAAAAATATACAAAAATAACATTAAATTATGTTATACCGATACCGACAGTCTCTTATATTTAATACGTACCAAAGATTTCTATGAAGACATGAAAAATAATATTCAATACTTTGATACAAGTAATTTTAAGATTAACAATATTTATGGGATACCACATTGCAATAAACAGATACCTGGTTTCTTTAAGGATGAAATGGGCGGAGATGTCATATCAGAGTTTATTGGTTTAAGAGCTAAGCTGTACTGTATTAATACGCTGAGCGATATAGTTAAGAAAGCCAAAGGTGTAAAAAAATCTGTTTCAAAAAAAATTACCATAAACAAATATAAAAGTGCATTAAATTGTAATATCAATTTTAGATACCCTATGTTTGTTATACGATCTAAAAATCATAAGCTTTACACACAAAGAATCAATAAAGTGGTACTTGATGGGAATGATGACAAACGTCAAATTAAAAAAAATAATGCTTTTACTTTACCATGGGGTCATTAAAGTTCCCTATTCTAATCTGAACCAAAAATTTATTACTATTTTTTTTTTTAATAGGATATATTATTTTTTGTAATAAATTTAAGTCATAATGTATTTTTTATTTTTGAAATGAAATAAATATTTTGTATTCAACTGATTTGTGTTTAATTGTTATTGATACATACCTATTTATCTCGAATATAGAAGCTGTGATATCCTAGTCGTGAGACCGTGGAACAGTCGAAGGTTTCGATTTCGAACCCAAGGCACACGCTGACTTTTCGAGTGTTCTGTTTATTTTATAAAATAAATATCACAGTTTCAGTGTTTTGGAAAGTAAGTAAAAATTTGGGTCCTGGGCCTGATCTCTCTCCGGCCGTCAGATTGGGGCTGTGAGAGTAAGAGAACAGAGACTGCACCTTGTTTAGTGGCTCTAGCCGCTGTGGCCGAAATCAGTCATTAGGACAACTTTAATTTCGATTTAACTGAATAATTAAACAAGTATAATTAAATAATTTATTTTAATTTTCACAATAAATATACAAAGGTACCAGTCACTAAGTACTAAAAAATAAACTATTAATAAAACTAAATAACAAACTATTTCTGTACTACTAAAAAGTGAACTACTATACTAAACTTAGGGCTATTATTTTAATTACAAATTAAAATGTACATTGTAAAGTATTATTTACAAGCTAATAAACAAAAAATCTTATTCTTTATCTACAACTAAACATACACATCTATTTGCTTAATTTCTTTACAATTTTACCAACTAAATATTCAGTTTCAGTCATAATATCATCATATTCACTAGTCACTAAATACTGCACATTCACACTTGCATCTTCAGGATTAGATGATATTTCATCCATATTGCCACCGTCCAAGTCATAAATTATAATTTTTATTACGCGTTGCGCACGATCCGATTCTTTACGCATGATAAAAGATTTAGTTTTCAAAGATTTTGATTTAACTTTCCTCTTCTTTAATGTTTGTCTCTTTGCTTTTTCAAGACGATATTCCTCTTGTGCTGCTGCTGCTACTTCAGCATACCAACTCTCCCTATCTTGGGCAAAATTAAAAGGATGAGTTATAGGATCATTGATGTCGTCCATCGTGTTCTGAAAAAAAAACTTTATAAGTGAATGGCAGCAATTAACAATAATATTTAATAATAATGAAAATTCTCATTTTACTCACTTGTAAATTTATTCCCTCCGAATCGTTATTCAATGACGAAGTTCTGTTAGGATCCATAATATTAAAATCCGGACTGTAGCATGGTGATCTCGACATGATTCTGAAATTAATAACAAGATTGTCATAAATGAAATTAAAAGTATAAGACAAGTTAAATATTATTGGAAAATACTTACCTCAAAATAACTAAATTGTAAACAAAGGACCAGTTGACTCGCGATCTCATGGTGGCCTGGAGGGAGCGACTATCGCAACCCAGTGCAGGGCACGCCACCATCGTGGCGGTAAGTCCCCTCTTTGAGGAGTGGCTCGGGAGGAGTCACGGCGCCCTCACGTACCGCATGACGCAGGTCCTCACCGGACACGGTTGTTTCGGGAGGTACCTGCACCGCATCGGTCGTGAGGAGGCGCCCGGGTGTCACCATTGTGCGGACAGCCCCGAGGACACGGTGGACCACACAGTCCAGGTGTGCCCCGCATGGGAAGGGCACCGCCGGGTCCTCGTCGAGGCTTTGGGCGGCGGCGACCTCTCGCGTCCGGCCCTGGTTCAGGCCATGGTCCGGGGCGAGAGGGAATGGGATGCCGTCGCCTCCTTCTGCGAAGCGGTCATGCTCGAGAAGGAGGAGGCGGAACGCCAGAGAGTTCGCACCTCTCATCCCGGCCGCCGCGCTGGACCAGGTAGACACCATGGGCGCCGGGTGTCGCGAGATGACTCCCGGCCACCGTAGGCGTGGGTCTGTGGGCGGTGAGTTCGGGTGGCTCATCGTCCCTCTGTCTTCCTAGACGACAGACCCGTGTCGACGGCGCGCGTTGTTCCACGCGCTCCTCAAAGAGACGTCAGCAACCCCAGCGGGGCCCAGCAGGGCCAAGGCCTGCCGGGGCTGCGGGTTGTTCGAAAGAGATACCGCGGCCCTGGTACATAAAAGGCCTATGACGGAACACGACGATTTTAGTCAGTAAGAGTCTGACACTCCCTCACCGCTGCTAACCCACAGCGGGAGGGGTCATTTGATGATTTTACGTCGATAAAAAAAAAAAAAAAAAAAAAAAAAAAAAAAAAAAAAAAAAAAAGGACCAGTTGACTCAAACTACAGCTGCAGACTGAAAAATATTTAAGACGTTAGTCATGTTAGATACACATTTTATAATTTAAAAATTAATGTCTCAAATAACATAATTGATACTTGTGGTATTTTAATGATTTATCTTAACAAGTCTAAACCTGTCAAACTGTAATGTGTTTTATGGATGCCCTAACTGTCTGACGTAAACGCCATCTCCAACAACTTAGAAACTCTGAACAGACTTGGACTTGTTCTTGTACTCAATGTATTTTGGTGTAAATTACTAGATATAAATATTTAGGCTGCCTATTCATTGCGGCAATCGGTATGATGAAGTTGATCAAGCAACCCATATCTCTGAAAGTTAATGATATCGATTTTAATGAATCTTCTCGCTCAATCAGACACAGTGCTTTATTGCCTAATACGATTCGATGTATAATATGCGGTCCTTCCAATTGTGGTAAAACTAATGCCATGATTAGTT
Organism: Helicoverpa assulta; assembly: GCA_963856015.1. Lineage (NCBI taxonomy): Eukaryota > Metazoa > Arthropoda > Insecta > Lepidoptera > Noctuidae > Helicoverpa > Helicoverpa assulta. The sequence goes on from CAWLCW010000001.1 coordinate 1,894,643, forward strand.
TACTGGTACATGAAAATGGTTTAAAATTTCAAAATCTTTATCTTTACTCGAAAACTTCTTTTCAATCAAAATATCGTTTCTTGACCGAAGTATTAAAAAGAGTACCGCAGATTAACTTTTACGAGTTCAATGATGATAAAGATGTAATTTCTCCGAATGAAGCTTTAGCAAATTCTGTATTTATTTTTGATGATGTTGCATGTGAAAATCAAATAAATATCCGCAATTATTTCTGTATGGGTAGACATAAACAAATAGACTGTTTCTATTTATCTCAAACTTATTCTAAAATTCCGAAGCAATTGTTACGTGACAATGTTAATTTTCTTATTATATTCAAACAAGATGATGTAAATTTAAAGCATATTTATGAAGAGAATGTTAGTTCTGATTTACAATAGAAAGAGTTTAGAAATCTTTGTCAAACTGTTTGGAGTAAACCTTATAATTTTCTACTTATTAATAAAGAATCGTCATTAAATAACGGAAGGTACAGACAGAATTTTGATATGTTTTTTAATTTTGACTGACTGTTTATATGTACATTTAAGCAATTAACATGCAAAATCAAATTCAGTATAATTTGTTCTTTAGCGTAATACAGTTGTTATGATAGGTACAACATGGAGAAAAATATTAAAATAGAATTAATGAAGTCTGTAGACTCCATAAAGAATAAAATAAAACAAATGAAAAACCAGGAACACTCAATGAACTTGTCACTTGACAAAATGTTAAAACCTGTCACAGATCCCCTTAAAACCCTAGTCGATTCGAAAAAAACAATAGAAAAAATACAAAATTTAGAAAATACTCACTCTAATTTTGAAGAAATGGAATTGGATGACATTAATACTAGCTCATCTACAAAGTTTGAAGAATGCTGCGAACCAGAACTGAATTCTAAACAGTTCGTTAAAAAGTCTCCCCAGACAGAATTACTGGATGATTTAGAAATATCATTAGAGGGTAGTGACATCCATGATATTTATGATGGGGTAAATATACCATTTGGAATAAGGAGTGCAAACAAAAAATTACTAATGGGTAATTCAATAGTTTTATTTTCTAAAATAGATAGTGTGAATGATGATAATGTCATTTTAATTAAAGTTGGCGACAAAAGCTACAATTTAACCCCTGGTTTAAAAGAACTTTTACTTCGAAGAAAACCTGATTTGAAACTAATATCGAGCAAAGATAAACTTGTCTATAAAGATATGTTGCATTATACAAATGCACATAAGAGAGATTTCAATCCTAATGGACAAATTAGAGGCGATAAAGGTATAAAATATCGTGAAATAATTAAACCATTGTTTTCTGAATCGTTAAACAATAATACTATCACTAAATTTGGAGGAAGCTTACCAACGCTAAAGACATACAAACATAACACGGACTTGATATATTGGGATGATCCTAACGAATTGGTTGACAGATTGAAACTATTAATTGCTTCCCGAGATGCTGGTAATACAAACCATGATAATGAAATTTTATCAATAATCGAAGAATTAAAAGAAGTTGATATAATTAAACCATAAATAGCCATAATAATATGCTTTTTATTCAGTATAATAGCTGAGTTTAAGACAAGTATACCTACTGAATTGTGAACATGAGCAAAGCTGATGTGGTAAACGAAATTCATAAAAATGCAAGGGTGAACTATCCACGAAGACATGTTATCATGAAAGATATAGATGACTTGTGGCAAGCAGACTTAATTGATATGCAATCAATTTCAAAAGAAAATAAAAATTACAGATATATTCTTGTCGTTATTGATACATTTTCGAAATATGCTTGGGCCTTTCCTATGAGAAGTAAAACCAAAGAAGATTTGTGTAACTCTTTCAAAACTTTGTTGAATAAAGGACGTGTTCCTAAAAATCTACAAACGGATAATGGAGCAGAATTTTATAATAACAAATTTCAGAAGCTTATGAAATCATATAATATTAACCATTATTCAACCTTCTCAACAAAAAAGGCTTCAATAGTTGAACGATTTATCAGGACATTGAAATCTAAAGTTTATAAGGAATTTAGTTTAAATGGCAATTACAATTGGATAAATAATATCCTAAATGATGTTATTTACAAATACAATCACACTCGCCATCGCACTATTAATGAAATTCCTGCTAATGTGGACAATATTAATAAAAAAATGATATTAGAAAGGTATTTAAAGTTGCTAAAAAAATATAATTTAAACAGCAAGTACAAAGTAGGTGATTATGTGCGTATCAGTAAATACAAAGGAACATTTGAAAAAGGTTACACTCCCAACTGGTCAACGGAAATATTTAAAATTCGTAAAATACAAAAAACAGCTCCCATAACCTACTTAATTGAAGATACTATCAGAGGTCGCCCTATTTTAGGTGCATTTTACACCCAAGAACTTCAAAAAACAAAACATCCCGATATTGATCTAGTTGAGAAAGTTCTTAGAAGAAAAGGTAACAGAGTTTTAGTAAAATGGTTAGGTTTGTCTTCAGCTGAAAGCAGTTGGATTGATAAATCGAATGTAATATTATAAATAATATTAATAACAAACTGGAATCGATAACTATTTATTAAATTATTTTAAACTGGAATCATCAGTCGTATAATGTGTTTTGGAGAGACTAGTCTTCTCAATTGGCTTATTAATAATTTACCATTTGAATTACACTTACCAGGATATAATTACTGTGGTCCTGGTACTAAATTAATAAAAAGACTAGCAAAAGGAGATAACGGTGTAAATAAGTTGGACGAATATTGCAAAGATCACGATATTGCATATCACAAGTCATCAAACTTGAAAGATCGACATAAGGCTGATTTAATTTTGTTAAAAATGGCGAAACAGCGAGCGGTTGCTTCCGATGCCAGTACAGGCGAAAAACTCGCAGCTAAGTAAGGCTATGTCGGCAAAAATTAAAACTGGTTCTGGTTTGAGGAAAAAGCGTTCTCCAAAAGTTACATCTGGAAAAGGATTAAAAAGTAAATTAAAAACTGTTATTACAAAAGCAAAAAGACACATAAAAAAATTAAAACCTAAGAGCAAGAAAATGGCTATAGAATTAGCTATTGCTGCTACCAGAGAATTAGCTGATGATTCATCGATTAAGCTCCCTCGTGTTATTCCTATTCCAAAAACTGGGGGAGTACTACCTCTGATTCCTATTTTTGCGGGATTATCAGCAGCGGGAGCTTTAGCAGGCGGTGCAGCGGGTATTGCCAAAATCATAAATGAATTCAAAATGGCTAAAAAACTGTATGAGGAATCGAGAAGACACAATGAAAAAATGGAAGCTTTATGTATTGGGAAAGGACTACATCTTAAACCACATAAGGACGGTCTTGGAATTTTCGTGTCAAAAGAAAAAAACTAAAATATCGGCTACCCAAAAGGGCCTTAACTAACTTTGACATTTTAAAGTATGGAAATAGAATTCCTTATTTTAGAGGTGTCTTTATGAGAGATGAGCTCCCTAAATATCCATATAAAAAAGAATGTGGAGTTATTAATTTAGATAGTTCTAAAAACCCTGGTTCTCATTGGGTAGCCTATGCAAAATGTAATGATTATGTTGAGTATTTCGACAGTTATGGAAATCTTAAACCTCCAAAGGAGTTTATAAAATATGTAGGTTCTAAAATTCAATATAATTATGAAAACATACAACGTGATCACCCATTCAACTGTGGTCATCTATGTTTAAATTTCTTAAACAAGTTTTGGTATAATCAAGAAATAAAATAAACAGGATCATTGTAAAGAGTTCAGTATGCAAGCATGTCTACTACGGTTACCATCTCTGGAAATAAATCAGAATTGGTCTCGTATTTTCAACCACCTCTTCATTTATCTGATCAATACGAGTGCGGTTTACTATACTTTTCAGTATTAAAAACAAGACCGAATGTGCCCGCTATTAACAGCAGTTCAACAGCTGTAATCAGAATCGAATGTGATCTTGTGCACGGTTCATATCACAACGGATTACCGACTCATTTTATTCATGAATTCGTATCTGATACTGCTTCAAGTCACGGCTACACAGAAATACCCCAGAACGTTATTTACTTCCCAGTGAACAAAAATATAATTTCATCTATATCTGTTAAGATTGTTGATCAATTTGGTAACTGTATTAACTTTGGTGAAGAACATATTCAATTACGTCTTCATTTAAGAAAAACAAAATGATAGTATATTATAAAAACACTCCTATGAAAATCAAACGTCTTATTCCATCTACGACCGTTAAGGTGCATAGACGTAAGAAAAAAGTGAAGAAATTGAGTGAAGCAAATAAAGCTTTTCTTAAAGCTCTAGGTTTTAAAGTATGAATATACTACAAATTACTGAATTACCTCACTTCGATAGTTCGATTGAAAGCTATGAAGTCCACACATACAATCCCTACACTAACAGCTTTAGAGAAAACGATGAAATCAGAATTCCCATACACCAACAAGACATATACGTGTTACCATCAGCCAGTTCAATTTACGTCGAGGGTCAAGCAAAGTTCTTCGACAAAGATGGAAAACCGATTAAAAAAAATATTACGTTCAGTAACAACCCTGTTATGTTTTTGTTTCAAGATATCAGATACGAAATAAATGGCATTGAAATTGATCGCATTAAAAATTCTGGAATAACGTCGACATTAAAGTCATACGTTTCAATGAATGATGGAGAAAATAAAGTTGCTGCTTTGTGGGGTTGGAACCTAGATGGATTCAAAAGTGATGGTCATTTTAGTGCTATTGTACCTCTTAATAAAATTTTAGGATTTGCTGAAGATTACAATAAAATTGTGATAAATTGTAAACATGAACTTATTTTGAATAGAAGTAACTCTAACTTAAACAGTATCTTAGCAACTGATGATACAGCGCATTTTCAAATAGACATACAAAGATTGCAATGGCGTGTACCACATATAAAAGTGTCAGACCGGGAACGACTGACACTACTAAAACACTTGGAAAGAGATAAACCTATTCAAATAGCGTTTCGAAATTGGGATTTATATGAGTATCCTTTGCTCCCTAAAACTACAAAACATTCTTGGTCAGTTAAGACTGCATCGCAATTAGAGAAACCTCGATATGTAATTTTTTGCTTGCAAACCAACAGAAAAAATAATAAAATCAAAGATAGTTCTCTGTTTGATCACTGCGGGGTTACTAACGTAACACTATTTCTGAATTCACAGTATTATCCCTACGAGCCTCTAAGCTTAAATTTTTCTGAGAACAAATACAATATATTGTATGAAATGTATGTGAAAGGGGAATGCCAAGTCGCCATAGTAATTTAGGCCCTCTGTGCACACAAATATAAAATAATGATAATAATAGGGAGCAATTCTTACAATTAATTAGTAAAAGAAATGGTTTACAAAAAACTTAGCATTTCAAAGTTATTTAAGATTCTTATATTCCATCAATACTGTTTATATTAATGAATATATTAAACTGGGAGTCAAATAATACAAAATCCATTGTAGTTTTTACATCTTTATTCATTTTGTTCATCATCATATGTCACTAAAACATCATCCAAAAATTGTGCCGGTGGAAGAATATTATTCTGATGCCGTGCCCACGCTAAGTACCATATTACTGTCATAACATGGGCACAGCATCCTACAGTGCGGCGGCCGGCAATACAGTTACAGCAGTACTGCTGTATTGCTGCGCGGCCTGTGTTAGCAGTGCTGACTAAAACATACACGAAGTATACTTTCCGACTAACATGACGACTAGCGATTCTGGCCCTGACCAGTAAACAGTTATGTCCAAATATATTGCCATTCATAATTCTATTTCTAGCATTAGTGCATACTTCAATACAATACATTCCATTAAATCTTATGTGCTCACCATAATATGAGCGAGCTTGCTTAAGTTGGTAAGTCCCACATGCAATCAATATTAAATCACTAACATTTAAAGCAGGGAATTCAGTTAGATTTTCATTACTAACAGTTATGTTGCGAAAGTCTGCCCTACTCCTATTAAGATTTTGATTCCGAACATAATCAGACAGATCATTATTTTTATTCATATTTTGATTTACTATTTGTAGAATTTCAGCAGCATCTTCTCTGTCCTGTACTCTCAAATGGTACTTATTAATAAGTGCACCAGCCACAGAGAAATCTATCATAATATGCTTAGAAGCCCTATTAAAAAATGCTTGCCTAAATAATTTAAACTTAGTTTTAAAAATGCCATTAACCACTTCCACCACCCATCGACATAAAGTGACTGCTCTTGTCTTGTTAGCGTCTCTTGTGGTAAGTTGTGTCTCACCCTCGTCTAGAGACAAAGGCACATGCACATTGTACCCACAACTCTCTAGTAGTTCCAATGAGTCCCTAAAACCTCTGTCCAAAATAAATACATCCCCTGGTTGAAAAAATTGCCGACAAGGGCTATTTTCATCTGAAAACTCTTTATTAATTATATTAGCATCCGTGGTTGTTGCAGGATAGGGACCCAATATATCGATTATATAACCATCACTACATACAAATAAAAATGGTTTTACCAAATTGCGGTATTTATGTAGCGAGTAAGTCTTTTTTTGATACAGGTAATTGGAGCTTTTTTCTATATAAATATATGTGCCATCGGCAATTATAATTGGTCTCCTATCAGCCCCTCCAAAAAGGCCATTTGGAATCAGAAGATTCCTTCTAGAGATATCTTCCCTTGTGATATGATTTATACCGAGGTTTCTTGGAACAAAGTCCTGGTGCAATATTTCACGAGCTGTATTCATTAATGTTTCTAGTGTGCTCCTGGGCACTCGCAATAAAGCTGCAATACGCTCGTTACTATCCCCTGTTCTTAATTTCATTAAATAGGCTGCAAGCGCAAATGTTCCTCTATGCCTGCCTGATAACCTTGGTACTTCTGCAAGAATTTGCTCAAATTGCTGTTTAGAAAATCCTAAATAATAATGAACAATATGATCTGCCATAGTCTGAATGTTGTCAAAATCTAAATGCATTATCATATTATCTTTCAGTAAAGAAAGTAGGTCTTCCATTTGTTCAGAGCTAAATGTTCTAATAGGATTCAATATTGATTGCAACAATAAATCCCATGAATTACTGGTCAAGTGATATGAGCAGATTCTACATTCTGAAGGCACATAGTAATTGTAGTCGCAAAGTAAACTTACGCGTAGCGATACTGGGACTAAAAGTCTTTCAACATCGTTGCAGCCAGGGAAAAAACATTGCCGTTGTGTACTTGGGGCCCGTATGTAGTTTGGCAGTATTATTTCATTACTGGCAGGTACATCGGCATTCCTTCCTTCTGTTTGTGTAGAAGCCACTGTGTCTGCCTCAGATTCTAGAGAAGGACTATGTCTTGCTGCTTCAGGTTCATGCTCTAAAACAGAACGTGATGCTGCCCTGTCAGTCCTTCGCCAACAGGTATGACAGAGAAGTGTTGTTCTTGCTAACTGCAACAAAAGCAAACAGCCGATGTAAAGAAATATTATATCAAATTATTTTATGTTTTTAGTTTTAAATAATCATAAATAAATATTCATAAAATGGCTAAGATCTAGCGAAATATTCACTTATTTATTAATATATTACATATAGATTATAACTAAAAGATACAACACAACACAAAAATTATATTACCTGACGAGGCGCTATCTGTTGGGCAACTATATTTCTAATCGCAGCTTCACGTGTTGTGTTTGTATTCAGTGTATGTGATCGTCTTCTTAAGAGTGATGTGCCACAGCTGATACATACATTTGCATGACCAACCCTAGGCTCAGATCTTGTGGGATGTCGTATCTCATCCCAAGCATTAGTCCAACATGCATGGCACACTAAACTATGTATTACTGGAAACTTGTACCTAAAAGATGAGAAAAGTATTCAAGTCAGCGCTTAAAATACGTCTAGTATTGATAAATAAAGATTTCTAATAAATACGTAAGTATGTATATCATTATTTACCTGCCCAATCCATCGTTGTATAAGACATCGAACTTCAGCGATTTCCAAAGTATGTCTTCGCATTCTAGATATATTCAAACCGCAGTTTATACAACGTAGATCACCACTTACAGCAGTAGATGATGACTGTTGTGAACAACTAGGTCCAGAAAGAATGCCGGGTTCATCGGTCGAAGCGTCTAATACCAAATGCAAGTTGTCGCCAGTGTCGTCATGAGTAGCGGGAACAGAATCCATAATCAGGCCGTGGTCGTCAGGTATAGGAGAATCGTCAGAGTCAATATTCATAGCGAAAAGTATTCAATTTAAACCGCAATAAACATAAACAAGTAACCGCAATGGAATTGCTAGAAGCAATAAGCAATGATTTTGACATTTATGTAAAACTTTGACATAACAATAGGAAGTTGCCATTTTTTATAAATATATTTTGCGAAAAGGTCGATTTATATATATATTCTTTTATTAATAATTGGTATAATAATAATTATTAAAAGATATTTTTAGGAATTAGATGTAATGTATGTTTACTGGGAAGAAAATGAACGGTTTTTAATAATAAACGAAAGCTTATTATTCTGATTAGTTACCTGTTATCATTTTTTTGTAAAGGCAACATTTGACACTCAAGTTATATTCAAGTTCCATTAGTTTAGTCGTTATAATGTTTAATATTTATGAAAAAATGTTACTGACATGCACAGACTAATGAATACGTTGAAGATATTTGAAAAATACCAACATATTTTTTTTGTAAAACGAATCTCTTGTACGATTCTGGGCCTAGACTCGTCATTCCCCTTTCGTCAGTCGTATTACAATTGTCCTGCAGACCCCTTGCTTAATTTGATCGATTTTAAGGAGAAGGCTCCTCTCTTTATTATAGAGGTAGACTGTTCAAGACAAAACGATAGTTTGAAAACAGGCCCCGTAGATGTACGGCTGGAGATTGAATGTTCAGCGCCAATACCAGATAATACAACTGGATATTGTTTAATTATTAACGATCGACTCGTGGAATATAAACCTTTAAGTAATATAGTGCGCAGATTATCATGACAGCCATCGTAGATGTTCAAGGTTTTAAAACAGAAACAAATGAATTTATCATTAAAGAATTTGCTGTATTATTGAATAACAAAATTCAGGTGTTTTTAATTAAGCCGCCATTTCCATTTTACGATTTGACGAAACCAGAAAAACGACAAGTCAGTTGGATTGAACATAATAGAAAAATATACTGGAGAGATGGATTTATACCCTACTCAAATCATCAGAATTTGATTGTAGATATTTTAAAAGATAAAAGTGTTTACACCAAAGGTTTAGAAAAAGTGTTGTGGTTAAAAAATATTTTGAATAATAATAATATAAATAATTTAGAAGATGAAGGTTGTCCTAATTTTTTAAGCTTGTACAATAAATATGAATATTCTCATGATGTCTATAGTTGTATTTATCATAATAAAATATGTGCTTTAAAAAATGTAATATGTTTAAATAAATGGTGTATAGATAATAAATTTTTTAAATAAATATTTGCTTGTTTAATTTTCAAATGTTCTATCCCTACCAATCCCATCAAATGTTAATCATTATAAATTGCTGGCTACAGCAGTACGATATCATTTCATTTTTATCTGTATCTGTATGAAGAACTATATAGTGAGTGAACAGACCATGTCTCAAAATAAATGTAGCCCTCGTTATGACATCTATAATACGTATAAAATGCGTGAAATTTCGTTTAGACATTATTGGGCAACGGCTAATTCAAGGAGAAGGTTGGTGATGGAAATGGCTGAAGCCGGATTTTTTTATTTTGGAAACGGTGTAAATGATAAAGCAGCATGTTTCTCATGTGGAGGTGTTATAGAAGATTGGGAGATTTACGACGATCCTTGGATGCAACATGCTATACATTTTCCTCAATGTTTTTATTTGAATGCTGTGAAAGGAATATATTATATTAATAACTGTCTGAAACAATGACTATATTAGAATATGCGCTATTGCATTGTGTTCTGAGTTGGATCATATCTACCCTATTAGTATATTTATGTATACGATGCCACATTGCACTTGAAATAGATCAATCTGGATCAACAATATCTATGTTATAAATCATAATGTCGGTGGTCTGATTAGTCACCGCTCGATAAAAATAATTGGGGATTCTGGGATCATGCAGTTCGAGCGAAGCGAGAACAAATGATTCCAGAATCCCCAATTATACCCTACTATCGAGCCATCTTTTCAGTTCAGTTCATTCGCTTGCTGTGAGCAGACGTGCTGTTCTGATCTGCATGGTCGTGTCGGGGCTGAGTTAATTTATAATTTAAATTATTTGGAAGTATTTTTGTTCTAGGCGTTTGATATATTCGGTGCCTCTCTTACTATCTTGCGGGGTGTGCCATATAGTGTCTGCGCCATCTTGGAACTTGTAGAGCGGTGTCCCTCTCGTTTAGTCCAGTGACTGCCCACAACTGCACAAGCCAAATTTGAAGATTCGGAAAAAGAGGTGCGTGTGCTGGGGTTCGAACCTGAGGTCGCCCGTCACGGAGTGTAGCACGTGAAGCCGCTTAGCCAGCGCAACTTGAACGCCCCGCGGCGAATTACCGCACTGCTATCTACGTGTACTACGACGTGTCATACCTGTTGTCCTGTCGTCGTGTTGGTGTATACCCGTTGAATAATTAAGTTGGTATAGTCTCATCTTTGTACGTGAATAATAACTTTGCCAATATGTTTCGCTCACCAAATAAAAGCCAGTCGAGTCCGGATCTGCACACAGATGAAGACTCTAGTACCGTTGCTAATGTCACGCAAAGAAAAAGGAAACAACCTGACTGCGAGCTGACGCTGGCTATTGTTGATCTATCTGCCGAGGTTAAAAAAACCATTAGCGACTTGCGCGCCGATATAAATAATAAGTTTTCAAAAATTAGCGAGACTATTGGTAACTTAAGAGACGAGTTTAATATCCTATCAACATCCTATTCACAAATACAGAGTGAATTGAAAGAATTGCGGACAGACTATTCTACAGCAAAATTAGAAATACAGTGAAACTTGGTTAAGTGAGACATCAAGGGACCAGCACTGTCGTTTCACTTATGGAGGTATTCCACTTACCCAGTGTCTCAGATAAACAGGTATAAATAAATATCTGTCTCATTTACAGAGGGTGCCAATAATAGAGGTGAGAATACAGGTTATTTCAGTTATACAGGTTAAATTATAAAATAACGCGTTATGTGTGTAAATGAGTTTTAATAAAAAAAAAATAGTTCTTAAAGGTAATCATACAAATTTATGTAATCAACAAAAATATTCAAGCACGTTTTTACACGTAATAATTATGTACTCAACGACAAGAGCTGAGCTCTTAAATATATGATGATGATGTACGAATATGGAAACAGAATGTATCAATTATAAAAATCTGTCATTTTAGTTTGTCGTTTGGAAGTATCAGCCATCAGATGTTTTTCGATGTTATAAATTTTATCAAATATGCTTTGGTCACCAATTGATGACATTTCAAAATAACTGTGCAAAGTTTGTAGTGCTTTTACTGCTTCGCGTTTATAAATTTTCACTAAATTTACTTCCGCGCTCATTTCATCGTCTTCTTCTTCATTTTCCAATGAAGAAGACGAGAAGGCATGAACAATGTCGGTTTCATTAAGTTCTCCTGAAACTATTAAACCGTCATCGACGTTTATAAAATCTTGGAATGTTGGCTGTTGATTATTGTCGTTGCTGATGGCTAAGTTCCAATCTTCAGGATCAGTTTCTAAATTTTCGTCCTCCTCTTGTAAGCTTTCAGCTTCAGTTACTTCAGATTTAAATCCAGATTTTTTAAAGCAGTTTGCTATAGTAGTTTTGGTCACAGAAAACCAAGCTTTCCTAGCAAACCTCATCGCCTGAAGAACATCGATTTGTAGGCACTGATTGTCTTCTATAGATTTAATAACATGTCGAACAACTTCTTTTCTGTAATAAATTTTGAAATTGTTGATGATGCCTTGATCCATTGGCTGCAATTTACTTGTCGTATTCGCAGGCAGATACACGAGTTTAATGTAGCTTAGTTCGGGCATATTATTGTGAGCAGTACAATTGTCCACAAACATTAAAATTTTCGCTTCTGAGCTTTCATTTCTTGGTTTAAATTCTTCAACCAATCAGAAAAAATAATGGATGTCATCCATACCTTTTTATTATTTTGGTAATTCACAGGCAAAGTTTTAACACCTTTGAAACATCGCGGAGACTTGGATTTTCCGATTAATAGGATAGGCAACTTTTCAGTTCCTGACATGTTAGCACCTAGAAGTATTGTAATGCGCTCTTTACTGAGTTTCCCGCCATGACAAGACTCACCTTTTAAGGTAAAAGTTTTATCGGGTAGACACTTGTAAAATAAACCCGCTTCGTCTGCGTTAAAAATATCGTCAGCAGAATAATTGCGTAATAGAAGTGGTAGGACTTCAATCCATTGGTTACATTTGTTAACATCAACAGCGTTACTTTCTCCACAAATTGCTTTGAAAACTATACCGTTTCTTTTCTTAAACCCTTCCATCCAACCATTGCTGCTACAAAAATTATGAATATCGAGCCTTCGCGCGAAATCTTGTGCCTTTTCTTTAATCATCGGTCCACTTACCGGAACGTTTTTGTTACGAAGTTGCTTGACCCATGTTAGCAAACACTGTTCAAGTTCAGGATATTCTGATAAACATACACGTTTTAGTTTTCCTTGTCCTTCAGAACATTGTGATTCAATTTTATGTTTATTCTGAATTATTCTACAAAGAGTAGATTTTGGCACATTAAATTCGGCACAAACTTCTTCGCGTGTCTTCCCACTTTCATAAACGGATATTAACTTCAGTTTTTCACGTAATGATAATGATTGTAGCTTTCGTTTTGGCATTTTTCAAATAAACATCTGTATGATAGTAATGCGAAACTAAAACTGAAGGTAATTAAGGCTCAAAATTTGTACTTACGTACTTGGAATTACGTGTGGAATTTGTGGGTAGAATAAGAATGAGTAAACAAACAATGTTATCTCCGTTATAGAGGTTTATGCATATAAAATTTACTCGCTGTCTCAGTTATAGAGGTAACTATGATGATAAATCGAAAGAACAAATCCCAGATATAGAGGCTTACCTCGTCCCACTAACAGAGGTAATTCAGTGCCAAACTGTTGGGACCTCAGCATGAGTTCCAATTATGGAGGTTTCTCACTTATCCAGGTCCCACTTAACCAAGTTTCACTGTATCAAGTCTGAGTGCTAAGCATGATGATCTGTCTCGTGTCGTGTCAGAGCTCAAGTCAACTGTAAATTTAACTCTGCTAACTGCGTCGAAGTGATGAAGGCCAGGCTCCGACCAACACTGCTCCAAACCATGACAGGATCTGAAACGTTCCAATCAAATTTGGAGAACCGATTTGCCGCCGTGAAAACCACAACAGACGTTAACCAGAACCACGAATATGTGGTTCGGATCCTCAGGGAGGAAGGTTCGAGATTCTGTAACATGCAGCGTAAGGGCAAGAAATCAAAGTTTTCGGAAGAGACATTAGGGCTTATGAAGAAACGACGTGAAAACCCGTCTGTCATTTCATCAGGTAAGCGGGCTCTAAACCAAGAGATCAACAAGCACGTACGACGCGACCTCCGGTGCTCCAATACTCTTGACATTGAAAGAGCAATTGAGCTAAATCGGGGGTCAAAGGTGTTCGTACAATCTCTTGGAAGAAGCCACTTGACGAAGTTAATAAAAAATAATAATAAAATAATAATAAAATAAAATTTATTAAAAAAAAAAAAATAATGTTTACAAAAAAGAACACTAATCCAACAGAAACAAGTTTTCCTATTACAAGGATGATACAATTAATGTGCTTACAAATATACTAGAACTAGAATATGAATAACGATAGATTCGGAAAATGCATTATTTGATAGTGGACCGCCCGAACTAGGTTTAATTTAAACCTGTGTTTCAGGTCATCACTTTCAATCCAGTTTCATTATGGCAGAAAGTTTTAGTTAAAACGAAAATATATTCTATTACAATAAATAACTACACAACTAAGCTTAGCATACAATAGTACACATAATATAACTATATCTATGGAATAATACAAAAATAAACATTAACAAGTAGAACAGACTAAAAATTATGACAAAATTTCTAGAAGTTGTTCTGTGTCTGTGTAATTCAGTGTCACTAAGTATTCTGACAACATCTTACTACTTTTTTTATACCTTAAACTATAGAAACTCAGTACTTTGTTAAGCCTATTATATAGAAGAGGTCCTAAAAACACGTAAAAACGCTTAGTAAAGGCATGTCTGATTTGAGGCTTTATGCAAACTAAGTCCTTCCTTCTCTTGTCCGAAGGCAGAGGGTCAAAAGGAAGTGCAGTATGCTGGTGTAGCACTATGTTTAAAATAAATAATTGCCGCACTGTAAGCACATCGCATGCTGTGTAGAGTTGGTGCGTAGGAAATCGAAAAGGGCGGAAGGTAGCGACCTTAAGAATTGCTCTTTGAGCACGTTCTAATGGGAGTAAAATTGTTTTAGCTGCACCGCCCCAAGAAGTTATGCAGTATGTAAGAATAGATTGACACAAAGCTAAATAAACCTGTTTTATTACTTTGTAGTCGGCAATATTACGTAAATTTTTAAATACATATATTAATTTGCGTACTCTTGTACATAGTAACTCGATATGTTTACGGAAATTTAGATTTGAGTCAATCGTAACACCTAGATATTTTACTTGGTCAGCTTTGGCTAAAGTGGGGCAAGAGCATGCATTGTCAGCATGCGTGCAGTTAATATGTGCGTGAATGTTTAGGTTACTAAGTGGTGTGTTATTGTTTCTAATTGTAAATAAAACGTAATTGGTTTTATCTGCGTTTAATGTTAGGAGGTGATTCTGGAGACACTTAGTCACAACGTCAAAACCATTTTGAGCAATATCATACACCTCAGCTCTTGACTTGCCTGAAAACAATAGAGCAGTGTCATCCGCATATGACATTATAACTCCATTTTGGAGCGAAAGGCTGCATAGCTCATTTATGTAGATCAAAAATAATGTGGGCCCCAAAATGCTACCCTGTGGAATGCCAAAACAGCTATTTTTAAGATCAGAACTGATATACTGACCTATTTTTACACATTGATAACGATCGCTGAGATAGTCAGAAAATAGTAAGAGTTGTTTACCTCTTATCCCAAGTGATTCAAGCTTGTGCAAAAGTAATGAACAAGAAATAGTGTCGAAGGCCTTGGCCAGGTCTAGAAAGATCCCTATTGTGTGCATACCATTATCTAGGTTAGTAGTGATATAGTTAGTCAAATTATGGACTGCTTGGCTGGTTGATTTTTTAGCCCTAAAACCAAACTGACTATCTGATAATAGTCTGTTATCTTCTAAATATTTAATCAATCTAGTGTTAATAATTTTTTCTAGAATTTTTGAGAGGCCTGTTAACACTGAGATGGGTCTGTAGTTATTCACACTTGTTTTATCTCCAGATTTAAATACAGGTGTGATCACTGCTTTTTTAAGTTGTTTTGGAAATATACCTTTAGATAAGCAAAGTTGGAAGATGTGGGTTAGAGGAGGGGCAAGCAGGAATTTAAATGTTTTAATAACATTATTAGGTATGTCATCCCACCCAGTGGCACAAGCATTCTTAAGCCCGCTTATAATTCTCACTACTTCATTAACGTCGGTATCAAATAAAACAAAAGAATTCAGTTTGGAAGGCGTCGCGGTCGAGTTGGGTTGAGAAATGGTACTTGGGTAGAGTGTTTTTTCAGCCAAGTTTTTACCAACGTTAATAAAGAAGTCGTTTGCTTTATTTATTGCTTCATTTGGGTTGATATCTGCCAATAATATGTCAAACGGAGGTTCAGATTTTTTTGATCGAAATGTATGAGATTTTACAAACTTCCACATAAGTTTATTATTTTTTCCAGCTTTCTGTAATTCATTTTTGTCGTACTGATTTTTTAATTTTTTCAAAAGATTATTACAAAAGTTCCGATACCTTTTATAAGTTATTGAAAGTGCTTTGTCATCAGGATCTAGTTTCAATTTTTGGTGGAGTCTGTCTCTATTCCTTATACATCGAACGAGACCAGGGGTGATCCAAGGTTTAATGCAACTGTACTTTCTAGGCATTGTCTTAGCAAACGTATTTTTCTTTATCGCAGATTGTAATAAATTTACGAAGTAATTTAATGAACTATTTGCATCGTCTGAATTGACCACAACAAGTGGAGAAGTCGTTTCTTCGGTGCCGGCAGTCCTTTCGGAAGTGGAAAATTTCTATGGCCGGCTATACACATCGCATGCATCTCGACCTGATCCCGGAAATGAGGATTCTAGAGCCACATTAACACGCCATTTCACCGAAGACCTGCCAGAAGTCAACAGTGGCGAAATCGAGATCGCTCTGAGACAGCTCAAAAATGGAAAAGCCCCTGGCGAGGATGGCATTACAACAGAGCTTTTAAAAGCAGGAGGAAAGCCCGTACTGGGGGAGCTCCAGAAGCTTTTTAATGCCGTCCTGTTTGAAGGGAGAACTCCAGAGGCGTGGAGTAGGAGTGTTGTCGTCCTGTTCTTCAAGAAGGGAGACAAAACCCAGCTGAAGAACTATCGACCCATTTCCCTCCTAAGCCACGTCTATAAGCTGTTCTCAAGAGTGATCACGAACCGACTTGCGCGAAGACTCGACGAATTCCAACCACCGGAGCAGGCCGGGTTTCGGAGCGGATACGGCACCATAGACCACATCCACACAGTGCGGCAGATTATATAGAAGACCGAAGAGTATAATCAGCCCCTGTGTCTAGCATTTGTGGACTATGAGAAGGCCTTTGACTCGGTTGAAATCTGGTCTGTTCTGGAGTCCCTGCAGCGTTGTCAAGTAGATTGGCGATACATCCAAGTGATGAGATGTCTCTACGAAGCCGCTACAATGTCCGTCCAAGTACAGAATCAGCAAACAAGGCCCATACCGTTGCATCGAGGAGTGAGACAAGGGGATGTTATTTCCCCGAAACTGTTCACTAATGCAATGGAGGATATGTTCAAGACGCTGAACTGGAAAGGGCGAGGCATCAACATCAATGGCGAACACATCTCTCACTTGCGATTTGCTGACGATATCGTCATCATGGCGGAAACGCTGCAGGACCTACAACAGATGCTGAACGACCTGGCTGAATCTTCTCTACGCATCGGCCTACGGATGAACTTGGACAAAACCAAGGTCATGTTCAATGAACATGTTCTACCGGAACCGATTGCGATACACGGCGCCGTTCTCGAAGTTGTTCGGAAATATGTATACCTCGGGCAGACATTGCAGTTAGGTAGAAACAACTTTGAGGACGAGGTGAATAGGAGAATTCAGTTGGGTTGGGCTGCATTTGGGAAGCTACGTCGAGTCCTAACATCGTCGATCCCACAGTGCCTAAAGACAAAAGTCTTCAATCAGTGCGTCCTACCTGTCATGACTTACGGAGCCGAAACGTGGACACTGTCGGTACGGCTGGTTCACAAGTTTAAAGTCGCTCAGCGGGCTATGGAAAGGGCTATGCTCGGCATTTCTCTGAGGGATCGCATCAGAAATGAGGTAATCCGTCAGAGAACCAAGGTCATCGACATAGCCCACCGAATCAGCAAGCTGAAGTGGCAGTGGGCTGGCCATATTAGCCGAAGAACCGATAACCGTTGGGGTAAACGAGTTCTAGAGTGGAGACCGCGCCTCGGCAAGCGTAGTGTAGGACGTCCTCAGGCACGGTGGAGTGATGACTTGCGCAAGACGGCTGGCAGGAGCTGGATGCGAGAAGCCGAAAATCGATCTCAGTGGCGTGCACTTGGAGAGGCCTATGTCCAGCAGTGGACTGCGATAGGCTGATGATGAACTGCGTCGACAATGCGAAGTGTATTGCGGATCTAAATATGAGCATCAAGAACTCAGCGGCGTCGTCGGTGTCTCTGCTTGAAAGTAAAATAGACGTGCTGGAGCAGCAGGCGAGGCAGTGTAACGTTGAGCTGGGGAACATTCCTGAAAAGCGGGGTGAAAACCTGATTACAGTGCTGGAGTCAATTGCATCGGCAATTAATATATCTATAGCAAGAAATGATGTGGTCGCAATTCATCGTGTTCCTCACGCGCACGCGCAAAATAATCGCCCGAAAAATATTGTTGTGAAGTTTGCGTCCCGCTTGCTTCGCGATAATTTACTAAGTGCTTATCGTCTATCCAAGGGGCTAACATCCGATCGCATTGGACTCTCAGGTACACCATGTCGTATTTACGTTAATGAGCACTTAACACTTCGAAATAAGAATTTATTTCGAAAATGTCGTGAAGCAGCCAATGCCAATAAATTCAAGTATGTATGGATTAGGAATGCGACCGTCTTGGTCAAAAAAACGGATGACTCGGCTTCTTTTGCTATTCGCTCGGAATCCGACATATCAAACAAAATCTCAACGAATAATTCTCAGAATATCACTAACAATTAAACCAGTTTTAAATAGTGTTTTTATCGTGGAAGCATTTTCTGTTGTTGTTATTATTATAAATTGTAATAACCTGTCTTCTGCAGTGCATATTTTTGTTTAATTAAATTGTCCTATATGTGAATTTGTTAAACTAAGCGTAAAAATAAGTTTAATGCTGCTGCCGCCGATCCATATTATATTGTTAATGTTTAATTATAATTATATCTATGCTTATATTAATACCTTTACAGATGCCATACTAGACGCGTTACCTATGTTCTACATTGCTATGCTCGTAATGTGTCGCTTTTTATTCATCTGGCCAATATTGCTTATAATTATTACTTTTGTATTTATATACTTAATTAATGGCTAATGGTCATGTGTCTATTTATTACCAGAACTGTCGAGGGATCAGGACGAAGATGAATACATTGTATTTGAATATCCTGGCGAATGCTTATGATATTATTGTTTTCACCGAGACTTGGCTGACGCCTGATATTTTAAATAACGAGTTTATTGACCAACGATATCTAGTATTTAGATGCGACCGTGACCGTATTGTTACCAGGAAAAAAGACGGCGGTGGTGTCCTTTTAGCAGTCTCTAGAGAGTTACGACCGTCTTGCCTCTCACTTTCACCCCCCTTAACTTTGCCTGAGCATAAAATAATTAAAATACCTTCCTATCGTGACAGTTATAATTTAATATGTGTTTCTTATATACCACCGAATACGTCGGAAGAAATATATATTAATTTTCTTAGTTCGCTTTCAGCTATGTTTGATGATCCCCATGTTGACAATATAATTCTAGCAGGCAACTTCAACATGCCACAATTAAACTGGGTTAAAAAGACTTCATTCATGGAATGTGCTGTAAACACTTCGTCTAACGTAACTCGTCAGCTGTTAAACATGTGCTCGCAACATAATATGAAACAATATAATCACTTGACCAATTGCAACGATCGGATATTGGATTTATTTTTCAGTAATGCACATTGCATAACTTTCACTTCTGATGTTCCCCTGTTGCCCATCGACACATATCATCCTGCCTTTTATGTCCACGTACCATTTAAATATTCAGCACGTATCTCGAAATGCAAAATTCAGAGTCCGCTCAACTTTTACAAAGCTGATTACTACGAAATAAATAAAGATATTAGTAATGTTGATTTGAGTGGTTTACTTGAAGGGTTGACACCTGAGGAAGCTGTGTCTACTTTCTATGAAAAAATATTCGAAATAATTAGATCTCACACACCTTCACGCAAACAGAGGAATTCCAATTTTCCCATCTGGTTCACGAGTTCTCTCATACGTACTTTTAAAAATAAAACATGTGCCTGGGTAAAGTGGAAGAAACGTGGCAATTTAAGTGACTATGAAAAGTTTTCTCTCATTAGAACAAGGTTCAAAAAAGAAGCTGATACTTGCTATAAACGGTACATGATGTCAGTTGAGGATAACATTGCTACCAATATCAAAGCTTTTTGGTCCTACATCTCCACTCGTAAAACCGCGAATAGAATTCCTAGCACGATACATTTCAGAGACAATTCAGCCAGTGATCCTACTACAGCGTGTAATTTATTCTCTTCCTTTTTTCACTCAGTTTACGAACCCTCCACATTTAATTCAGATTCATGGGTACCTCCACCTGCAAGTGCTGTTCATGATGTCAATCTGTGTAAATTGTACTTCCCATTAGAAAATATTCGTAGAGAACTAAAACTTTTGGATTCTACTAAAGGTCCTGGTCCAGACGGTATACCTGCTGTATTCTTAAAAAATACTCACAGTACAGTATGCTATCCGTTATACATAATATTTAACAAACGTATTTCGTCTGGAGTCTTTCCGGATATTTGGAAAAGGGCTAATATAGTACCCGTACACAAAAGTGGGTCAAAGAACAATGTAGAGATGTATCGTCCTATTTCAATATTATCGGCACAATCGAAGCTCTTTGAAAAGCTTGTACATGGTGAGATTTATCCTATTATTCGCCATATTTTAATTAAGGAGCAACATGGTTTCGTCAAAGATAGGTCGTGCATAAGTAATCTTTTAGTATTTACAACGCAACTTTTTGAAAATATAGAATAGAAAGCAAACGGACACGGTATATACCGATTTTCAAAAGGCATTCGATAAAGTGGATCATAGATTACTGCTCAATAAAATCGCATATAACGGTATCAGAGGGGACCTCTTGCGCTGGTTTATCTCCTATATAACTTGAAGAGGTAAAATGTAGTTATAAGCAACTTAGTAATAAGCAACATGTAGCCCTAGTAGTCTACAATAAACGCTTGTCGTGACCTGACGTGTTTCCTTTCACAACACTATACCTCACATACTTCATGGCGACCCTGCCACACACGTTCCGGGAACTCGGCTTGCGAGCTATCCGATAGCGGGCGCAAAGTGCGGACTAGGCGGATTCCTGTGTGCCTCGGTGCACAAAGTTATAATGTTTAACGAAGTGAATATTAAAGCTGCGACTGTGATTGACTGCATTTGTGTTCAACAATACGCAAAAAGCGAGAATAGAACCCAGAAGGTTGTGATCAATGGTTTCGAGTCTGGCTGCATTCAAGTGACATCAGGAGTGCCTCAAGGTTCAATTTTAGGACCCTTATTATTTATACTGTTTATTAATGATATAAAATATTGCTTTCAAAATTCAAAATTTCTATTATACGCCGATGACTTAAAAGTTTTTAAACAAATTTCAAATGAACAAGATTGTGTAGCATTCCAGCGCGATCTAGATCGTTTCTCGGAATACTGCTCCTATAATAAACTATACCTTAGCTTACCGAAGTGTCATTTTATAACGTTCACTAAAAAGAAAAATATCATACATTACAATTACCGTCTTGCCGATAGTGTTATTAAAAAAGTTAGCAGCGTTCGTGATCTTGGTGTGCAATTAGACTCAAAACTTCATCTAGATATTCATGTTGAGAACATTGTCAACATGGCTTATCGAATGTTTGGCTTTGTAATGAGAGCATCTAGAGATTTTCATCGTCCGTCCACGTTCTTGCACCTATATAAATCCTTAGTTAGGCCGCAATTAGAATACGCAGTAGCGATCTGGAATCCTTATTATGTGAAATATATCGAAGTTATTGAATTAATCCAACGTAAGTACCTTCGCGCTCTGCAATTTAGATGCTTTCGGAGAAAAAAATCATATCAATCGCTCCTAAAGGAATATGACCTGCTAACATTGCGGTCGAGACGCGTCCTCCTTGAGGCAATGACCTTATTTAGTGTATGCCGAAACAAGTTTGATTGTCCTGACTTGGTGTCTGGTTTGTGTTACCTGGTCCCTCGAACAGTTCACGGGCGGGAGACCCGCACAAGACGATTGTTTGCTACCGGCTTTTGCAAATCCAACGCTGGTGTGCGCTCACCTTTATTTCGATTAGTCGACACTTACAATACGCGCTTTAGTACAATAGATATATTGTTCTTGAGCAGAAGTAAATTTAAAAATAGTGTAATTGAAATTCTTAAGGATCGGCAGTAGGCTCTATTAATAACTAGGATTTTCTTGATTTTCTTTATCGTAGTATATATGTAGACCTGCATACCTGTATTTGTAATTTTCTTTCCTACCATTTGATAAAATATTGTTAATACCTTTTTTTTTTATATACACGTAAGTAATTTTTCTTAGCCCTGTTGCAGCTAACGTTTGCTTACAGTTTGTTTCTTTATTATGTAGTATAGTAATCTGTGGAAAATGTTGTGGGTAGTATATTTGTTAAGTTTAATGTTAAGACAACACTGTTTACCCTTAATGTACTACTGTTTGTTTTCCCAAATATAATAAATAAATAAATCTCGGAGTGCATGGTCAAGTCCATTGCTGTTGGTTCCCAAAAAGTGCGATGCGTCTGGTAGTAAAAAGTGGCGTGTCGTAATTGATTATCGTAAGCTAAATAACAATATACAGGACGATAAATTCCCTTTGCCAAACATCACCGAGATACTAGACTCTTTATCAGGAGCAATGTACTTCACTCACTTAGACCTTTATCAAGGATTTTTCCAAATTTCATTAAAGGAAAACTGCAGACCTTATACGGCATTTACCACTGGTAATAATCAGTACCAAATGACTAGAATGCCAATGGGGCTTAAATCTAGTCCCAGTAGTTTTAGCAGAATGATGACTATTGCGATGTCTGGCCTTAATTATGATAAATGTTTAATTTATCAAGATGATTTGGTAGTTATGGGTAGAAATTTGAGTATTCATAACCAAAACTTAATGGATGTGTTTTCGAGACTACGTAAAGTGAATTTAAAATTAAATCCTGCTAAGTGTACATTTTTACAAAAAGAAATTCTGTATTTAGGTCATGTAGTCTCTAGAGGAGGTATATTGCCAGATCCAGAAAAAAATAAGGTAGTAGAAAGTTATCCAAGGCCACAGAACATTGATGAATTAAAGCGATTCGTAGCGTTTGCGAATTACTACAGAAAGTTTATAAAGAATTTCGCGGAGTTTGCATTTCCTTTAAATAAGTTGTGTCGCAAAAATGTTAAATTTGACTGGACGAAAGAATGTGAGCATTCCTTTCAAGTGCTAAAATCAGCTTTAATAAGCCCGCCTATTTTGCAATATCCAAATTTCTCAGATAGCAATGAATTTATATTACCGACCGACGCATCAGGCAAAGCAATCGGATCGGTCCTATGCAACGGAGATGGACGGCCTGTGGCTTATGCCAGTCGTGGGTTAAAAAAAGCCGAAATTAATTACCCCACTATTGAAAAGGAACTCTTAGCAATAGTGTGGAGTGTTAAATATTTTCGACCTTATTTATACGGAAGACGGTTTAAGATACAGACCGACCATCGACCTTTAGTTTATTTATTTTCTATGAGGGACCCATCTAGTAGGTTATTAAAATTTAGACTGCAATTAGAAGAATTTAATTTTGAAATTGAATACTTAAAAGGACAATCAACCTCTGTGGCAGATGCACTTTCGCGAATAATAATTACGTCTAACGATTTAAAATTAATGAATCAGCAAATAGTTACTGTAATGACTAGAGGGCAATTGCGGCGATTGAATATCAATGATAATAGGAGTGATAATAGTCTGTCGGTGGATAATATTGACACACACTCGAGGCCTGATCAACCAAGAGTGGTGGAAATAATTAAAAAACCCAGGAATATTATCGAACTTTCTTTGATAAACTCTAGACAAGCAAACTATTTACTAAAGAAAGGTGTAATTGTGGAAAGGTTTAAATATTTTATGTATGTGCCCAGTAGCTCTATAATTTATTTACAAACAATGTCTCGATCTCCAGTTACGCGAGTTGAATTGGTGAGAGACTTGTTATGTCTATGTAAGAAGTTTTTGATAAATGATATATGCATATTAAGAAATGATAAAAATAAAGATTTTATTAGTGGGCTTATAAATGAGATAAAGAGCTACAAAATATGGTCTGGGCCACGTATTTGTGTAGTTAGTAATGTTCAAAGGATAGATAATTTAGATAACAGGCGCGTGATATTAAACGACTACCACCTATTGCCCACAAGTGGCCACGCAGGCATTAGGCGGATGACAAATAACATCAAGAAGTATTACTTCTGGCCAAGTTTGGAAAAAGACGTTATTGATTATGTGTCTAAATGTCAGCAATGCAAGAAACAAAAGTATTCTGCAAATGTTAAACAACCAATGCAAGTCACAACGACTACAAATTCAGCATTAGAAAAGGTATAGACTTAGACATTATAGGTCCATTACCACTTGACATAAATGGTTACAAGTACATTTTGACCTTACAGTGCGAGTTATCAAAATTCACAGAGGCGTACCCTTTGTGCAACAAAGATACGGTAAGTGTAGCCCGTGCGTCTGTAGATAATTTTATTTTAAGATATGGCATACCTCGGGAAATAGCGACCGATCGTGGGTCAGAATTTATATCAAGTACTATGAAAGAAGTATGCCAAATCTTAAAAATCAATAAAACTTCATCTACAGCTTACCATCACCAGAGCATTGGCGCGCTAGAAAACAACCATAAGACAATGGGTGCGTATTTAAGGATTCATTGTGAAAATCAGCCAAGTGCGTGGAGTACTTGGTTGCCATATTGGTGCTTCAGTTATAATAATACGGTACATACAGAGACAAAGTATACACCACATGAGCTAGTATTTGGAAAGCGCTGTGTATTACCTACAAACTTAGAAGGACACGTTGTAGATCCTTTATATACGCATGATAATTATGCTCTCGAGCTGAAATATAGACTCCAACTAGCACAAAAGGATGCACGTAGTAATATAATTAAGAATCAAACGAACTTACCTGGTGAAGTTTGATTCCAATTATGCGAGGGTCTCAACCGAAGACGATTACATTTTACTTGCAGCATTACATGATATGATGCTATCTTCGTCACACCTTTAAAGCTATAATATCTAAAAAAAAGAAACCTGTATCTTCTGTCTCACTCCCCCCTACTCCCGAGTGCGCGCGCCACTGCTTGTCATTATTTAGAGTACTTTTTGTGTTATTGCAAATATTTATTTTTTATTTTTCTGGGTAGGGTGGGATGGGATGTAATCGTCTTCGGTTGAGACCCTCGCATAATTGGAATCAAACTTCACCAGGTAAGTTCGTTTGATTCTTAATTATCCTTCGGGTCTCAACCGAAGACGATTACATTTTACTTGCAGATGTTTAGAGCAACGTAAATCAAAAAAAAAAAAAAAAAATACGTTAGAAAATTAGGAAAATTTTAATTGAAGAACAAAATTGCTAGATTTTGTACAGCTTAATCATATAACATAAGAACATTTATTACCAGACAATTTACATTTATCGTTTTCTTAACATAATTTGTTAATAAAATAAATGCAATTGATACTGCAGTTACGAGCTATATTATCACAATTATTTACGTGCCGAATAAGGCATTTACAAAATCATTATTATTACTGTTAGCAGTATCCCTACGGTAGTATTTAAAAAATACGTTGGAGGTATTACTCCAACCCGCGGCCTTGCGGACCACCTCTAGATTAACTCCAGATCGGTAAGCGGCAGATGTGGAAGCCGAGCGGGTACTGTGAGCTCCAAATACGGAAATATCTATGCCGCTTGCCTGCAACACTGTTTTAACCCAGCGTGCTAACGTCTGAGAACAAACTTTTTTATGAGGTCTACGCACTCCAATAAACAAGTGTTCCTCAGGCAAATTATGCCGCAAATCTCTGGTCTTTTCAATATATGTTTTAACTGCCAGAGCCGGACAAATACTGGGGTTTGTGCGAATAAAGGGCAATCTGATGAGTGGTTGGCAAGCCCCGGGCTTTGAAGTTTTAATTAAATCGCTAATTTTAATCACAATTTCATTGTCATGTTTTGATATATTTTTTAATTTTATAAGACTAATAGTTTGCATCCTTTGCGCAGATGCAATTGCTAAAAGAGAACAAGTTTTGTGTGATAAATCAACTAAATCAATATTATCATAGGGATACATTGTTGAAAGATAGTTCAGCACTATATTTGTGTCCCACGTAGTACTATATTTTGGAGTTGGAGGAGCTAGCCTATACACGCCCTTGAGGAAACGATTGACACAGTCATTAACCGTAACATGAGTGCCTAATATAATTGATAAAGCAGACCTGTTTGTATTTAAACTACTATAGCTCGCACCTTCTTCAAATTTTAATGTTAAAAAGGACAAAACTTTGGAACTATCAGCTTCGAAAATATCCAAATTTTTGTCTTTACAATATATCCACCAAGATTTAAAAGAACTACTATATTGATTTAAAGTACTAGCTGCAAAGGAAGCTATCATTATGTCTAAGGACGCTGGTGGAACGCCGCGCTTAATCATTGATTGCCTGACAATCTGTAGAGTATATACAAGCCCCTTCAAATTATATTTCATAAGTTTATATCAGAGGGCACCTTCCCTGAACAATTTAAAAAGGCTAATATAACTCCTGTATATAAATCAGGGTCTAAACAAGAGGTCGAAAATTATCGCCCCATATCTATTTTGTCTGCTTTGTCGAAGCCTTTTGAAAGGCTAGTTTATCAGGAAATTCACAAGATAATTTACAGAATTATAATAGAACAACAACACGGATTTGTCAAAAGTAAATCTACAACTACTAATCTATTAATATTTACCGATTTTCTTCTTAACAATATGGATCAACAAGTACAAGTAGACGCAGTGTACACAGACTTTCAAAAAGCGTTCGACAAAGTAGACCATAATTTGCTTCTTACCAAAATTGCATTTAACGGCATACGAGGAGATTTGCTTCGCTGGTTTGCATCATATGTTAGTAATAGATCACAAAGGGTTGTTATCAAAGGATTTCACTCGGCGACTACTGTCGTAACATCTGGCGTACCGCAGGGCTCAATTTTAGGGCCTCTTTTATTCATTTTGTTCATAAATGATATTGGAAATTGTTTTAGATACTCAAAATTTTTGCTTTATGCTGACGACCTAAAAATCTTTAAAGCTATAAGAAAACCTGCAGATTGTTGTCAGTTACAAGAAGATTTAAATCGATTCTCTGAATATTGCATTCAAAACAAACTTTACCTTAGCATTTCTAAATGCTTAACGATATCATTCACAAAAAATAAAAACGTTATAAACCATAATTATAATCTTAACAATGTAACTCTGTTAAAAGCCCCATTCGTGCGAGACCTAGGGGTACTGCTAGATAACAAACTTCACCTTGATCAACATATTGATAACATCACTAAAAAGGCTTATCGTATGTATGGGTTCATTATGAGATCAGCTACTGAATTCAAACACGCAAGCACTTATTCTCATCTCTACAAAGCATTAGTTAGATCTCAACTCGAATATGCTGTGGTAGTATGGAACCCTTTTTATAATAAGTATGTTGAGATGCTTGAAAGAGTGCAGCGCAAATTCCTCAGATCGATGCATTATAGGTGCTCCCGCAATTTCCCAACCTATAAAAACCTACTTAACACATACAATCTGATGAGCCTGAAGTCTAGGCGTTTATATCTAGAGATTATGTTTCTTTTTGACTTATGCCATAACAGGTATAACTGTTCTGAGATCACTAATAAAATATGCTACTATGTCCCAAGAACTGTTATTAGACGAGAGGTGCGCGCACGTCCTCTTTTTGCTGTGTCTCAGTGCCGCACCAATGCTGGTTTTCGGGCGCCTCTACGTCGCTTGTGCAAAAACTATAATGTTTTTTGTTCAGAAACTGCAGAATTAGATTTATTGTCAGTGTCAGCAAATAGATTTCGTTCTGCATTGTTAAAGAAACTTAAGGATTCCGATGTATAGTTATTTAAATAGTCTTGTAATCTTACTCGCATAGATTGTTCATTAAAGTAAATTTATATGAATTGTATATGCTGTGGATAACGGTGTGAGTTTCACATTTATATAATATCTTGTTTATATTATTTGCGCAGAAATAATGTGTTACTGTTTGTTTGTCCCAAATAAATAAATAAATAAATCTGGCTGCCACCAGGATAAGACTCGTATGGAGTGGATGGTGAATTCTGAAAGGAGAAAGTAGTAAGAATTTATCTGGTCCGAAGTACATTTTTTCGGATACAACAAGCCTGGACCATAAAGGGTACCAAGGCTGGGATGGCCAATAAGGTACCACAACGATACCTATTGCTTTTTCCGTTATAATTTTTTCGAGCACTCTTGTGATCAAGCAAAACGGGGGGAATGCGTAAAAGTTTATATTTTTCCAACAAATTGTGAATGCGTCTACAACCTCAGAATAAGGGTCAAGTTTCCACGACGCGTATCTTCTACATTTATAATTTTGAGCACTAGCAAAGAGATCAAATTCTGGTTCTCCTAAGGACTTGATAATTTGCGAAAAGACATAATCTGAAACTTCCCATTCCGTATCGATATTGATTCGCCGAGATTCTCGATCTGCTAAAATATTATCAGACGACTTGACATAAGATGCAAATACGAAGATCCTTTTTGACTCACACCATTGGCATATCTTTCGTGCAAGATCATTTAAATGTGGGTATTGAATGCCCCCCATTCGATTTATGTATGAAATGGCCGTTGTGTTGTCAATTCGTAATAAAATATTGCATTCTTGTAAGTTAGTAGTAAATATTTTTAGCCCATAAAATGCGGCTTGTAACTCCTTTTCATTTATGTGAAGGGCCAATTCGTTTGATGACCAGTTGCCATTAGCACATTGATTGCCGCATGCCGCACCCCAGCCAGTACTTGAGGCGTCAGTGAAAATTTCCAATAAATAATAGTCATTTTTACGAATAGGTGAAAAAGAAGTCATAATTTTATTTGTCCACCATAAAAGATCATGTTTAAGGCTTTCCTCTAATTTCATAAGTTTGTTATAGTTGTCTGTATAATCTAACGCCAAGAATTTTTCTCTTTCAAACAATTTAGTGTACATCCAGCCGTAACTGACAGCTGGGCATGCGGCAGTCAAAAGTCCTATGAATTCGGCAAAAAACCTAATGGTACATCTAGTTTTACCTAAGATCTCCGATGCTCGATTTTTTATCCGAATTTTCTTCTCGTCTGGTAATTTAATAGTCATGTCCGTGGTGTTAAAGATAAAACCTAAGAATTTACAAGTCTGAGTAGGTACCATGACACTTTTCTTAATATTGATGATGAACCCTAAAGATTCCAGAAGAGCACAGGTATTGCTGACGTTTTTTAAGCAGTCAGAGTACGAGCTGGCCAGGCATAAAAAATCATCAAGATAATTGACTGATAGAAAACCAGATAAACGTAGGTATTCTAAGACGGGCTTGAGAATTTTTGTGAAAACCAACGGTGCTGTGCAAAGGCCGAACGGAAGGACGTTAAATTCGTATAATTGTGACTTCCATCGAAATCGTAACTTTTTTCTGTCAGGTTTATTTATTCTAATCAAAAAATATGCATCTTTAATATCTATTGTAGCCATGAAATCATTTCGATTCAATAGTCTGAGTGCCGTCCGGTAATCCTCCATTTTAAAATGATCAGTTTTAATAAATTTATTAAGTTCTTTTAAATTCAATATGAAACGATGAGTTCCGTTCGGCTTAGGCACTGTGAAAATTGGCGATACAAACTGGTTTTCACAAAACTCGCAAGGTGATATGAACTCAGCACTTAGTAGTTGAGAAACACATTGATCAATTATTTTAATTTGTGATTGCGAGTTACATGCATTATTTTGTGGCTCCGATGTTTGTGAGGGTTCTACAATGAAGGGTATTTTATACCCCTGAATCCAACTCAAAATGATCTGATCTTTAGTAATGTCATGCCATTTATCATAAAAATATGATAAGCGGCCTGCAACAGGTACCTGTCTGACGTCCTCTTCGTCTATCGTCTCCGCGTCTGGTGCCGCGCGTTGCTGGTGGGGCGGCGGACTCGCGGCGCCTCCTGTCGGCGGTCCCTCGGTGGTCGACGCGGTGCTGGGGTCGGCCGCGGCTGGACCGCTGCTGCTACGTGCGGCGGCGCCCCCCTCGAGTTTAAAGCACCCCTAGTTTGTGTTGCTGACAGGGTCCTATACTGAGGACGCTGAATTTTTTGTTTAATTTCAGAACCAGTCTTGTTTATGGCTTTCGAGGTCTTAATATGTTCTGATAATGCAGATCCAAACAGATGCTCATCGATGTTTGTATTTTTGACGGTATCTTTAATGCTTCTATTGAGAGTACTAAGCGCTGCATAACGCCGAGATAGCGACTCTTTATAATGGCTATCACATACGAGCCGACCGGCATCGCTGAGGGATTTAATAATATCCTGAGGTACTGTATTATTAGATGACAAGGCCCAATTCAAAGCTCGTCCTATAGCTGCAAGACTATTAGCAAGTTGATTTTGTTTGCTTTGACTGTATAGATCTTTCTTAATATTAACATCTGACAGAGCTGCCTTGATTTCTAAATTTAATTTAGGAGCTTTCATGTTGGGACAATTTTCTGGTGGTAAGTAGCATTTCATTAGCTCCATTTGTGTTTCCTTAGATAACCCGTTGACTAATATATGCGTCCACCTTGACGCAATGTCTTTATGAAGACTATCTCCATAATTTTTTTGATTGGTAGGGTCCTCGCCTAGTAGTTGTAGAATATCTGGATCTAATGTAAATATATTGTCATCTACCGTCGGTGATGCTTGGGCTTCTTCTGCAATCGTTATCGACTGGCCAGCCTGCGCAGGTGCTACCGATTCTGCTGTAGGCACAGTAGGGGGTGCCGTCACTGAAACCAGTGTAGACGGTCCGGCGATTGGTTCTGCTGGGTCCGACGGAGAATCATCGTGGATGTTTATGACCTCATTTGCGGTATCTTCTCCTAAGGGGAAGCAATACAATAAACGAAATCAGATCTCAGACAATCAGATTAATGCAAATGCTGGGTTAACGTGGAAATACACCCTCGACACCGCTTTGCGTGGGAGTGATGCCTCAACATGCTATAGGTACATGGAGATGATGCCTCAACACGTTTTACGTGGAGAAATTGCCTCAACACGATTTACGTGGAGAAAGAAAAAACACCTCAACACGATTTACGTGGAGAAAAAGAAGAAACACCTCAACACGATTTACGTGGAGAAATAAAAGCCTCGACACAATTTATGTGGAGAAGTAGCCTCAACACGAATGTGGAGAGAACACGAACAAGTCTCGACACGATGTACGCGGAGAAAAAACTAATACACAGTTTTCACAGTGATAGTACTTACACGATTTACGTGAAGTAAATATTTCCTCATCATGGTGCACATGGAGCTACCAGTGGGTACTTATGATTATTTATCATTATGTAGGAATGGCTAACTACGACGATCAAATTGCTCACAAAATTAAATATTACAATTTGTGGGTACTTGGTAATCACTAAATTATATTTGTACTTTGCATGAAAACTGACCAAATTTATAAGTATTATGCACTTGTAATAAGGTTTTTATTTACCTGGCATATCCGCGTATTGTTCATATTCATCATAATAACGAACCGCGTGGTCGCTTTCTTCCGATGATGATAAACGCTGTCTTTTCCTTAATTTTGATTCCAACTTCTTAACTTTCCGCAAAATACTATTATAATCACTATCTCTCGACCTTGACCGCTTTCTTTTTCCCATTTTTCAAATTACTGAAAGCCGTTACGAAAGTAGGTGTGATTCCGATAACACAAAAACACGTAATGACAAGCAGTGGCGCGCGCACTCGGGAGTAGGGGGGAGTGAGACAGAAGATACAGGTTTCTTTTTTTTAGATATTATAGCTTTAAAGGTGTGACGAAGATAGCATCATATCATGTAATGCTGCAAGTAAAATGTAATCGTCTTCGGTTGAGACCCGAAGGATAATTAAAAGTAAATGTAAGAGAAAACATAATTATGATTCTAATATAAACCCAGTGTATTATAAGAAGGGTGATTTGTTATTATTAAGGAATGTATCGGATAACAAAATGGATCCTATATATTTAGGACCTTATGAAGTACTTGATGACTTAGATTGTAATGTGAAAATTCTGAAAAATGGAAAGGAGGACGTTGTGCATAAAAATAGAACTAAACCTTTTAAAACTGATTAATTCTATTTTTTGTCACTTGTTACATATTGTCATATCCTATGTACTTTCATGTCATATAAAATACGAGGTGACTCCAAGTAATGTTATTGTTTATAATGTAATCACTTATATAGTATTGTCAATATAATATTATTTTCAATGTAACCAATTAGTATATAATAATCGACTTAATATACCCTGCGCAGGCATATGTTGTAAGAATATTATCTAAGCATATATTATAAGCATGTCGGAGACGGTCAATAGTACGGACACTAAACGAGACGCAAGCGCGCCATCTGGTGGCATTTCCGGTGAAACAACATTTTGGCGCGCTTGGCAGAGTCGTGGTGGTCAGCGTGGCGTCGGCGGAGCTCAGTCTTCGTTGAGTCGTCGTGTGGAACACATCTCGAAACTGCCTTACGTCACGTCTAGTGTACCTAGTGTTATTACCTAGTGTTGTAGTACCGTTGTAGATCCATATTGTAAAGTGTAAAGATTATTGTAACGTCTATCGTATGGTAAGGTTCTTCTAACCTAACAGACAGACATGTGTTGCTGGGGAGTTTGTTCCGCCACTTCTTCTCCCCAGCCAAAACACATAGGAAGTGGCGAAGGGCGGGCGTTTTGGGGGCTGTCTTTTGTTCTGACTAATTTGAATAAAGGTTTTTGAGTTTAGAGTTCCTTTTGAGTTATCTCTTCGTACGATTACCCTAGCTGATGTCGGACAATAGTGCCATCCTGATGTGTTTCGCCGCCTATCCGACAAGCATATTATCTAGGCATATATTGTAAACATATTATCTAGGCATATATTGTAAACATATTATCTAGGCATATATTGTAAACATATTATCTAGTATAGGTAACTGTAGACTATATCTTTATTTATCCAAAAATAATAATAGACAAAGACAAAGATCATTTATTTGCAAAAACACGGGTACATAAAAATACATTTTTATGATGCATATTATGAGGTCTTAAATATTAAGGTTTGAACCAACATGTTTTACCATTACTGGTGTACAAATATAAAAGTGGACAAAACATTCATTCAAATAAAAAAATAAAATAAAAACAAAAAAAAACAAAACCCAATTAAATCAAATTATTAAATAAAAAAGAAAAAATACAATTCAAACTTAAAACTACACTACATTATGGTACTGTCATCTAAAATTGTCATTAAGAAAGTCATTAACATTATAGTAGCATTTTTCTGTCAGGAGTTTTTTTTAATGTTTTCTTAAATTGTATTAAATTCATTGATTTTATGTGAGTAGGAACTTTGTTATAACTTAGTGGAGCTTTGCATACAACACTTTTGTGCAACAGCGCTGTTCTCGCAGGATGAACACAGAGTCGGTTTTTATCACGCCTATTACGGGTCACAGTGTCAGATAAACAGGGAAACAAATGCGGGTTATTTTTTACAAACAAAGCTGTTTCCAGTATATAGAGAGATGGGAGTGTGAGAATATTGTATTTAACAAATAGCGGTTTACATCTGTCAGTGCTCTGGATCCTAAACATAGCACGGATGCATCGCTTTTGAACCTTAAATGCCATTTCTTTGTTAGTTGAGTTGGCCCAGAAAATAATACCGTACCTAAGAATGGATTCAACTAGACCATAGTAAGCCGAGAGCAACGCATACGTATTAACAGTTGGGGCTAGTTTATACAAGGCATATGATAAACTACTGACTCTTTTGCACAGTACATTAATGTGCTCCTTCCAATTTAATTTATTGTCAATGATTAAACCAAGAAAACGAGCAGTAGCATCTTTTATAGTATTATTATCGTGAACCAGGGTTATATTTAACGAGTTTTGCATTCGTTGCCCAAAGTGCATGATATTAGTTTTCAATATATAGTTTTCAATAAATTAATTTTCAAATTATTATTGTCAAGCTATGAAATTATCGATGTCAATGAATTATAATTCGTTGCTTCATTTTTCAGATATGATTATTACAACGTAGTTTCCCTACTTACTTGGTAACATCGCACATTTTTTAAAGATATTTAAATCAATTGAGTGACATATTTCCGGTCTAACCGCTCCTGTGCTTACGCATTGACATTTAGCTCATTCCTTTTTCGTGCGCGGTAACTATCGCACGCGCCCTTCAAGCAACATGCCGAAAAGAAGTGCGCAATCAAAAATTGATCACTACACTAGAAAAAATCGAAAAATTGAGGAGAAAGAACGAAAAAGACGGAGAATAATACCGTTACAAATATCATCATCAGAAGATGAAGGTAAGTAACGGTCTCCTATTTATTATGGTGATCAGTGAATACTAAGTTTCGTAAATACTCTGGGATTGACTGCGAGTCAATAACTTTGATTGCGAGTCCTCAACGATGACAAATAAGCACAAAATACGAACATTCTAAAACAGATGTTACGTTAACGTGCGAACAATGATAATTATTATAAACTAATGATAGTATACCCACATGACAAAAAAAAAAAAAAAAGAAAATAATAATGGTCATGACCTAATTTACAAATTGTAATTTTAGGTAACGAACACTTGGATGTGGCTCAAGTAGTCGAGATGGAAACCAACATGGATTCAATATCCGTGCCACCGGACATTATACCACAAGATGGAGAACTGGAATTTAAAGATACCCTCGACGATACTGCGGCGGAATCCGGCCCTCGAGAAAACTCCACTGGGTTCGTAGAACCCGAATTAGATCCGGATTTATTGTCGGCATTAGGTGAATCCACGTCCGACTTGCCTGATTATGGCCAAAGCATCCACTCCAATTTATCGCAATTATGGCAACCTTTGCTAAAGAAAGGAATGCCAAAAGAGAATAAAGACAAGCTATTGAAAGAGTACCTTGTACCAGATAACTGTAGGCTCTTGCAAGCACCAAAACTAAATGCTGAAATTTCGGCAGCAGTATAGTTCCCGGCACGTAACTTGGCAAGAATCGAGAGATGAAAACAGGTCCTATTTTTTCCAAGCAGACATAATTGCCAATAAATGATGTCTATAACCATAGAATAATGCACAAGCAATAACAGGGACCATTTTTAGGTATTATTTAGTGCACTATGTGTAAGCTCACACTTATTAAAGGATCCAAATCCTTGCCAAGTTATATGCCGGCTACTATACCGGATATGGTTCGAAACCGTGATAAGACACTTATCGCGTCTCAACAACAGCTAGGTGCCGGCATCACTGCCATCAATAGAGGCATGGATGTACTCTTGAAGAACGACAACAAGGTCCAGGCTATGAAACATTTCAGCAATGGTTGCCGGTTATTGTGCGACTCACACTTCTTAGCAACACAGGCACGAGTGAAATTAATCACTCCTAGTTTCATCCTTGTCCGAAAAGATTAAAGCCGCAAAAACCATTGAAAAGCAGGGTCTTTCCATTAAAAAGCCCGCTAAGGTTACAAAACCACCACAGCAAGTTTTCAGCTCCCGTACACCATACCAGGGAAACTGGAACCCGCCCCCTCCGCGTTATCCGGCGAACAGGGGGGGGGCGAGGTGCATACAGGAGGCCGCCATCGGCAGGGAATCGCCGCCCGAACTCAGCGTCTGCGCAACCAACACACCGTCTGGCGACCCAAGACAAATCTCGAGCCCCAGCTGCGAGTCACCGTTAACGCAGGTACATGCGGGTAGACTTACTCACTTTTATGATCGATGGTTAAAAATAACAAATAACAATGTTATTCTTAATTGGTTGAAAAACGGCTACTCAATACCTTTCCATAAACCCGTAAAACAAACATTAATACCTAAAAATAATCTTACGAATTCCGATAAATCAGAGATGTTAGAAGTCATTAAAAAATTAAAATCATTAGGTGCTATTTCAGAGTGCAACATTACTAAAGATCAATTTATATCCAAGATATTCCTAACTCCAAAACCTAACGGCGACAAACGTTTCATATTAATTTATTTATTTTATTTAATAGTTTTGTACACATAAAAACACACAGAAGAATAAATAATAGAAACAATTGTACAAGGGCACAGCTTATCTCTAAAGAAATTTCTTCCAGCAGGCCCGTTATGGGAGAGTTAGAATAAAAGAGATAGGTACAGATAGACAGTGTAAAAAGAAAGAAGATATAACCAATATATAATCACTAACATAAACTACTTAAATACATATATATAAATATACATACAATAAATACTATATGCATCTATGACAGAGAGGAAAGATAGTGTTCTTTCAACTTGCGTTTAAACACAGCAACAGTCTGGCAGCTCCTCACCTCAGGCGGCAACTTATTCCACAGCCGTACAGCGTGCACGGTGAAAGAATAGGAGTAGAAGTCAGTGGAGTGGGAAGGGATTTTAAGAAGGGATTTGAGATGTGTCCTGCAGGACGCATCAGGTGAGCGGAGAAAGGAGAAACGTTCCCGCAGGTAGGATGGAGATTTAGGATTAAACAGGATATTAAAAAGAAGACACAAAATGCGAGTGTTCCTGCGAAGACGGATTGGGAGCCACTTGAGTTCCTTGCGAAAGTGTGAAACATGATCATACTTTTTAAGATTAAAAACAAAACGTATACAAAGATTTTGCAAGCGCTCAAGTTTATTTAAAAGCTCCTCAGTGGCATCCAGATAACAGGCATCAGCGTAATCTATGATGGGTTGGATGAGAGTCTGAGCAAGAGATATTTTGGTTTTCAATGGCAAAAAGTATTGGAGGCATTTCAGCGCGTGGAAAGTGCAGTAAACTTTGCGACTAACTTCATTGACTTGAGCTGTCCACGATAAGTTCATATCAAATGTAATACCCAGGTTTTTTGCTGTATTAGCGTAGTCAATCTGAACCCCATTCAAACTTAGAGGTGGTAGCGACGCAACATCTAGCCTGCTACGCATGTATCTGCTGCCAATGATCATAGCCTGAGACTTCCTGGGATTAATTTGCAGCCCAAAGGACTGCGCCCAATCACCAATCGCATCCAGGTCACGATTCATGGCAGCAATGGCAGCTTCTGCATCAGCACAGGGAAAATGTCTGTAAAGCTGCAAGTCGTCTGCATAGAGATGGAAGTGGGAAGAAATGACCTTTGTGACAGAGTCAATGAAAATAGAAAACAGGAGAGGAGAGAGAACGCCACCTTGAGGTACACCCGCAGTGAGATTGCACCATCCAGAGGTCAAGTTATCGAGGCGAACACATTGTGAACGGCCTTTTAAATAAGAATCAAACCAACTTAGGGTGGAAGGGGAAATATTTACCGATTTAAGAATACCAAGTAGGATATCAAAGTCGACAGAGTTAAAGGCACTGCTAAAATCAAGAAGGATGAGTAAGGTGAGAGATTTGTTCTCCATCGCGAGACGAATGTCATCAGTGACCTTCAACAATGCCGTTGATGTACTATGACCAGGCCGAAAGCCAGATTGAAACGGACTCAGCAGATCCATTCTGTCTATATATGCAGTCAGCTGACGGTGAACTAGATGCTCAAGAACTTTAGAAAGGAATGGGAGTATAGAGATGGGTCTAAAATCTGTCAAAGCTATAGGATTAGAAATTTTGGGCAGAGGAATAACAATAGCTGCTTTCCATAGATCGGGAAAGGTGCCGGAGAACAAGGAAAAATTAAAAATGTGAGTCAAAACAGGAAGGACAGAGGAAAGAGTGAGGGAGATCATTCTTGAGCATATGTCGTCGTTGCCAACTGCATTAGACGAGATCGAAAGAATTGACTTTTTCACGTCATCCAAAGTCACAGCACACCATTCAAAAGAAGGACAATCAGGCAACGGCACACTAGCCAGCTTGCTCAGGGTACTGGCCCTGACGTGCGCACCCAAACGAACAGGAGGAGAGGAGAAGTGATTGTTAAGAGCACACACGTCAGTGTCACCACTAGGAGCAGCCGCAGTTTTACCGATACCGATAGATTTTAGAAATTTCCAAACCTCAGAGGAATTACGGTTATCAAGAGAATTGTGGAAGTAGCGTCTCTTAGCATCTCTGCACATTCGACTGCAGCGGTTACGTAAAGTTTTATACGCTATGAGGTTACGCTCAGACGGACTACGCTTCAGCCTCCTCTTCGCCCTATCACGACTGGCCATCAATTCCTTGATAGCAGGCGTGAGCCAAGGAGCCGGAATATTCCTTACTTTAATTCGACGAATAGGAGCGTGGCTGTCGAACAAATTTAACAATTTAGCGTTGAAGCAGTTAACCATTTCGTTGATGCAGTCGTACTCAAAAATACAGGACCAGTCAATGAGATCTGCATCACGCTTCAACGCCTCCAAGTCAATGCCCTTGTAATTCCGAAGGAAAAGGTACTGTGGCTTTCGCTTAGGAGGACGAATCCTGTAAGACAGAAAGATGAAATCGTGGTAGGAAAAACAAGCCGTAAGCTGTCCGTGAAAAGAAACATTGCTGATCTTAGATACAATCATAAGATCTAACAGGGAAGGAGTACAATTGGGAAAGTGGTGAGTAGCAGAAAGAGGTAAAATACTAAGATTGAAAGAAGAAAGGAGAGATTTAAGTTTAAACGCTCGACTGTCCAACATTTTAAAATGGAGGACTACCGAACAGCATGCAAGCTAATTCCTCGAGATGGATACCTTGCTACTATCGACTTAAAAGATGCTTATTTCCTTATAGCCATTAGTCCACCTGATCGTAAATATTTAAAATTTCAATTTCAACCAAATGATTCGACAACGGTTTATACTTACAGCTTTAATTGTATACCGTTTGGTTTATCCGTAGCACCGCGGGTCTTTACTAAGGTGATGAAGGAGGTGATTGGTCACCTTAGAAACCGCGGTTTGCAATCTGTATGTTATTTAGATGATATATTATGTATCGGAAATACTTATCAGGACTGTCTTAATAATGTAAACAAGACCGTAAAATTACTTGAATACCTAGGATTCATAATAAATTACGAAAAAAGTGAATTAAAACCAAGACAATCCTGCAAGTATTTAGGATTTTGTTACGATACTAAAAGCCTTACTATAGAATTACCAGCCGATAAACGCCGTAACATTGCCGAGTTGGTTGCCAGGTATACAAAACTACCGTCATGTTCCATCCGCGAGTTGGCTCGCTTCATAGGCATACTAGTAGCCGCTTGCCCAGCCGTGAAGTACGCTTGGCTATACACAAAAATTTTAGAAAGACAGAAATTCATTGCATTACTTAATAATAATAATAATTACGAAGCCAAAATCAAACTTCCCAATATTATTTTAGAGTATTTACACTGGTGGGTGTTAAAATAGATACAGCACGTAATTTTATGCGACAGCCAAATTTCGATATTGAAATTTATACAGACGCATCAAAGTCAGGTTGGGGTGCTGTTTGTAAGAACATTGAAAGACATGGCAGATGGAAACCATCTGAGAAAGCATGTCAC
The DNA here is from genome assembly GCA_963856015.1 of Helicoverpa assulta. NCBI lineage: Eukaryota > Metazoa > Arthropoda > Insecta > Lepidoptera > Noctuidae > Helicoverpa > Helicoverpa assulta. Next base: position 1,934,291 of record CAWLCW010000001.1, read on the forward strand.
ATTAATTATTTAGAACTGTTGGCAGCCTTTTTAGGTCTGAAATCTTTTACTAGCCAGGCAACCAACTGTGCAATATTACTTCGCATGGATAACACCACCGCTATCAGCTACATTAATCGTATGGGAGGTATTCAATACCCCCACTTGAACGACTTAGCTAGGTCGCTCTGGGAATGGTGTGAACAGCGCGAACTTTGGGTGTATGCGTCATACGTAAATACAAAAGAGAACTATGCTGACGCTGCATCTAGAATAGTTAACCCAGACACAGAATGGTCATTGTCCGACAAGGCATTTCACAATATTGTCAAATATCTTGGTCAGCCTGAAATAGATCTCTTTGCCTCTCGCGATAACGCAAAGTGTACTAAATTCGTCTCCTGGAAACAGGATCCCGACGCAGCTTGTGTTGACGCATTCACTTTAAACTGGCAACCCTATTACTTCTATGCTTTTCCACCATTTTCCCTTATTTTGAAAAGCCTGAGAAAAATAATCGATGACAAGGCACATGGTATATTAGTTTTTCCAAACTGGCCATCACAACCATGGTTTCCTTTGTTACAAAATCTGATTATTTCCGATATTATTTATTTAAACCCAAATAAAAACCTCTTGCAATCTCATTTCAGGGCATACCACCCCCTGCACAAGAATCTTACCCTGGGTGTCACGAGGCTCTCCGGCAGGCTTACAGCCGACGGGGCGCCTGTGCTGAATCGGCTGCGCTGATGCTATCGTCCTTCTCCAACAGTACAATTCAGCAGTATAACACATCACTTAAGCTCTGGTGGCAATACTGTACAACAAACAATATTGATATATTTAATCCTCCTAAAAGTTCGTTACTCTCATTCTTAGCGGCACAATTTAACAACGGATGTGCGTATGGCAGTCTAAATTCCCATCGTTCGGCTTTATCAGCCTTTATCGGTGATAATATTGGTTCAAACGAATCTATAAAACGTCTTCTTGAAGGTGCGTTTCAACTACGACCCGCGAAACCCAAGTACTCCACCACCTGGAATCCTCAATTGGTGTTAGATTTTATTTCAACTTGGTTTCCTAACAGTGAGCTACCACTAGAAAAGATTACTAAAAAACTAATCATATTATTAGCTATTTGTACAGCTCATAGAGTACAGACCCTCTCTCTAATTAAACTCGAGAATATACATACATAGTTCAAACGATGGCATGAAAATTGTCATCACAGATCTTATCAAAACATCAGCACCCGGTAGGGAACAGCCAGTTTTATACCTGCCATACTTCCGAAACAATTTACGGATTTGCCCAGCTACAGTACTCTCAGATTATATTTCTAGCACTAAAAATATAAGACCTGAGAGTACAAACACTCTATTGATGACATACAAACGACCACACAAACCTGCTACAACACAAACCATCAGCCGATGGATCAAACAAGTACTGTTCGAGAGCGGCGTAGACATCGGCGTATTCGGTGCTCATAGCACCAGGCATGCATCCACCTCGGCTGCCAGCTTAGCCGGGGTTAACATAGAAACCATTCGCAAAACCGCAGGGTGGACAAACTCATCTACCGCATTTGCCCGGTTTTATAATAGGACCATTATAAATGAAGGTGATTTTGCTAGATCCGTATGCCTGTCATCAGAAGCCCAATGAATACTATTTTTTTTTCTCTTGGTTGATTGTCTCTATTACAAAATGATTGTTTAATTTAAGAATAGTTTAAGTACCTATAAGATAAAACTGTTAGCAGGATAACATTTAAGTTCGCATAAACAATTGAATTACATTCTTTATTGTAAGACTGATTGGTTTAATACATAAAACAATAATGTTAGCAACATTATCGTTTCATTTATCTATTTCCTGTTCCAAAACTTTCTGGCTCTTAACATCTACGTTGTAATAATCATATCTGAAAAATGAAGCAACGAATTATAATATATGATCAAACGAACTTGCAAGTGAAGGTCGATCATTATTATGATGAGTTGCATCATATATTATTTATGTCAAATTTATAAAGATTTATGTCCTTACGGGCAATTGTAACCGTGCTGTCATCAGCAAATAGTGTCATAGGATGTGATGTTGCATTTGGAAAGTCGTTAATATATATAATAAACAAGAGAGGCCCTAGGACGCTGCCTTGGGGTACACCATATGTTACATATCGGGTCGTAGAGACGTAAGTTTCTTCAGTGTTAGTAATAGGATCAACATTTGTAATGTGCGTTACTTGTTTACGGTTTGTTAAATAAGATTTTATTAAATCTAAAACATTGCCTCTGATACCATATGCGTCAAGTTTTCTGATTAGTATATTGTGGTCCACATAATCAAACGCCTGGGACATATCACAATAGATAGCACATACGGGAGAAGATTTATCAACGTGACAAATCACATTTTCTATAAATTCATATATAGCCATATTTATCGTTTTATTTTGCCTAAAACCTTTTTGTTCATTACAAAGAATCTTGTTTTTCTCAAAGTAGGAGTTTATTTCGCCATATACATATCTTTCAAAAATCTTTGAAAATATCGATAGCAGCGCAACTGGCCTGTAGTTTTCCATTAATTGCTTATTATCCTTTTTGAAAATAGGATTTATAATTGACAGTTTTAAATCACTTGGAAATGTCCCTTTTTGTATGCTTAAATTTATTATGTGACTTAGGTGGTGGCATATATCATCGTTTACCGTTTTAATTATTTTAGTCGTAATATCATTATATCCAACACTGTTTGTATTTTTTAGATTTTTTATGATTTTATTTATCTGTTGTGGTGAGCTTGGTGCTAGAAACGTTGATTTTGCCCGATGTTTAATTAAAGTTGACACTTTTTTTCCCACATTACTAAGAGGTACACATAAGGTGTTCCAGATCTTCAAATTTATTATCTCAGCAGAAAATACTCATCACATGAAACAATTTTTGCCATGGCACCATTTTTGTATCTCTTATAGTTTTGTTGGTCTGTTGGAGTTCTGCATCAGGTCTTCAAGTTTCGAAGATAAATTATAGCCTATATGTTGACCCGACTTAATACCAATACAACGAAGAAAAAATCATTGAAATCCGTTCAGTAGTTCAGAAGATTAGCGTGTACAAACAAACAGACATACAGACAGAATTTTTTTTTTGGATTTGTGTTCCATTACTGTTTCTAAACCCCACCCAATTATTATTTGTTTAATATATTCAATGTACAGACACAGTTTTTACAGATTTATTATATGTATATAGATTGTGCATATTCTAACATAACCTTTGAAACAAACTCTGTACCTCTATCACTTGCAATTTCTTTTGGAATTCCGTATCGTAGAATAAAGTTATCCACGAATGCTTTAGCAACTTCTGTTGTAGTTTAAGTTTTTAAAGGGTATGCTTCAACATATTTACAGAGCTCGCACTGTAATGTTAAAATATAATTGTAGCCCAAATCATCTCTATCCAAAGGACCTACAATATCTAAGAAAATTTTCTCAAAAGATGATGATGCTGTAGATGTAATTGTTAATTATATGATTTTTTGTGTATTTTTGTTTTTGACACTTGTTGCATTTTTTCTACATAACATCTAACATCTTTTTCTAATGATGGCCAATAATAATATTTCTTAATCTTACTTATCATTCTCCGAATATGACCACTACTAGGTAATAAATGAAAGTCGTTCATAATTACTTTTTTATCGTCATCATCATATATCCTTTGGACGTCCTTTATAACACATGTTCGAGGAAATTCACTCGATTTATTTTTAGCAACATATTTGGCTATACTTTCGATGAGCTCTTTATTTTTACGCGTTTTCATAATTATTAATTCTTCAATATTTATTGTTTTGCAAAATAACGCCAACTCTTTCAATAAATCGTCTCGCGAGTTTACTGATAAAGAAGATGAGCTTGCAAATAAATTATTTTCACTTTTACAATACACGAAAGTTTTATTCCTTGAAAAAAAAACCAGCCAAGTGCGAGTCGGGCTCGCGCACCGAGGGTTCCGTACAAATCCTGTAGGTATAGATAAAAAGTGACTCTCGCGCAAACCATTCAGTTTAAAACAATCATAGTTATGGTAATTTCGTGACAGTCAAAATAGTTAATATTTTTTATTTTATAATATAACTAAAATAGTAGGCCAGTACCTTGTAAAGTTCTTTTATTAAAGTTATTTATTTACAACATTTTATAGTCATCATTCAGAAATCTGATTGAAAATAACTAATTATGTCTTGGTCATTGGGCATATCTGACCCGCTTTGCAAAAAGTGGCGGACACGAATGAAAGTAGTTTTAAATTCTGTGGTGTTAAGGCAAAAGGGGATGAGTCAAAAAACACAACTTTTCACCAGGGGCTAATCAAAAAAACGCGTGTTTGTTTTGTAATAAAAATGCAGTTTAATCAAAAGTGTATAGAAATAATTAACACAACTCTGTTTTAATTTTCATTTATTAATTTACTCGTCTTTTATATGTACCCGAAAAATATTTTTATTTCTTAATTATTAAAATAATTGACATATCTCCTTTTTCCATAACACGAAAAAAAATAAAAAAAATCCTGAAACGACTCGTCTCTTTATTTGTTATTATAATTTACATATATAAAATTAAGAGTTTTAAATTATACATTAATAAATCCTCACACCTCAGTTCTACTGAGGTAGGTAGAAACTATGGCACGTCTATTGCTTATTTCCAGCAAAGCTCTTTTGTATCATCATTCGTTAATCATAAATGCTTTTAAAAATAAATCGAATTAAAAAAATATAAAATAATGCAAAATATCTAACTTAAGTTTCACTGAACTTCTCAATATCGTAATCTATATCTCGTGCGTTTGCACTAGTTTCCAATTTATTACACTGGTCAACAGTGGTTTTGGTGCCGAAAAGCTGTATTATTTTTTTAATTTAGGACCCTATAGTAATTACATAAATAGCAAAAATATTGATTTTCTACGTGTAGTTTTCTAGATTTTTTTATTAAACAGAAAAAACCATAATTACACCAAAAACCACATATATTAAATTCTTATGTACACAGAAACTTCTTTTTACGCGATTTTCGTGAATGAGGAGTAGCAGGACAATCACGTTGCATCCCCCAGCAGTAGTCAGCCATCATATGCTGATCCCATCGGCCTTGGTACCTCTCTTCCATAGTTTTTAGGTCCTGATGAAACCGCTCCCCTTGTTCTTCGCTATAGGAACCAAGATTCTCTGGAAACTGGTCAAGGTGACTGTGGAGATAATGCACTTTGATGGACATGTTACATCCTAAGTTTTTGAAATTCTCCAGCATGTTGTTAACAATTTCAGAGTACTAGACTTGTGATTTCCCAGAAATTTTTTAGTAACTTCAACAAACGAATTCCACGCAAGTAGCTCCAAACTGGTCATTGAACTTGAGAAATTAGTATCATTTATTAATATTCTTATCTGTGGTCCATCAAAAATACCCGCTTTTATCTTTTCTATGCTTAGACTACGAAATTTTCTCGTTATATATGTCGGCGTGGATGAAAAAGGTTATGAAAACACGTGCGCCGCACGTTGGAAGTGACGTAATCGCACCACTCTGTGAGTCAGGCGAGGTGGGGATGGACCGGTCGACGTGTATATAATGCTACGCCCGCTGCGGCGGGGCGGAATTCCTCTTCGAGGTCCTCCTCAAGGACCAAGACATTGTCGCCAAATATGGCGACATGATTAGTAACCTTGATATCAAGGACCCGCGCCTAGCGCGCTATTGTGTTACAGATAACGGCTCAACAAAGGAGGCCGGCGCAGCTGTGTCGCGCCCCATTGTTGAGCCTATAATTGTCCCTTCGGGGAAAACCGCCGCATTAGCGGAAACGGTAATCCCCAATACAATGGTCGATGCCCAGCTGCACTCGACCATTGTTCCTAATCCCATTGTCTCACAGACAATGGAAATAACTCAGGCGAGTGCACCTGCGTCAAACGTCGACGCCGAATGCATGGACACCTCGTCCTCCCGCTCTGCCTCACCCGTCCAAGAGGATGCTCAATCCTCCGAGCCCTCTGACTCCTCTTCCTCCGAAGACGACTTCACCGTCGTACAGGGAGGTAAGAGGAAAAAGAATAAAAATAATGACAAGGCGCACAAAACCATCGCCCTTGCCGCATCCCCTCTCCCTAGCCCGCCCGCTGTGTCTACAGCATCCCCCGCCCAGTCACCCTCGACCTCGCAGGTCACTTCCTCCCAAGGTGCCGCTAAGCCCAAAAGCGGACCGAAAAACAAACCTCCGCCGCCTGTATACTTACAGGACAAGGCGAAATGGACCGAAGTGTCCAAGATGTGTGTTGATCGTAAGATCAACTACAGATCGGCCTCCAATACCGGCAACGGTATAAAAATCGTCCTCCCTACGTCAGACGACTATAGGGAGATAACTAAATCGCTAAGAGCGAGGAACATTTCGTTCCACACATACTCCCTACCTGAGGAAAAACCTCTCCGGGTCGTCATTACCCGTATTCCGAAGGAAATCCCTTCGGATGACATTTTAAGTGACCTTAAGTCACAAAACATCCCTGCGACGCAAGTCCATAGGATGCACCGCGCCCGCAGCGGCCACGCCTTCGACATGGTGCTCGTAGTATGCGAGCCGTCACCTTCTAAAATCCACCCGATTTTTAACATCAAATCGGTGTGCAATTTAACCGGCATCTCAATCGAGAAGCCAAATAGATCTGGCATTGTATCCCGATGCCACCGTTGCCAACTGTGGGGTCACTCACAGCGCAACTGTTTCGCCCAGCCTAGGTGCGTGAAATGCCTAGGCCAACACGGCACCTCCGACTGCCCGCGACCCAAGGACCGCACTCTGTGCACCGAGCCTCCGAGCTGTGTACTCTGCGGCGCCTCAGGCCATCCCGCCAACTACCGCGGCTGCCCAAAGGCCCCAAAAACGTCTCCCAAGCTGGCCAAGCGTGCAAACGCCCGCCAGCTAAGGGAAAGCCCATCAGCGAGGCTACCTACCGCTCAACTTCCCGAGCGTCTCAGCCCACAACGGCCCTCCCCATGGAACCCTCTCAACCATCAGAGAGCCTTTCCAACCCTGAGGCCAACTCAGCCCCAGCCAACTCCCGCCCCGGTGAATAATTCCACCGCGGTGCCCGCGAGCTTACCTCGCGTCCCTCCCGCCCTTCCCTCCGCGCCCTCCGCGCCCTCCGCGGCTCCTATAGCCGCCAAGCCCGCGTAAGCGCAAGCGATCGCGCCCTCTTCTAGCCCAGTATCAGCGCTCAGTTCTATGAACGTTATACTGAGCACGTTCAGTGTATTCACGAGCGACAGAGCTCAACAACTTTCGAGGGAGATAGTCGCCAGTAATGGCGACCTTATCAAACTCTACTCCGTTATGCAGGAGTATTCAGACGTCGCCCAGGCAGTTCAAAACCTGCCTCACTTTAGGAAATAGAAATGGATAATACATCCAAAATTAAACCCCATTCCCTTAGGCTTGGCTATTATAATGCCAACGGTATTCTCGGCCAACGCGACGAGATTTCCGCCTTCCTACAATCCCACAAGATAGATATTCTTCTCGTACAAGAGACCTTCCTAAAGCCGCGCGTACGCGGCCCTAATATAGCTAACTACAAGTTAATTAGAAATGACAGGACCACACGCCACAAAGGCGGCACGCTTATCTATTATAAAAGATCGCTACATTGTGTAGAGATCACTCCCCCCGACTTAAGCTGCATTGAAGCCTCGATCTGTCGACTAGCCATGTCCCATCACCAGTCGATCAATCTCGTATCGGTCTACTGCCCTCCCACGTCCTCTTCCTTTCAGTCCTACGATCCGATCCTTTTCACGAACGATCTCAGAGCCTTACTAGGCCTGAGCGACTCTGTAATAATAGCAGGCGATCTAAACGCCAAACATCCCGCGTGGAATAGCAACACTACTTCTCCAAGAGGCAGGTTGCTATTCAATCAGTGTGAATCCCTCAACTTCGATGTCATCGCTCCGATGCATCCCACTCACTTTCCTAATATAGTCGACCACCGTCCCGACGTTCTCGATGTAACGCTCCTGAAGAACGTAAACTTACGTTTACATTCGATCGAGGTACTACACGAGCTCACCTCCGACCACAGACCGGTTCTTGTGGAACTAGCCTCGCGCTCAGGCCCACTCGACCCGGATCGCCCTCCTCCCACCCAGATTGTCACGGACTGGAGAATGCTAAGCGAAAGCATGAAATCCTCCTCCGCCCAGTTAGAATCAATTCCCGATGAAATCAACTCAGTCGCTGACATGACGGGCGCGATCGGCTCGTTCACCGAGCACGTACAATCCACCGTGGACAAGTGTTTACGTAGAGTTGAAGCGACGAGCTTTCATCGCTTCAAGCTCCCGGATGACGTGCGTGCTCTGGTGACCGAGAAGAACGCGGCTGTCCGTGCCTACAGTACTTTTCCCTGCGACGCTAACAAGTCTCACATGCGTAACTTACAGCGTGCTGTAAAGGAACGCCTTGCTGAGATGCGTTAAACGCGCTGGGACAAGACGCTGAGCGAACTCGAGCCGACTCATCAAGCCTTCTGGCAGCTTCAAAGGAAACTCAAATCCGATGAAGTAGCTTCCACCCCGCCGATCAAACGCCCCGACAATTCCCTCGCCTTCGAGGACGATGAAAAAGCGGAATGTCTGGCCGACAGCCTCGAGGCTCAATGCTCGCCTAGTACCCAACCGGTCGACCCGGCTCACCTACTAAAGGTCAAAGCCGAGGTCGAGCGCAGATCCTCCCTACCACCGCAAGAAGACCCCGACGATCCCTTGCCTCCCGTCACTCCAGACGAAGTGGCAGAGATCATCAAACGTCTCAAACTCCGTAAAGCTCCGGGCCCAGATAGTATAACCAATAAAGTTTTCAAAATCCTACCCGCTTCCCTCGTAATGCTCATGACCGCGATCTTCAATTGCGCCATGACCCATAACCTGTTCCCACAGGCATGGAAAGAGGCAACCATAATCGGTATTCCCAAACCCGGTAAACCAAAATCAGACCCGTCCAGCTATCGCCCTATCAGTTTACTCAATGTGTTCGGCAAGATCTACGAGATACTTATCTATAAGCGTCTCAAAGATTACGTCGAAGCAAAGAGTCTTATTCCATTAGAACAGTTTGGTTTTCGAACCCATCACTCTTGTGTCCAACAAGTCCACCGCATCGTGGAAGGTGTGAGCCACGGATTCCAACGTGGCCAACTCACCGGTACGATTCTCTTCGATATAGCAAAGGCATTTGACAAAGTCTGGCACAAAGGCTTGATTTACAAGCTTTACCAACTCGGTGTCCCAGACCGTCTCGTCGTCATCTTACGAGACTTTTTGTCGAACCGCACCTTTCGCTATCGCATAGACGGCACTCTTTCTTCGGCCTACCCTATAAAAGCTGGCGTCCCACAAGGCTCGGTACTCTCCCCCATCCTCTTCACGCTATACACTAGCGATATTCCTAAGAACAAGCATGTTCAATTAGCCCTATTCGCCGACGACACGGCAATCTACTGCTCAGGCCGCAGCCCAGCCGCCATAGTGAGACATCTCCAAGCCTATTGCAACACCCTAGGTGTCTGGACTAGGCTATGGAGAATCGAACTCCACCCCGACAAAAGCCAGGCCATACTCTTTTCGAGCCCTCGCCGTAGGCTTCCTCCCGCGCCCCCGTCAGTCACCATGTTTAGTAGGCCGATTCCTTGGAAGGAGCATGCCAAATATCTAGGTGTAATCTTAGACCAACGCCTCTCATTCGCCGAGCACATAAATAAGGTGCGCTCTAGAGCAGCCTTTGTGTACGGTAGATTGCACTTCTTGCTCAATTCAAAGAGCAAATTATCTCTTAAATGCAAGTTACGCCTCTACGTATCGTGCATACGCTCCATCATGATGTATGCTTGCCCTGTGTTCGCACAGGCAAGCCATCGCCGCCTTCACAGAATGCAGGCCCTTCAAAACCGTGCTTTACGGAAAATCACAGGAGCTCCCTATTATGTTCGAAATGAGATTCTTCATCTCGACTTAAAAATCCCTACCATCCGCCAGTATATGAAGCGTGCCGCCATACGGTACTTCGAACGCGTTGAGAAACACGATAACTCACTTATCGTGTCAGCCAGTAATTATACTCCCTCCCGCATCAGTAGGATTCGCCGCCCTAGGCATGCCCTTCTAGAACCTAACGATGAGATAACTGTCCTCCAAGAGAGTAGTAAACTCACTAGCACCCTACACAAACACAAACCGCGTTCGTACAGACCTCGCCGCCGAGGTCCGCCGCGACGTCCCGTTCTCTGTCCTCCCGACCCTTGCTCATCGAGCCAGCCCGCGAGCTGAGCCAGTAGCTTTAAATTCCCCATTTAATAATAATGATCATATGATCCAGCCTGTCCCTTTGCTGCCTCCCCAGCGACGCCCTAAGCCGAGGTCCGACCCCACAGAGGGTACCCTTAGCGCAGTCGCTTAGTTTATAAGTTGTTTACGCCCCTGGCTGGAGGCCTTAAATTCTAGGCATCCACAGGGAAAAGTCCGGTTAAGCAGTACACGGCCTCCTAGGCTGAACTGCGAGATGCCATACCAAAAAAAAAAAAAAAAAACGGCGGGGCGGACTTGGTGTTCGACCTCTGCTCTGTCAACACCTCTTAATTGTGACGTTAATCACACCTGAGTCACCTTATTGATTAATATTTAATTCTGTAGTTAAATTAATACTTTGTGTTTTTATTGCGTTCTTTTGATTTAATTTAAATTCTGTTTATTGATATTGGCAATGAATTAGACGTAGATTATTTAGTTTTACTTAATGAATTTAACGATAATTGTTCATCTGATTTACGCTGCTTAATTTTGTGTCCATAAACAATCCATTTATTGTTAGTAACAATTACAATTTGTGTTCAATCAATTCACTGGTTTGTGTTTTAGCCAATATGGTTGTGAAGTGAATAAACTTTTATGAACTTTTGTTATAATGATGCATTTTACTTTCATGTTCAAAGCATAAGCATCACCCATTTTGCAATTGATTTCGGCTCACGCCGAAATATAAGGAAAACATTGCCCATTTTTATCTAACGCCTTCACAAATTGTTTCATTAATCCTAGTTTAATGTGCAAGGGGGGCAATATAATTTTATCTCTTGGAACCAAAGATGGGTTTATTACATTCTGCTTTCCCACTTCCAACATCTCACGTACAGGCCAATCTCTATTTCTCCAGTGTTGCTGTTTAGCACGACTATCTCACAGACAATAAAAACATGGGTATTTGGTGTATCCACTTTGCTGTCCTAATAAGAAGTTAACCATTTTTAGATCTACACAAATGCTCCATTTGTGTTCTTTATATTTGATTTTTCCTAGAACAAGTGCAATATTTTGATATTCTTCCTTTAATTTGGTTGAATGAGCAATGGGAACTGAACCAAATTGGTTGCCATTGTGTAAAAGAACACACTTAAGGCTTCGTTTAGAACTGTCTATGAAGAGACGCCATTCACTTGGTTGGTATTTTGAAAGACCCATTTTGAGAAGTAGGCCTTGCACACACAATTAAAAAATGGTAGCAAATCTTGCTCTCTTGTACGATAGAAAGTCACTTTCGTACCTGACGCCAACAAGTTTTTTTCTTTTAATCTAGAAGCCAACAACTCTGCAGATTCTTTACGTAGTTCGAGATCCCTTATTAAATCGTTTAATTCGACTTGGGTAAAAGGTTTTGGCTCTGTAGACGCTGTTTCTTCAATATCACTATCGCTAGACGCGTTACTATCGGTTTCTTCATATGATGATTCATAGGTAAAACAAAACGTTATAACAGTGACTTCCTCTGAATGTAGTAAAGGTCTTCTAGCTGATTGAAGAAGTCTGGATAAATCATTTTTTTAACATTAACACCATGCAAATTGACACAGCAGAAGTAACAGTCATCGAAGTGATTTTTTGGTTCTCTCCATTGCATAGGCACCCCGAACCTCATACGGCTTCTTTTACCACTGACCCATTGTCTCAAGTGCTCATAGCACATTTTACAAACAATTTGCGGTATCCATGGCTTGTTTTCATCTTCAATTTGCGAGTTAAAGTACGAAAAATAGGCACTTTTTATAAAATCTGTAATAGATTTCCTAAACTTTTTGACTGTATATTCCCCACAAATGTAACAAAACATATTTGGATCATTGACACAACTTCTACGCGATGAAGACATTGTATCGAAATCGATTTATTTATTGAAAGGGACAAATAAGACTTGAAACCGTGCTCACGAAAGTACTATTTACTGCAAAGTTAAAAAATAGAGGGTAGACAAAAAACTACACGTAGGAAAAAAAAAAAAAAAAATTTTTAGTGTTGTCAATGCATACCTAATACAAAACCGTAAATGAGATCTCGGCACCAAATTTTTTTTTTCTTTTGTTGACCTGTGTTATAGAAGTATAATAATAATGTCAGGACACCTTTACACACACGGTCGGTTAGCCCCATGGTAAGTTATTAATTAACTTGTGTTATGGGTGCTAACACAACTGATAAACTACATATAGCTACATATATACATAATACATATTTATAAATACATATTGTAACACCCAGACCACGGCCAACAAGCATGCTCATCACACAAATGTCGACCGAACCGGGGATCGAACCCGGGACCTCAGGTTCGGCAATCCGGCGTAGTGACCATTGTGCCATCGAGGTCGTCAATGTCAGTCATGGAAGTCAGTGAAGTCATGGCAACTGCTATCAATTAAATGAAGAATACTAAGAAAATCTCGTTTTTTTTCTTGACTTATAGGCACTTGACCATCATAACATTTCTCGGGATTCAAAGATTCATTAGATTTGCCCCTTCGACAGAAAGATATCTCCTTAAACTCGGTTGAATTGTCTAATTTTGTTTTAAACTGTATTACACCTGGTTCATGTTCACAACTAAATCTAAACCATTTTACATCATGCCATATGAATTTCTCGCCAGATGCATCTACTTTTCTTAGCTGCAACGGGCCTTTATACAATTTAGCGAAGTTCAGAAACATACTGTTATGCATTACCACGACAGAAATGTTTGGACTCGTCATTCTGACTAAGTTGTACCAGTCTCTTGGCAAATGTATTGCCATATCAGTTCTTTTTTTCTTTCGTTCGATTTGTGCATGTACAGAATCGCACTCCATGTGCGTATGCCCGGGAACTAAAAACTTATGGTTTATTAGCAAACCCGGTTTCATTTTGTTTATGCATAAAAACATAGCAGCAACGTGACTATTTTTATTTTGTCCACCATACGTATCGGAATAAAATGTAACTTCTTTAACGTGTGATGGCAATGTCATTAAAAAATTGTAAAGGCACGATGCTATTTGATTAGCTCCACGTCCTCCGTCAGCTTCACTCCACATGTAGCTAAAGCTTTTTTTGCTATAACAATCGTAAATAGTCAAATTATAAGTCCACAACAGCCGTTTGTAGAAAACAATATTTGTTTTTAAAAAAGGGGTTGGAAGACGTTGTTGAAGGTCAAAACAATAAACTCTTTTAACATCGCTCGACTCTTCTTTGTCCTTTTTTTTCATGGAATAAGCTGAATCAGCCTCTGCCTGATGGATCTCAAGGTCATTTTTCAAACTTTCTGTATCTGGTGGCAAAGGTAATTTAATTTTCATGTTGTATGCGTCACATGTATTGCAGGTGTCCAAAGAAGGTTGCTTAAAAGATAGACCCATAGTACGAAAAACATTTCCAAAATAGGTGTATGATACAGGATTACTGATTATTTCTTTGTACATTTGGTACATTATTGTTAGTGTCAGTCCTGTCGGTAAATAGCGTTTGTTTGTATGATTTCGACTGTAATGCGATTCATATAATAGATAAGAATTAATGTGATCTTTAATTGCCTGTACTGCATCATCCCCTATCTTATTAGAAGGCACATGTGATCCACGTTTATCAGGGCTTGAAATTCCCGTTACCCTTACAGATTTCTTTTTTGTTGCCACTTCGACACATTTATTAGATATTCCAAATGTTTTTAAGAAACATCCCTTACAAATTTCAATCATAGTGCCATTTACTTTTAAGTTGTAAATATGATTAATACTCCGCAACTTAGATACACCAAGTGTATTACGTATGCGTTGGGTCTTTTTTGGTACATCTAAAATTAATGATGACAAATAAGCTGAACGTTTGTTGTAATCACCCAACGCCCATAATTCATCAAAAACATTTTTCTGCATGTCTGGACTAATTTTTTCAGAACATTTTTTACAGCAAAGCGGTAGAGGGGTAACTTGTCTTGACTGAATTATTTTACCTGATAGTGTTTTATATGTCAATCCTTTGTTTCTTTTATCTCTAATTATTTTTCGTATGTTTGTTCCTTTTGATTTCCGCCGTTGATTATGTTCTTCAGTTATACTCGTAACTTCAACATTATGGTCATCATTACCTTGAGATTGGGATGAGGAGCTACTGTCTATTTCAGGAATGTATGTCCTATCAGCTACACTATCATCTGAGCTGAAATCGGCTGCTTCGGTCGGCTCTGGGGTAATCCGCAAATCGTCCTCATCCGCCAACGTTTCATGTCCTGGGAAAGAATACATTAATAATATAATTTATTGTATTATCTAATTACTTATAAGAAAAAAAATCTTTAACTGTTTATTTTCAACTAGCTTCTGCCAGCGGTTTCACCCGCATCCCGTGGGAACCTCTGCACGAACCCGGATAAAGCCTATAGCCTTCCTCCATAAATGGGCTATCTAACACCGAAAGAATTGTTCAAATCGGACCAGTAGTTCCTGAGATTAGCGCGTTCAAACAAACAAACAAACTCTTCAGCTTTATAATAGGTATTAGAATAGATATACAAAAATGATAAAAACTGACAATGTGGATGTTACAACACATATCTAAACAAATGTATAGACATATATTTTAAATAATAAATACCAACCAGTTGGAAAATCATGGGACTGGAATCCTAGGTCAGAAGGAGTGAGTAAGCCATCTAACATTTGGGCAGCCTGCAATTGCTCTTCAGTCACCTCACTGCTAACTCCAGACACATTCATCGACGTACTGCTGAGATTATCCGATACATTCGCCGTCAATCGTCACAATCGCCGTCAGGCCCTTGCCTTAAGCGCACGCTTATTTGCTTAAAGAGAAAATCCAGTGTTACTCAATCTTTTTCCAAAAATGTTCACCTGCGCTAGTTGTGGTTCTGAGCATACCGACGCACGGACGGGCAATTCAACCAATTAGGCGGCCAAAAATACAATTCATAAAATTTGTCTCAGGTAAAAAAAAACGACTACCTGCGACTGGTAAATAACCGTAGAACAATAGGCGACCCAACCCGCTTCCCCACTCGGAGCGCGCGCCAAGGTGTGCCAGTCTAAACTTGATCGTCGCTCTAAGTGTTCGTATTGCTTTTAGACATTTCGTGCAAAGCTGTTATTTTAAAAGTGAATATTTTTATTTTGGAGTGTGTTGTGAAGAAAATTGTGATGGATTCAAGTATAACGGGTAAGAGTTCATACATATTAATAGGTTTTAAGCCAAGGGTAAAAGAAAATATTGCGCACAGGCAGATTAAAAAAACATGCTAGTGTTTGTTGTATTCCTATTTTTTGTAGTTAAAATGTTTTTGTTGTACTTCAGGGTCTGTCCCATCGGTTTTATCAATTGTAGTATAAAAAAAGGTATTTAAGCTAATTGAAAACGATAAATTTGGCC
This sequence comes from Helicoverpa assulta, assembly GCA_963856015.1. Taxonomy (NCBI): domain Eukaryota; kingdom Metazoa; phylum Arthropoda; class Insecta; order Lepidoptera; family Noctuidae; genus Helicoverpa; species Helicoverpa assulta. Next base: position 1,950,102 of record CAWLCW010000001.1, read on the forward strand.
GTGATCTCCCGTGAAAACAAAGGGTACAACATCAATGAATGATATAGTACAAATTCATCGAATTTGGAATTTATTATAATTTTTGTTTAAGTGAGTTCTCCTTTTGTTCCAGAAGCTGGGGGTACTTCAGGGATGCGATTAGTAATGCGTAGACCTTTTTAACAAAATGCAGGAACAAAACTTGCATAGTTTTGACGAAAAGTTGAATTATCTCGAGAGATTTGTTTTATCACAAGATGAGTATTGTGAGGAAGAAAAGAAGGAAGTAAAGCATAAATTATCCTATTTGAAGTCTCAATTTAAGAAAAAGTGGATGGAAGCTCATAAAAAATCACAGCTTTTCCTTCAGCAAGCTAAACAGACTTGTTATCCGGCGAAAGATGCCTATCGGATAACTGAAACATGTGCCGAAATTAACCTGCAGGGTCTAATGGACCATACAGCTAAACGCTTGGTAACATATTTAGAGGACGTCTTAAAACACTTAAGTCCAGAAGAGCGTCAATCGTTGACCCTTATTTCAAAATGGGGATGTGACGGGTCTCAACAATCACAATTTAAACAAAAAATGCAAGAGTTGGACGCAAGTGACAGTAAAATTTTCCAAAGCTGCTTTGTTCCGCTACAGTTAGTATGCAGGTCAAACAAAAAAGTGGTTTGGCAAAATCCAACTCCTTCTTCACCACGATTCTGTCGACCAATAAGGATCCAATTTATCAAAGAAACAGTGGATATCACTAAGTTTGAAATCGCAAATGTCGAAGAGGCTATAAATGCTTTGAAACCCAGTGAATTCGTAATGAGCGAAATTTTCTTAAGTATAAAACACGTTATGACTCTGACTATGGTTGATGCAAAAGTGTGTAACGCTGCAACTTCGACGATTTCAACCATGAGATGCTACATCTGTGGTGCGACATCAAAAGAATTTAATGACCTCAGCATCAAGAAAACTGTCGATATTGACGCAATACAGTTTGGCCTATCTGTGTTGCATGCTAGAATTCGGTTTTTCGAAACCATACTTCACTTGGCATACAAGATTCCTGTACAAAAATGGCAGTTAAGATCTGAAAATGACAAAGGTATTGTTAAACAGAAAAAGGTAGAAATACAAACAAAATTTAGAGAGCAAATGGGTCTACTAGTTGATGTGCCGAAAGCTGGTTTTGGCAATACCAATGATGGAAATACTAGTAGAAGATTTTTTGCCAATCCAGAAATTGCTGCTGAAATCACCGGTGTGGATTTAAGAGCGTGTACGTCAGCCGCGCGCCATTTGGCCTAAAATGGTACTTTTCAAACCACTGTTTCTCAGTAACTACTTATCCTATAACTATGTTAATTTTTAATAACGCAAGGTAATTTCACTGTCTATATAGTTAATTGAACAAAAAATTCGATTTCTGTAGTTTAAATACTTAAATCCCCTGTAACGTAATATATGTTTTATAAAATTCCCGTTCAGCGTCTATTTCGAAGCTCAAATTGATGTGAAAACAGTGACAAATCTTATCATAAAAAAATTTTTACTCATGGACAAAATCCCCCTGAATATAGTTAATTGAAAACATTTTTTAATTCAGGTCCCTATCTTTCAGAAAAAAATATTTTAACAATGTCAAATATTATGAATTTCAAATGCTTTTTTCACCTGCATATCTTACTTAATTTAATATAACAATTATTTATTATATTAATATAACTCTTTCTTTAAAATATAAACTTTATTTCATAATTTAATCTTTCGTTATTATTTTTTTATAAATTATTTAAAACCTACTATAAAACGCTGCACGCGAGTCAACTCAAACCAGACCGCCGCGCGGCTTCACAGAGAGAGGACGTATCGCTCCGTAGCATCGCGTAGGGTGAATGACCTTTGCCGTGGATACCGAGAATAGTGGATATTTTGAGCGCGACTGATACATCTTGATACGTTGGTGAGTATATTTTTTTTATAGTTTAGTTTTTTTTTGTGTTTGATTTAGGTTTGCGTTTATGTATGTATCATAGGTATGTGGGTTAATCTTACGTTTCAATTTTGAAGAATATTTCTTTAACCGATTGATCTAAAATTTTGTATGCACGTTCAGTTTGGATGACAATGCATGATTCACTATGTATCTTCCTTCTTAAAATCCAACATGGCGGAATATCCAAGATGGAGGAGCAATTGTTTTTAATATGCATTCCACAATAAGGGTATCAAATGAAAGAACTTGTATTGAATAACTCGAAAAAAATGTAAGATCACTCCCATTCAAATATGGCAGACTTTTTAAGCTTGAAATTAATTTTGAAGCAAATATACTTAAGCAATCAAAACATAATTTTGTTTCGATGTTCAGTTTGGGTGACAAAGCACGATTATCTTTGTGATGTCAATTTTAATCCAACATAGTGGCAATTTTGGCAAGGCCAAATGCAAACTCGTCTCGTAAATTACTATAACCTGTGTCTGCTGCCTGAGATACTAGACCCACGCAAATCCTGGTCAATGGCACTAAGAGACACTAGGTACTAATTTTTAAGATTCCGAACTTTTTTATTTTATTTTTGTTTTTATATAATTTCAAAATAAATGTATACATTTAAAACAACGTGGTTTCATTAAAAAATAAAAACTGTGTCATTTATTTACTTAATTTTTGTAAAAATGTATAAATAAATAAATAAGTGCACTCGAAAGGACTAAAATTGGTTGCTTGACTACATATATATATATATACGTGAAGTATGACACGCACGCACACAACCAAGATGCTAATGTAGGTACCGCATTTCTTGCGTTGAATTACCTATACATATACCTTGACATCGCGCGCCGAACGTACACGCTCTTAACAACTTATTTTCATGCTTTCATATTTTAGTCGTCCATAGATTTACACTATTTTCTCGCTAATAACTATTTACTAAGTAATATATTTTTTGCTGTACTAGTTTCACTCGAAAGGATCAAAATGGTTTGTGTGACTATACGTGAAGTATGATAGGCACGCACACAGCCGCGAGTGGCCGCGACGCTAGTCTGCGTGATTTTTTGCGTTGAATTACCTAAAGTTGACATCGCGCGGCGAGCGTACACGCTCTTAAATCTAATAAAACGCCTGAAAGTGATTTTGGAAGTCATATCCAGCTCTCATAAAGTTGATTTAAAAAAGTTTGCTCTATATGGGTATGAGACTGCGAAGATGTACATTGATTTATATCCCTGGCATCCGATGACTCCCACAATGCATAAAATACTAATACATGGCGCAACTGTCATGGAAAATGCACTTTTGCCTATTGGTTTACTGTCAGAAGAAGCAGCAGAGGCGCGTAACAAGCATATTCGACTGTACCGACACAATTACGCTAGAAAATTTTCTAGACAGCAATGCAATTTAGATGTAATGAACAGATTATTGCTCAGCTCAGATCCCTTGATATCTAGCATCAGACCAAAACCTAAAAAGAGGTCTACGCCACATAGTGAAGAAGCAATACAAATGCTTATGCCTGCTGAGGCCCACACGGTTGAAGAGAATTCCTCGGATGAGGAAACGGCCGCAGAAGAGACTGATAATGAAATAGATTAAAATGCGAATGGATAAAAAATCTGGAAGAGACGCGAGACTCTTAATTGAAAAATAAAAAGTTGTATTTTTTTTTTTCTGTTACAGCCTTTTTATCGTCCCACTGCTGGGCACAGGCCTCCTCTCACACGGAGAAGGATTAAGCATTAATCACCACGCTTGCTCAATGCGGGTTGGTGATTTCAGACTTTATAGTCCAGGTTTCCTCAAGATGTTTTCCTTCACCTTTTTATCAGCCATTGGTGTCCAAGATATACTTAGAAAGTACATACAAACTTAGAAAAGTTGCATTGGTACTTGCCTGACCTGGAATCGAACCCGCGCCCTCATACTCGAGAGGATGGTTCTTTACCCACTAGGCCACCACGACAGTTTTTTTTTTTTTCAATAAACCATAATTTTCTCATCAACATTTGTGTTTTACTTGAATATGTGTTCACCAAAAGCTTTTATAATTGATATAAAATAATAATAAACTATTTAGAATACATAAAGCAAAATAAACAATTTTGGCCGCCTAATTTGAATAAATGCCCCACCGTGCGACGGCCCGATTTGTGGTGGTTGCAATCAACACTACGACTATCAGTGTGCAGGAGTCACGGAAGTTGGTTACCGAAGACTCGGCGACATTAGGAAGACTGCTTGGCGCTGCCCAAAATGTAAGTCCAGCCCATGTCCTTCTCCTCTGGCTGTATCACCCCAGCCCAGCCAGCTCGACAAAATGCAGGAATAGCTAAATAAGATTGCCCTCGATTTAGCTCCATTGGCTGCGTTAGTTGCTGACGTGAAATCCATCAAACTGGAGCTGTTCGGACTCAATGACTCCATTAAAATGGCACACGACATCATTAACGGTTACTCCGCAAAGATAAATTCTCTTGAGTCAAAGATCATCACGATGGAGAAGATGGCGGATCAAATACCAATTCTCCAGGACAATATTGAGAAATTAAACCGGGAATCGCGGGATAGAGACCAATGGGCGAGAGCCAATAATGCCGAGATCATAGGTATACCGCAGAAGAAAGATGAGAATCTGTACGATATAGCACAGAAAATCGGGAATCTTTGCAACATCTCTGTACGAAAAGAAGATATAAATTATATTGCACGTGTACCAACTCGCATCCCCAATGTAGATAAGCCGATTGTGGTTGCTTTTAACAGTCGCTATATCAAGGAGGAATTTGTGGCTTCGGCGCGCAAAAGTAAATTGCTCAATATTACCAACCTAGGCTTTTCCAAAACTGCCAACTTCTACGTCAATGACCACCTAACACTGACCAATAAGTCACTTCTAAGCAAGGCAAAAGCCCTTGCGAAAGACATTAATTTTAAGTATATTTGGGTGAAACACTGCAAGATCATGGCAAAAGGATCGGACACTGCACCTACGTTTTTTATAAAATGCGAAAAAGACCTTTTAAAAATTACAATACATTAGCAATAGTCATTTCACATGTTCTAACAATATTTGTATACAGTTTGAGAACCATATGTAAACTCAACTTACCTTCTAATACTCACCTTTATTTTACGTTTCGAATGAGTCACAACGGATTAGTCGATCAACTAATTGAGTGTAGTTATCTACTGCAGCGCATGCAGTTTTCTATTCGCTCGCGAGTAATATACCGCGGCATATGTGCCATTATTGCATGCGCCCGCGTCACTGCGGACTCGAGGCGCTTATCTGTTGAACACTTTTTACTGTTTACCGTCCTTTTAAAAAGCTATAGTATAGTTCGTATTTATTTATTTTTGCCTAATTTGTGCATGGTATTTCTTGTACTCACTTTATACTGTGGTTGTGGTATTGCACTTAAATACTATAATTCAGATTGTTTGTCTAAGTTAATTATTTACTACTTCGATCTAGGGGCGTATGTTATTATACTATTTATAATTATATTATTATAATTTTATAATTTTTATTTTCTTATCTGTAAATATGGCTTCATTTGAATTATATTATCAAAATACGCGGGGTTTGCGAACAAAGACACATACATTCAAACGTAATGTATTCTTAAATTCGTATAACGTTATTGCGATTACAGAAACCTGGTTGTTAGATAGCAGGCCCGCCGCAAGCGGGCGTGCAAGGCGTGCACCGCACGCGGGCGGCACGTCCTAGGGGGCGGCAAATCAAGCGACTTATAACGTAATATAAAAAAAATACAATATCTTTTACCAATGATTTCATTTCAATATTTCCGAACACGGCAATAGCGCTAAGAATATTACTTACACTGCCGGTTTCAGTAGCATCTGTTGAAAGATCATTTTCAAAATTAAAAATTATTAAAAAACTATTTAAGATCAACAATGCTCCAGCAGAGACTAATAATTTAGCTGTAGTAGTTAGGCTGTAGTTTCAATCACGGACGTCAGTAGCGGCGTAAGAGGGGGGCGGAGGGGGCGGTCCGCCCCGGGTACCACGTCTAGGGGGGTGCCATCTTGGTCGGCACATATCTGCACGACCAGGATGGCACGGGCAAAAGGGACCATCCACGGAGTGTACTTTTGTAATCTGCAAAGCTTAGGTTCACTACCAGTCGCAGTGCAGGCCCGAGACATGCATCGCCACGGAACTGAGAGAGGTGACACAGTCCGACTGTTGACCCTCTCTTTTCCACCCGCATCCTTGTCGCACGCCCGCTCGCGCCAGTCACAATAAATTGATTGATTCCTTAAAGTTAGAAAAATCTAACAAAAAGTTGAGGAACCGAAGTGATAAAAATCACTGGTGCTCGCTTCAGTCACGGTTTCTTTTTATTTGTGCTTAATACTGAGTTTAATTTAAGGGTCCTGAAACCAACAATGAAAAAAAACCTTTGAGGTGGTTTTTTTATCAGCGGTCCAGGTACTTTTGTGACCCAAAACTCAAAAAAAATCGCGCTCGCTGCGCTCGCGGCTTTTCCTCTTTACAGTACTTTCTTATAATTGCTTTGAGTACTTTTGTGTCCCATAACTCAAAAAATTTCGCGCTCGCTGCGCTCGCGGCTTTTCCGCTTTACGCTGATTTCATGTGTCGTGGTATTTTTTTGTGTCAAAAACTCAAACAATTTGCGCACGGCACTGATGGTCCCCTTATATATGTCCATGGTTTCAATTGAACATGAAATTTATGACAGCTTGGATACAAAAAAGTTGATCGATTTCGCAAATATAAAGGCAAGAAGAGTTAACTTTTTGTAATGATGTGTTTTGTACTGAAACAGTAAAAAAAATATAATTATTGTACCTAATTAAAATACATATTTTATAATCTTAACGATTTTTTCTTTTTTTGCAAAACCCAATAATATGTAGTCGTAGGGCGGCATAATCAGTTTTGCACGCGGGCGAACAAACAGCTAGCGGCGGGCCTGTTAGATAGTATTAGCGACAGTGAACTATTTGGTAGTGAGTATTTGGTTTGGCATAGGGACAGAGATTATAGTAAAACTAAACAAACCTTGGTGGGCGGTGGTGTGATGTTGGCTGTGCGACGTGAACTATCAGCTGAAGTTCGTTCCGACTGGTCATCATCAGCCGAAGATCTCTGGGTTACAATTACCCTAAAAAAAAAGGACCGCACTACACATAAACTCAACATTTGTGTTATTTACCTTTGCAAGCAAAATTTGGGGAACTCCTTCGAGACGCAGTTACGAAATTTTTCTTCCAGTCTATCACTTATTATAAACTCAAATCCCGACGACTCTTTTATAATACTAGGAGATTTTAACATGCCCAATGTAGAATGGTCAAGTGTAGGCAACTGTTTAAAACCCTCAGGTATAACTGGTGAGTCCCAAACATATTTTTTTGATATTCTTTCCGAGTGTAGCTTAATTCAGTACAATAACTGTTGTAACAAGTCCAAGGGAAGAATTTTGGATTTGGTATTATCAAACGTGGATTTGACCATTAACCCCTGTCTCAACCCTTTTGTTCCTGAAGATGACCACCATAAATCTCTTGATATTGTACTTGGTTGTCTTTTTGATGTGCCATTAAAATCTAATCCCCGAACGAAACTTTATTATGAGTCAGGGGACTATGATAATATTAATCGGTTATTGAATGAGTACGCGTGGGAAGATAACTTGCATTGCAGTTCGTTAGACGACGCAGTTGATATTTTTTATAACTACCTTCAGAGTTTAATTACTGAGTACATACCCCACAAAACTATTTATCCTTCAAACTACCCACCATGGTATAACTTAAGTTTAAAAAAGATACTCAAGGAGAAATGTAAATACCTTCGTAAATACCGCATTTACGGCAACACGTCAGATTACGATTCATATATATGTAGGATCAGGAGAGCCGAGCGGTAAACAGGGTTTGGAGTCCCCATTTTATTGGGATAGACAAGACTTGAATACAAAATAACAATGTTTAATTACACCAAAATAATAATTCACACAATATACACAGTTTAAATCAATAAATCAGGTAGACCACGAACAGACCGTACGGTCACAGTTCGTACAGTGGCGTAGGCCACCCACATACACAGTATGTTCGTAAATAATATGGCGACACGAACAGACTTTACAGTCACAGTTCGTACAGCGGCGTAAGCCACCCACATACAAAGTATGTTTGTAAATAATATGGCGAAACGAACAGACCTTAAGGTCACAGTCCGTACAGCGGCGTAAGCCACCCAAGTACAAAGTGTATCGTATGCCAATACAGCTATGTGAATATACAGCGAGGCTGTACCAAGGAAACCAACAGTTTTGTCGGGAGCAGGAGCTCTATAATGAGTCTAATCCGAAGATAGACTGATTTCGTCATCAAATGCATGTCCTTTTATAGGACGTTCAAACAATGACCCCTCTCCACAACAACTCTGTCCAAAGCGCGCGAAAGCGCGCCATGCGTTTACTTGATACAAAATTATTAAAATTTAGCTTAATCTAACTAGATTCTTACAATACTTTTACATTGCAAAGTTGTTAAATTATCCAAGAATGATTATTGTAATTAGACAATCGCATTTAAACGTGAAAATAATCAAAATAGCATGTTATTGTTGATATTGACAAAATCCAATTAGTTTATGTTATTGTAATAGGTAGTCCAAAATTCAATTCACATGTTTACTGAGTACTTTATAAATCTAGTTTTGATTTATTAGACAATAAATTGGCAAGATTACTTAATAATAATCGCTAATAAAAGAATCAAAACATTCATTTGGATATTAATTTTGTTCACGAAACAGGACGCGAACCCATTTTAAATCTATGGTCATACATTGTTGTTTTTTTTGTTTGGATACAGACAATGGCGATTGACATTGACATCTATCTGTCACATTTTTGTTCGGATATCCACAGTGGTAATTGACCTATCTCCGACATATATATATTACTTCGCACCAGAGCCAAAGCAATTGAGGAAGAATGTTATAAATCTTACATCACTAGAACTGAAGCTTCCATCATAAAAAATCCAAAAATGTTCTGGTCTTTTATAAAAGCGAACAAAAAGGGCACTAATACTCTCCCGTCCAGTATGTCATTTGAAGGTTGTTGCTATAAAACAAATGATGAAATTAGTGATGCTTTCGCAGCGTACTTTCAGTCCAATTTTCTTCCTACTTCAAACCAAAATTCTGCTCCTCAAAGTTCCTTTGCTCCCACCGACTCAGCACTAAACATAGGCGAGATTGAAATAAATTCTGACCATCTGCTTACTCTTTTAGAATCTTTGGATCTCACTAAAGGCGCGGATCCCGACAACATACCACCGCTATTTATTGTCAAGTGTGCCAAAGGTTTAGTTAAGCCTCTAAAGATTATTTTCACGCGTTCTGTTACGGAAGGATTTTTTCCCAGCATGTGGAAGTACTCCTACATAACACTGGTACACAAAAGTGGAATTAAGAGTGCCATCGATAATTATAGACCCATTTCCAAATTATGCCTGTTTGGTAAAATTCTTGAACGAATCATCTACAAGCAAGTTTATAGCACTTTTTCCTCGACATTTATTCCCCAACAACACGGCTTTCTTAAAAATCGCTCGACAACTACTAACCTTCTGTCCTTTGTCGACTTCGTTACAACAAGTATGGACGATGGGGGGCAGGTGGATTGTATTTTTACTGATTATAGTAAATGTTTCGATCGTATTGACCATACTATCCTTTTGCAAAAAATTTTACATGCAGGCATTCATGGTAACTTATACCGGTGGATAACATCTTACATTAAGAATCGTTCCCAAGCTGTTGTAGTCAATGGCGTTGTGTCGAAGCGGTATGTAGTCCCCTCAGGAGTTCCCCAGGGATCACTTCTTGGGCCCTTATTATTTAATATCTTCATAAACGACATCCATACGTGCTTTCAAAATTCGTTATTCCTACTTTATGCAGACGACATGAAGATCTTTAAATGCATAAACAACCTAGGTGACTGCTACTGCTTACAGCAGGATCTGGAAAGGCTTGAAAATTATTGTCGGTTCAATAATTTGGAACTCAACGTGTCGAAATGTTACTCAATAACATTTACTCGCAAGCCCAACATCACCTACAACAACACATATATGCTAAAGAACGACCAGCTAAAACGAGTATATTCCATACGAGATTTAGGTGTGATACATGATTCCAAACTTACCTATGAGAGGCACGTAGATCATATAGTAAGTAAAGCTAACAAAGCCATGGGATTCTTAAAAAGGTCTTGTTCCCAGTTTACGGATATCAAAATAATTAAAATATTATACTGTTCCTTCGTCCGTAGTTCACTTGAGTACTGTTCGCAAGTCTGGAATCCCATGTATGACATCTATATCTCAAGACTGGAATCTGTTCAGCGAAACTTTACGCGATTCCTGGAGTATAAGTGTAAAACACGCGACCATAATTATGAATTGAGATGCAAAAGATACCGTCTACTACCACTCAAGGCGAGAAGGAATATATCAGATATCTCTTTCCTCGTTAAGTTAGCACAATCCTATATCGATGCCCCGCAACTTCTTTCCAATATAAACTTACGCGTTCCCACTAGATCTTCTAGAACACCCTTCCTTCTTCTTAACGTTCCCCGTTGTTATACTAATTACAGACAGAATTCGTTCTTTATAAGATGCGCAAAGTTCTACAACAATCTGGTCGACTTTTCTGAACTTGACTTATTCGTTACTAAACCTCATGTATTCAATAGATTACTGACAAAACTTTGGTTCGATAGCTGTTCTATTTAGTAGCAAGACTTATTATTGTTACAGTTACTTAGTAATGTAGTTAAGTTTTCTTTTTTCTTTACATTATTCCAAATTTTCCTATTAATACTTTTTTCTCTCAAGCATGCTCTTCATAAATTACTAAATGCGAAAACATGTAATTGGTTAATAGTTGCATAATTTGTTATTTTTGTTAGTTGTTAATACTGTATGTTTTCCGATTATAATAAAATAAAATAAAATAAATTATCTTGTACATCTGTAAAATCGCACAACAATAATGTGAATACCTACAATATTCGCGGCGAGTGCGAGAACTTACCTAAATACCTATTTCGTCACGTAGTCCGTGATGTTGCACAGAGTCCCGACTTAAAATAAACCACCTACTAATCTAATGTATCTAATAATTCTAAAACAATAACACAATCTATATAAACTACACTATTAGCAAGTACGTAATCATTCAAAGAATAGGTAATAAAGAATCATGCCCACCGTCCATACATTGATTGACCTGTCACTTGATTTTTTTTACAGGTCGCGTCTTTTTACAACTCGTGATGTATAAAAATAATTATTGTTTATTATAACATAATAACTTGATGTATTTTCAATTAGAAGCCAGGAAAAAATGTTATTAAGTAAATAAGTTTTTGAGGTTATTACAGCTATCAGATAATGATTGACACTATTGACAGGTGCTGTAACCTCAAAACTCAAAGGATAGTTGAAATCAAATGTTGTTTTAACTGCTTGTATGCCGGTAATTATAAGACAATAGAAAATCAATTGTGTCTCGCGCATATCTGCGCACTAGCTCAGAAATAAATCCCTTTTCAACATAATATTAACATCAAAACAGCGCGTGGCTGCAGACTGCATTTATGTTCTCATAATATGAGAACTTCACATGTTATGTTATGCTTGTTTTCTACACTACATCGTGCGAATTAGCAGATTCCAGGAGTTAGCTTGATAGGCGGTTTTTTTAGCCATCATGTCCCAGTGTGATGGACAAACAACCCCCTTGTTTGTTCTTCACTTCTGTTGGTTATAACAACATAAATATATGACAAAAAGAGTTGCCTACATGTTATTGGCGAGGACTGGGAAGTAAAATAATATACAGGACTTAATTTATTATTATTTATTCGATATCTTCTCGTACAACCACTTCATCCAAAAATGCTGCTGGAGCAACAATGTTGTTTTCATGCCTGGCCCAACCCAAATACCACACCAATGTCATGACATGCGCACAACAACCTACAGTGCGACGTCCTACAATGCAGTTGCAGCAATATTCTTTAATGCCTTCTCGTCCGTTAACACCATTTGATATCAAAATGTATACATAGTACATACGTCTTGAAATATGTCTAGATTTTATTTTCCCTTTAATAAGTGAAGTTTCCCCACTGCCTATTTCGGGTATGTGATTGTTGTCTACACAAACTTCTATTCTGTATCCGCCATGGAAACGCACATGCTCACCGTAATAAGAACGTGCTTGGCGAATTTGGTACATTCCTAAGGCGAATAATATTAATTCATTGTATTCTAGACGGGGAAACTCAATATTAGCATTATTAACTGTAATGCTTTGAAAAAAGGATGCCCGGCGATTCAAATTATAATCTACTAGCTTTTGCCCACGACTTCGTTCGCGTGGAATAGTGACTTCCTCCAGATTTTTGGTTTGACCAATAGATGGCGCTGTATGTCCGGAATAAATTTTATTTTTTATTTTTATTTTTTGTAATAAAAACTATCCTATGTCCTTTCTCAAGTTTCAAACTATGTCTGTACCAAATTTCACACAAATCGGTTCAGTAGTTTAGGCGTGAAGAAAAGACAGACAGACAGACAGAAAGACAGACAGACAGACAGACAGACAGAGTAACTTTCGCATTTATAATATTAGTTTGGATAGTTTGGATAACTAAAGTCAATAAATTATTTTCCAGGGGCATCCTTTCATTGATTACATTTAGAATTTGAGCAGCATCAGCTCTATTGTGAAGACGAATACCAAACTTATTTATTAAACTCGCAGCGATTTGGAAATATGCCATCATATTTGGTACAGTTTTATTAAAATGGTCAAACCTCAACAATCTAAAATCTCTTTTAAAATATCCATTAACAACCTCCACCACCCATCTGCATATAGTTACACATCTACTTCTATTTGCTTGGGTGGTGGTTAACTGGCGTTCACCTTCCAAAAGTGACTCTGGCATATACAGGAATGAATTTTAAGCAGTGACCAAAAAAAAAACTGGTGGTCCAGAATCAATAACAGAACATATCTGCATCATCAGTAAAAAAAATTTTTTGATTCTTTTGTCCGCCCTAAAATCAGCAAAATATGGATACCAACTATTCTTACGCGCTTGGAGCAGCGCTCGCGTCAATAAACCGGTTTTGCGTTACCGCCGTGCCTACTATGACGACTGTGACCGTACAATCGGTTACAAAATAAACATCTTTCGACATCAATAACTTTTCTTTTTTGTACTAAGACACGACAAAATAAAAATATACGTATCTATAAAACTTATTTAACTATAAGTTGACAAAGTTTGCGCACTGGATAAAATTCATTCCTGTATGCCTTATAATTACAATTTTGTAATAAGCTGATGCTATCTCTGAATCCCCTGTCTAAAATAAATATGTCATTATCTTGAAAGTACTGTCTTAGTGGGGAACTTTCATTGCTGAACAAAGAAGACATTATTTCTGCATCAGATGTGGTAGCTTTGTATGGGCCAAAACAATCTAAAATATAACCATCACAGGCTACTATTAAAAATGGCTTTAACAGATTTCTGTATTTGTGTAATGAATATGTGTCTTTTTGAAACATATAATTGCTACTTTTATTTAAAAAAATGTATGTTCCATCACACATCACAATACATTGTTCATTATTTTCATTATAAATTCCATTTGGAATCATAAGACTGTGTTCCTTCAACTGTTCTCTTGTCAAGTGGTTTATTCCGAGGTTATGAGGAACAAAATCTTGTAACAGTACCTCTCGTGCTGTTTGCATTAACCTCTCTAGTGTAGTACGTGGAACATTTAGCAATGTTGATATTCTTAAGTCAGAGTCACCTGTCCGTATCTTTATTAAAATAGCAGCTAGACCTAATATTCCCCTATGCTTTCCTAACAGACGTGGAAGGTCATCTAATAAATCAAGGAATTTTGCTTTTGTTAAGCCCATCCAGAATCCAAACAAATGATCATCAATTTCTTGTACTGATTCTCTACTTGAAAAATCAAGAAAACTCTTGTATTTTTGAACAAATGAAAAAACATGCTCAACTTGTTCTACAGTGAAATCAGTCATGCTGTTTTCACTACCATAAAGGAAAACCCAACTGTTTCCATGTAAATGCTCTGTGCATACCCTAGCCAGTTTGGGAATGTAAAAATTGAAGCTGGACAAAATAGTAGCTCGCAGTGCATCTGACACAGTATGCAGATCTATATTCTCACACCCATAAAATATACAATGAGATGCTGTATTGGGAGCACGTTGATAATTAAGTAATGTTATGTTACTTGATTGGATCTCTGGAGCTGGAACTACAGAAGATTCCCTTTCTTGCTCCTCATCTGTACTTGCAAGAGACAGGAGAGGTTGAACTTCTGGAACATGGACTGGATGAGCAGATTGTTCCACTTCATGTCCAACTTCTTCACCTTGAAGAATCTCGTCCCCATCTAAGCCTCTTCTCTCATCCTCTTGCTGCATTGAAAGAGCTTGTCTTTTGAATCTCAACCAACAGGCATGACATACACGGTCTGATTGTGATATCTGACAACAAAAAGCAACATATTTGTAATACATGAAGTGACATACCTAGTAAAAATCATAGATTAGACCATGATATTTAAAGAAAAAAATTGCATGTTAATTAAAATGAGTTAGAATATTTTAATACAAACCTGACGAGGTGCTACAGTAGTTCGGATTAAGTTTATCATCCTTAGTGTGATGCTTGATGGGTTTTCTTTTAAAATGTGGTCACTTTGACGACCGAGTAAGGATCGACCACAAACAGGGCATACTTGAGCATGACCTCGGCGAGATGAACCAGCAGATGGATCACATTCATTATTTCCATGAATGCGAGCATTAATAGTCTGCATCAATATATCAAAGCATGCCTCACAAATGTAATCATCTTCAGTTATCTGAAAAACAAATCAATTATGAGATTCTGAAGCTTATAATGGAAATAAGTATATTTAATTTATATTTTTACATGTTTTGTTATAAACAGCTGTCTAAAAGAACACTTAACATAGGGAAAATGCACATGTTACTAACTCATTTCATTAGTGGGTCGTGTTAGGGGTGTATTTTTCTTGTTAATGGATATTAATCAGTTTCTATCGATAAAACAATGATTTCTGTAGCGTCCGTTGACTAAATCGTGAGGTACATGATTGTTATTATACTTACTATTACTGGAGAAATCCAAGTGCTTAGTAACGAGATGACTCTGCTATCAAGTTGAAGGGCTTGATAACGCCGAAGCGTATTAATGCATATGTTGCAGTTTAGACAAAGCAATCTCGTAGATGGCTCCATAACGCTTTCCAACCAGAGCAGTAGCTTCCAATCGAAAAACACTAAATCGGTATCCGTATCACACAAGCCAAAGTAATCGTACGAGGTAGGTGTCAGAGTCCGTGGAGAATGCAAATGTTGTAAGGGTATCAGGAAATCCAAAAAGCGCACAGTACAATACGTAGCAAGAGCAAACGCACGACTGCAAAATGTCAAAGTCAAACATGAAACAAATGACAGCCTGTCATTCACGATAAAGTAGTTCGTTTTACGCGTCTGTATCTGTCAACTGAACATTTATTTTTAAAACTATACAATAATCACGGTTATTCATTCTATTCTTATGAATAGCTATGATTTTTATTAATTAATAAGCAGAAGTAACATAACAAGTACCAATTATTTTACTTTTATTAACCACATGACGAACGAACAAGTTTTTCATATTCCGTGAAACGGAACTGTGTAAAACGCGTTCCGTTTCAAGTCTGTTTTTTTATTGTGCGCTTGCGTTTATCCGTAACTCACCATGATAAACAAATAAACATTGATTTTTTTCCTGGGTCTATTTGAAAATTCAAATAGGCGATATGAATTGAACAAAAAAATGCAATTTTTTTAGATAAATCACATCTCAAGACGCGTAAAAAAAATTTCAGGTCAATAATGGACATGATTCTTTAAAGGTTAGAAAGGTAAAAGTCATACTTACGTTCAATCGAACTTCCATTTAGAGCCAGTGACAATATCTTGTTAATCCTATTCATTTCTAATAGGTTTCAACACTCAAATACCCAAATTTTACGATTTTTCGCACCGTTGCACTGGTTAAAACACGTCAACTTCGCGCGCGAAATGCGACTGACGCGGAACGCCGAATATGAATTTAGGCACAAGTCGACTTATCTCATTATACCTAATTTTATAAGTAAAGGATCGCGTATGCAATAAGAAGATAACTAGACAAAACTCCTTTTTACTTTTTAGGTTTTGCTATTTATGACTAGACACTTTTTTTTTATTTGAGATTCACGAAATAAAATACATAATATTGACTTATCTCCTTTTTACCATGATAGTTCGTGAAATTTTCTACCCAACTGTGTAATTAACTCATTTTTCACAATTTCTGACTCATCCCCTTTTGCCTTAACACCACAGAATTATGGGGAATAGTATGACGTTTCTTTGAATATAAATATTTTATTAAAATTCCATGGAGAAGAATGTACAGGATCGTTTGAAGAACATAAAAAAACAACCAGTTTTTTTGGATTGTACAGGTCACAATGACAGTTTTTATTGTTAATATACTTTTTAAAAAGAAGGAAGATCTCAATTCGGATGACCAGGACCTCATGAGGATCTGGAAACCTCGAGAAATCGAGGTCAACTCTCGAATATTTATTTATTTATTTAATGCTTCTGCACATTTCGTACAAGGCGGACTTAACGCCATAGGCGTTTTCTGCCAGTCGACCTTTGGGTGGTGGAGAAATAGCTGTGGTAGGTGCAAAGTTTTTGTTAAAAATTTTGTCAACAAAGAACACAAAAAAAATATATATATACAGGGTTACAGGTTAAGTCGACCTAGATCCTTTAAGGGGTTTTAGTTTTCATCATTCCTAGCTGATTTGACCATGAAACACCCCACCCCAAACCTAACCCATACTGAGATATTGGATTTTGATTATTTTTTAAATAAAATTAAGATTTTTTGTATAATTGACCCTTTTTTCGGATTTTGTGCCTCTAATTCATAGTGTTTTTGCTATTTTTGTGTAGTAGATTAGTTTTTTTATTACTCTCAACACAAAAAAAGCAGGTAACTGAACCAACTGGGTAGTAGTCGACGATTGAAAGATTAAAAACTAAACAAATTTGTATAAACATTTTTTTTCTTTTAAGAATGTTTCAAAAAAAGTCTATGACAGTTATGCTGCAGATGTACTAAATAAAATCTACGTTTTTTTAGCTATCCAACAAGGTATAACAAGCTAGGGTATCATCATGATATTCAGAAAAAAAATTCTGATGTAATGCTCTCAGGCAGTAGTAAAACATAACTGTACTTAAGGACAAAGTTATCACTTGGGCCAGCAAACGAAATAAAACAAACTAAATAGCTTAAACAACGTTTATTATTATTTTTTACAATACATGTTCCACATGTCCGCCTCTGTTCCGCACACATATTCGCATTCTATGCCTTAGTCCACTTTTAACCACACCAGTCGTTAAGCCTCTTCTAATTTCGTTAGCCGCATCAATAATTTTCTGTCTTAAAACATCAACAGATGAGATCGGATGAGGTTCATTGTAAACTAAGCTTTTCATATGGCCCCACAAATAAAAATCCATGGGGGTCAGGTTGGGACTTCGGGCTGGCCACGGTATGGGTCCACCTCTTCCAATCCATTTGTTCGGGTAATTAGTGTCTAGCCTCTCTCTGACGCTTCTTCGGTAGTGTGCAGGGCAACCGTCATGTTGATACCACATATTATTATCATTTAAACTGAGGGGTAAATCTTCCAGTAATTCGGGTAAATCATTTCTTTAAAAGTTTTCATAATCTTCCCCATTTAAATTGTCAGGCAGAAAATGTGGCCCAATCAAATGGTTTGAGATTATTCCCATCCAGACATTCAAACTGAACCGTCTCTGTGATCCCTTTGGTCGCTTCTTATTGGGATTTCTGTTTTCTTTTGGAGCCCAATAATGAGCGTTGTGGTAATTGGTGATGCCGTCTTTATCAAATTTTGACTCATCTGTCCACAAGATGTGTTTTAAAAATGCTGGGTTTTCTAAATCTGCGTTGAGCATGAATCTGCAGAAATCTAATCTCCTCACGGGATCTCCTTCTTCGATAACATGTACCGGCGTGTAATGGTATGGATAAAGGTCTGCAGTATTCACTGTAAACCACACTTTCTACTGCGATATTCCAAGTTCTCGGGCAACAATATTAGTGGAAGTAGTTGGATCCGATCTAAACCGTTGTACTATTTCATTGTCTTGCTCTTCATCGTCATCATTGACACGAGGTCTGCCTAGGTCTGATCGTCTCCTCGAAACAGAGCCAGTCTCTCTTAGTCGCCGGTACACTCCGTCAAAGACACTGACATCCGGTACTCGGCGCCCGGGATAACGTGCAATGTATTCATCCCGAGCTCGCGCGGATACACAGTTGCAGTACCCGTAACAAATTAAAATATCCGCATATTCCTCGTTCGTGAAGGTCGTCATCGTCAACAGTTCCAAATCAGAAGCACGTATCAAAGTCCAGTTAACAAGCACAGTCACAAATCGAAGGGGAAACAGTCCAGAAACACAAGCCAAGTCGAGTAAGAATCCAAGAGCACAAGTATCACATCTACTACGGACGAATCGCGTAAGCAGACTACTAAAACCAAACAGAATAACAACAAAATGGCCGAAAATTATCTATCTCGCTCACACCTACATAAAACGTCCTGCTTGCACGCACCACAGCCACCACAGCTCCATCGAAGGACAATAGTACCGTAATTTTTTGCTACTACCTGGGACCCTTTTATGAAAGTTTTTTCTAAGAACTGTGATAATACCCTCGCTTGTTATACCTTGTTGGATAGCTAAAGAAACGTAGATATTATTTAGTACATCTGCAGCATAACTGTCATAGACTTTTTTTGAAATATTCTTAAAAGAAAAAAAATGTTTATACAAATTTGTTTAGTTTTTAATCTTTCAATCATCGACTATTACCCAGTTGGTTCAGTTACCTGCTTTTTTTGTGTTGAGAATAATAAACAAACTAATCTGCTACACAAAAATAGCAAAAAACACTATGGATTAGTACCACAAAATCAGAAAAAAGGGTCAATTATACAAAAAATCTTCATTTTATTTAAAAAATCTAACGCCAACCTCAGTGGAACGGGCAACCACTGTTGTATTTGCCTTCTCCTGGGAATAGGCGTCACCCCAGGTAGTGACCGTTATATCGTCCTCACTCGTGGGAACAAAATGAACAATTTGAATTTAAATACCTCTAAAAAACCCCAAATATTAGATAAGAACAACCCAAAAACGTTGACTCAACAAATCTTCCACAAAGGAATGTTTATGAATCGACCAAGATCAAGCTCCTTTAGCGGAACAACTAACCAAGACGACGCGACCATCGACCTATCAAAAGAAAGAGATAGAGAACCCGAAGGAAAACAGTACACAGAAGTGCACTATGGCAAAAGGCAAAGATCCAGTCCAGATGCAATAATGCGCAGCCAAAAACAAACAAAACTGAATTACTGGCTAGCAGCACCAGCAGTACCAACATCCAACAGCTTCACAGGGCTTGACGATATAGAACAAGCAGATAAACCTGAAACACAAGGACCTAGAACTATGAGACCCCCACCTATTTTTATTGACGGCGTTAAAAATATTCAACCCTTACAAAAATTATTAGAAGAAGTTGCAAAAGGCGAATATGAAATCAAAGTACTAAGAAGCGATAAAGTCAAAATACAATCGAAAACAGCAGAATCATACTCCACTATCTACAAAGAACTAAAAGCAAAAGACACAGAATTCTACAGTTACCAACCTAAACAAAATCGCAGCTTTAGAGTAGTGCTCAAAAATTTACATGCATCGACAGACAAAGAAGAAATAAAAATAGCTATTGAGGAGCTTGGTCATAAAGTAACAAATGTCTGGAATATCCAAAACTCCAGAACAAAGCAGGCGTTACCAATGTGGAACATCGAATTAGAATCCCGTGAAAATAATAAAGATATATACAGTCGTGGTCACATAATTAAAGACACTGTTGGAATCTTAAATTGCCGCCGCATTTTATCTGTATTTCTTTTTTCTGATTGCTATTGGAACTTTTTTTTTCTATTTTAAAATATTTAAGAGGGCATTGTGAAATATTAAAACTAAAAACTATCTTCAGTGATCCTCCGCGACAAGTTTTTTTTCGCTTTATCCGAATCTCGAGCGGTATGAACCATAACGTGGCCTGGCCATATAATTAAAGACACTCAATTTGCTCAGAGGAAGAAATGCAAATTATTAATATTGTTGATGGTACTTTTCTATAACAACATTCCCTACACTATAACTGAACACACTATAATGAGTACAAATATTTGGTTTATTTCCTTTTACCTCAATGACAGCACGGCATCCCTAAAAGTGCAAGCGGTCAGTTTTGTTTTAAGTCGCTACGGGAATTTTCTTCCATGCTTCATAAAAATGTTTGTAAAATTGATCAATTTTTCATGTATGACTTATCGCCATTGTGTTTTCTGGCCGATTACCAGTTTTTTTCTATTAAATTTGCAATGGGCCAAACCAAAACCGTCATAAGTTGCTCAATCAAAGAGTCCTTTTTACTACTCTTACAGTGTTTTTCAGAACATTTCTAATTTGGAAAGCGCTAAGGACCGGTAAATTATGCTTAGCATATAACTAGATGCTTATTTTTAAAACATTATAGTACTTGAATTCGCCTATTTTTAATAATATCTTTCTAAAGGATCACCACACCAAGTAGTGGAGAGAAGCCCCACACTATTACTTTTTCGCCTGCTATGCTTGAGAACTTTCTTGGTGTACTTTGGTTCCATTACATGTTTTGGAGGTGACTAAAATCAATTATATTTTTTATAATTCATCAAATCCCTTTGTTTTATCAGATAAAAAAGTGATTTTTCAATACTTTCACCTTTGATAGAAAACACCAACTACAGTATGGACACGCGGTGCTTTTCCAAAAGTAACATCTTCCGATACCCATGCCTTACAGCTTTTCCCGACCCGGTTGTAGTCTAAAAGTTCTGCAGACACAATTGTCGTCCTTTTAGCATCAGATGACTCCCAAAAAAACCAGTACCGAATCATGTAAATGGTTCACTATTTGCCTATAGCACCGCCTTAAAGTCTGTTTGCGGACAAGTTTTCCTTGGGGTCGGTTTTCAGTTGTTCTCAAACCTTGCCTTTTTTAGTGCCCTTGATAAGGAATCTTTAATAATAAATTTATTACCATGTTCTTACTACAGATCAAGTGGTATGAATAAATCCGCATGTCAAAACTTAATTTAAAAAAGCCCAAAACATTTTACTTACCAGAATTTTTGTTCTAGTCTTATTGATAGGACTAAAATGAAAATTTTTAATGAAAGAAACCTAAATTATTACCTAATTCGAGTTATTATAAGTGTTTTACTCACTTCTAAAAAAAGTATGGCAACTATTTTTATCTTGCGTTTTTTTTTCTTAACTGGGCTTTAACTGTCTTTAATTAGTTGACCAGCCAAGTATCAGCTACAAAAGTTAGTGTTCAGTTCCCATAGAGCGTTATGTCTAAAGTATTAAAGAAAGTAAATATTTTTTGTCCTTAATTTAAAGAACACAATGTAATGTTTGTGTTAATAATAATAACATTACATTTTATACCGTGCTTAAGCTCATGTCAGTACCATAACTATTTATTTCACTTCGAGTTGGGGGTGTCTTTAATTATGTGACCATGACGTATAGCGTAAAATCCCTATTACACTGTCGTATATTGTTTGAAGCACCCAGACCTAAGCGTGTAATCCCCCAATGCACTAATTGCCAAGATTATAACCACACGCAAAATTTCTGCAACAGAAAGCCCAGATGTGTCAAATGTGCTGGCCCGCATCACACTTCCAATTGCTCACGAAAAGAAAGATCAAACCAGGTTAAATGTGTTCTCTGCGAGGGAAACCACCCAGCTAACTACAAAGGCTGTACAGTCTACAAGGAGCTGCTGAAGGTCCGATATCCTCCCCCAATTACCCAACAAAAAAGAAAACTTACGAGTGTCGAACAAGCATCTACAAATAAAACAACGAATACCGGCAAATCGTATGCAGCAGCTGCAAAAGAACTTCCCAAACAATCTTCGACCCAAACTGTTAACGTCCAAGATCACTACCAAAAAACCACAGAATTCAAAACCATTACAGAGACACTTTCTGCCCTGCTGAACCAAATGCTCATTATGACCCAAACGTTAACCGATCTAATCTCAAAAATGTCATTACATTCACAACACTAAAATTAGCTGTATGGAATGCAAATGGCCTATCAAAACACTCGGAAGAGTTAAAAATATTCCTTAAAATTCACCACATAGATGTTTTACTAATCTCTGAAACACACTTCACATCCAAAAGTTACTTCAGGATATCTGGTTACAATATGTACCACACTAACCACCCCGAAAACAAAGCACACGGAGGATCTGCTGTACTTATCAGGTCTAATATCAAGCACCATGTACTAAAAGACTACTGTAAAAACTATATCCAAGCAACAAACGTCGTAATAACCGACCGGATCAGTGACATCACAGTATCGGCCCTCTACTGTCCGCCAAGATTCACTATTAAGGAAGCGGAGTTTAACGACTTTTTCCAATCCCTTGGAAACAGATTCATTGCGGGCGGTGACTATAACGCTAAGCACACTTTCTGGGGTTCTAGGCTTGTTCTACTCAGAGGCCGAGAACTCCTTAAATGCGTCCAAACAAAAAATATGAACGTGATATCATCTGGTCAACCCACCTACTGGCCAACTGACAAAGGAAAAATCCCGGATATTATCGATTTTTGTGTCACCAAAGGAATCCCAAATAACAATATATCGTGTTGGAACTGCTGGGATCTGTCTTCAGACCATTCTCCAATCATTGTAGAAATTCACACTTCCGCCCAAGGACGCGCCAAAAAATGCGTTCTGCACAATAAACGAACTAACTGGCTTCTATTTCGCGAGCTTATCGACGAAGCATTTCATGACCCAGTTAGCCTAAAAACTGAAGACGAAATAACTGAAGCTATTCTGTACTTCAATAACAGCGTGCAGGACGCAGCCTGGTCATCAACCCCACCTCCAAAACATATCAGCACGGACAACTATGTAGGGAAACATATATTGGATAAAATAACTCAAAAGAGGAGAATCAGGAAGCAGTGGCAACAAAATAGAGACCCTAGCGTTAAAAAAGAACTCAATCACATCAACAGACAGTTGAAACACATACTAAACAAGGATCGTAACGACGAATTTCTGAACTATCTCACTGGCCTGGATGCTACCGCCTCCTCAGATTACTCATTATGGAAAGCCACCAGAAGACTAAAACGGCCTGTCAGTGTTTCTCCTCCTATACGTAAATCTGACGGTTCCTGGGCACGGACGGACCAAGAGAAAGCCGATACCTTCTCAGAACACCTCTCAAAAGTCTTCATCCCTCATTCATATGAAGGCTCACCAGAAGATGCCGCTGAAATCACAGACTATTTAAATACTCCTAATAATATAGAGGAAACGCCCATAAAATTTACAAAAAAAGAAATTGCCCGAACCATCAAAAAATCAAACCCAAAAAAGTCCCCAGGGTATGACCTTATCACAAATCGCATATTAAAAGAACTACCAGAATCTGGCATAACTTTTCTGACGTCATTATTTAACTCCATGTCAAGACTGCAATTTTTTCCCCTTAGTGTGGAAGGTTGCCCAAATTATAATGCTACTCAAACCAGACAAACAACCCGAAGAAGCAAAATCATATAGACCCATTAGCCTGCTTCCCATCGCATCCAAAATATTTGAATCTCTACTACTGCAACGAATTCTACCTATACTTGAAGATAGAGGACTAATTCCTGACCATCAGTTTGGCTTTCGCAATAAACACGCCACTATCGACCAAGTGCACAGACTAGTGAATAGGATCATGAAGTCACTAGAGGCAAAGTCTTACTGCACCAGTGCATTTTTGGACATATCTCAAGCCTTTGACCGCGTTTGGCATGCAGGCCTGCTTTACAAATTAAAAAACGCCCTACCAGGTCACCTGTACGGAATACTAAAATCTTTTCTACAGCAGCGCCACTTCATAGTACAAAGTGGGGAAGCGCTATCTGGCATTTGCCCTATACAGGCAGGAGTGACACAGGGTAGCGTACTGGGTCCCGTACTCTACTTATTGTTCACTGCTGACTTGCCGACATCTGAATCACTCACTACTGGAACCTTCGCCGACGACACCGCCATACTAGCAGCACATAGTGACCCAAAAACTGCCTCACAAATACTACAAGAAGGACTAAACGACATATCAGACTGGCTTAAAAAGTGGAGGATAAAAGCCAATGAAACGAAATCCGTCAATGTTACGTTTACTTTAAGAAGAGGATCTTGTCCCCCAGTTACTCTAAACAACATTGAAGTCTCTCAAGCAGACCACGTGAGATATCTCGGATTGCACCTGGATAAAAGACTGTTACTGTTACTGTTACAGCCTTTTTATCGTCCCACTGCTGGGCACAGGCCTCCTCTCACACGGAGAAGGATTGAGCATTAATCACCACGCTTGCTCAATGCGGGTTGGTGATTTCAGACTTTATAGTCCAGGTTTCCTCAAGATGTTTTCCTTCACCTTATTATCAGCCATTGGTGTCCAAGATATACTTAGAAAGTACATACAAACTTAGAAAAGTTGCATTGGTACTTGCCTGACCTGGAATCGAACCCGCGCCCTCATACTCGAGAGGATGGTTCTTTACCCACTAGGCCACCACGACTTTATATAAAAGGATAAAAGACTTACCTGGCAAAAACATATTTTCACCAAAAGAAAGCAACTTGGTATCCAAATCCGAAAACTTTACTGGCTCATAGGGCGTAAGTCTCAGCTACCTCTGGAAAACAAAATACTCTTGTACAAGGTAATAATGAAGCCCATATGGACGTACGGAATCCAGTTATGGGGCACCTCGTCCCACTCAAACATTGAAATCATACAGAGGTTTCAAAACAAAGCCCTGCGTATGATAACCAACGCACCCTGGTTTGTACCCAACGAATCACTACACCATGATCTGCAAATGCCCACTGTGAAGCAGGAAATAATACGCCACACCAAGTCCTATAAAGAACGTATTCAACAACACCCAAATGCTTTGGCCCGGCCACTAATGGCAAATCACACCAAAGCGCGACGGCTAAAGCGTAAAATACCGCAAGACCTAATCCAACCACAGTAAATATAAATACTGTTTAAAAAAATAAGGATGTGACACAGGTCACATACTGAGCGAGCCAGCGTCAGCACTAACCAGCATACTTCTGAATGTCCCACGAAGGAGACAGATTGTAGTAAAAAAAAAATAATAATAATAATAATAATAATAATCAAAATCCAATATCTCAGTATGGGTTAGGTTTGGGATGGGGTGTTTCATGGTCAAATCAGCTAGGAATGATGAAAACTAAAACCCCTTAAAGGATCTAGGTCGACTTAACCTGTAACCCTGTATATATTTACAATATATGAATTAAAAGTACATTATATACAGTATACATACATACTACAATACATACAATATTACATTTGCCAGGAGAGGCTAAGAAGCAAATTAACATTAAAAAAATATATATAAAGAAGAAAAAAAAAAATAAGAAAAAAAAACAACAAAAAAACTGTCTACAGTTGCGATTCTGCCAATTTCCTATGGATGTGGTCGCGTAATTTCTTTTTGAAGGAATAACGACTGTTAACCATCCTGATCTCCAGCGGTAGCTCATTCCAGAAGAATAGACTTAACAAAGAAGGAAGAGTGAATAATATCTGAACGGTGAGCAGGGCAGTGAAGAAGACGATTATTAGAGGAGCGGAGATTTTTATTGTGCTGTGAACACACATACTGAAAGTGGGAGGTTAAGTATGAAGGTTAAGACGGGGTAAATAGTATAGAAAAAAGAGTAGTTAAAGCCCTCATCACACGTCGTTGTCTTATCGGTAGCCATTTAAGTTGCGCTCGATACGCTGACACATGATCGTACTTGCGGAGATTAAAAACAAATCGAATGCAATTGTTGAGAAGCCGGTCAAGTTTATTGAGCAGATCTGCATTCAGGTCATAGTAGCAAACATCACCATAGTCAATTAAGCGTCATCATCATAAACGTCGCCTTAACATTGAATGGAAGAAAATTTTTCAAGCGATAGAGGAACCGTAGCGTGCTAGTAACTTTCTGACTAACAGCTGCAACCTGTGATTGCCAGTTTAGCGTGGAGTCAATGTGTAGGCCAAGATTTTTCACAGTGCAACTGTACGGAATGTTGATGCCGTTAAAAGCTAAAGGTGGCAAGCCAACACTATCAACTCTGCTCATAGTTCTCGAGCTCCCAATAATAATGGCTTGACATTTGGTAGGGTTAACCTCCACCCCAAACCTGTCAGACCAATTTTTCACTACTTCTAGATCAGAATTAATTAGATCAAGCGTATTAATCAAGTCCGTAGCTTTGGTGTGTCGATAAAGCTGCAAGTCATCAGCATAAAGATGATACGAACACTGAAGCTCGAGAGTGAGTAGATTTATAAATATCGAGAATAGAAGAGGTGAGAGTATGCCGCCTTGTGGGACGCCAGCATTCAAAGTACACCAAGTTGATGAGACTTCATCCACCCGAACAGACTGCTGACGATCCCGAAGATAAGAGGAAAACCAGTCTATTGATTCAGAAGAGACCATAAAATGGGATAGGATAGATAACAGGATGTCATGACTGACGGTATTGAATGCATTCGAAAAGTCGACTAGAACCAGCACTGTTAGGTTAGCGTCTTCCGTAGCGCGTCTAATATCGCCAGTCACTTTAAGGAGGGCAGAGGAAGTGCTGTGGCCCGGCCTAAACCCAGATTGTAGTGGGCTCATGAGTTTGTTTACATGAATAAAACGCACAAATTGCTTATGAGCACAAGCCTCAAGCACTTTGGACAAAAAGGGAAGAATAGAGATAGGACGGAAATGACTGGGGAGAGTGGGACTAGAAATTTTGGGAAGAGGACGTACGTACGCTTTTCTCCAAAGCAAGGGTAAAGTTCTAGAGAAGAAGGAGTGGGTGATAACAGGAAGGATCGGGACAAGGATGGTAACAATCATTTGCCGACTGATGTTATCACATCCCATCGCTTTTGATTTAATGGAGAGGATAATTTTTCTCATCTCTCCCTCATCGACTGGCTGAAAATTAAAAGGATTTATATCAGGACGCGTTAGACATGATATGAAATTTAGAGTATCCTGTTTGGTTAAATAATCCAAATCAGAAGATGTGCTGAAAAGACTGTTTAAAGCATCTAAAGATAGAGAACTAGGTAGGTCTAAATGACGCGATTTGCCAATACCCAGAGTCCCTAGAAACTTCCAGATATCGGCAGAGGTC
The DNA here is from genome assembly GCA_963856015.1 of Helicoverpa assulta. NCBI lineage: Eukaryota > Metazoa > Arthropoda > Insecta > Lepidoptera > Noctuidae > Helicoverpa > Helicoverpa assulta. Next base: position 1,977,751 of record CAWLCW010000001.1, read on the forward strand.
GATGATGAGACATTGTTTAGTATATGGCGGCGTTTAGCGTTGCGTATCATCAAATTACACCGATTCCTAGCAGCCTTATATAAAGCCCAGTTTTCATCCGTACGTTCCCTTTTAAACTTGCGAAACGCCCGGTTCCTCCTGCGCATGGCAATCTTGATAGGACTGGTCATCCAAGGTGCTGGTGGCCGTTTTACCCTTACCTTTTTAACTGGTGCATGGACATCGTACAGCTTGTTCACAAAGTTGTTAAATATTGTGACCTTGTCATTAACGGAATCAGCTGTCATCAAAGGTGTCCAATCAATTTTAAAGGCGTCCTCAAGCAACCGATCTACATCCATGCGTGCGAAGCACCGCCTATGCAGAACCTTAGTCTTGGGCTTAGGAGGTTTGAGGATATAGGAAAGGAAAATGAGGTCGTGATGAGAGAAGCCAGGAGCAAGATATTGACCGTGAGAGGAAACAAGGGATTGATTGGAAATGATCATTACATCCAGCCAGGAATCATTACCGACCGTGGACCGATGAGTAGCCTGGAGAGGAAGTACAGTTAAGCTGGATGATTGTACAAGGTGCAGGGGTTTACGTGTACGAGGAGAATTAGGAGCAAGGAGATTTGTGTTCAAATCGCCCATGATAATGTAATGTGCATACTCTGAACCCAGCGATTCTAAAACCGATTCAAAATCAGTGAAGTAATCGACAGAAGGGGGGCAGTAGACAACCCTTTGGCCCCCTTGACTGAAACCTCTAGAAAGAGATATTCAGCACTTGCTAGAGGACCAGAAGAACGTGCCAAAATCCTATATGGAAAATCTGATCGAAGGTAAATTGCCACGCCACCCCCTCTTCTCCCAAGCCGATCATTCCGAATAAGAACGAAGCCAGGAAGAGAATACGAGGTGGACAAGAGATCTGGTTTAAGCCAGCTCTCAGAAATCAGGATGGCGTGAACATTAATATTACTAAAAGTCACAACGAGTTCACTGTAGTGACTCGGGATACTCTGAGCATTGATGTGACATACATTGAAAAAATTATTTAATTGTTGGAATTGTGCTCTCAAAGTATCACCGAGGGTATCAGGTAATGAGCAGAAACTATCATTGTTATCACCAACATCCAAGGATTCATTAGCAGAATGGAAACTATCACTATCAGAATTCATAAATGGCAAATGATATATAAAACAAATATTTATAAGTATATAAAACTAAAACTAAATAAGAAATAAATTTACTTTTTTATCTATTCCAACACCACCCGCCAGCGAACACTAATAAACAATTATTACAACAAAAAATAAAAAACGTTAACAGTAAAACAGAAAATAAAATAATAAAAAAACACACACAAAACACAGAAAAAAAGATACACTAAATGCTTACATTATTAGAAGAAAAGCAAACAGATAAAACTATTTAAGTGCGTCTTGTTATTCCATTAAACGTGTGACTGTGCATGTTTGACACATGACATATCTGACATTAGTTAGTTTGACATTCAAAAAGGATTTGAGATTTAACAAAATAGGAAGGAATAATATTATTTATTTTCTAGAGGGTAAACTAAGATTAGAATAAAATAAGTGAACTTAAACAACAAGAGATACACGAAGTAATATTACACTAACTAAAATAACAAAATAATCCAAAGGAAAGTAGATCTAAATATCCACTGTGAAGAAAATTGAGGAAAACGTAAGTATAAATATGATAATTACATATTGAGAAATGCCAGTCGTCACATACCTAATGCACAAGTGTTTTCAGATCAATCAGTCGAGGATGCATTAGACTTCACCGGGTACTTCTCCAGAAGCGGTATCAGTTCTTCCAATGAAGAAATCCTATGCCGAGTCCCATCTGAAGTCCTGACGACAATCACACCGTCCTGCGACCAACATGATCGCATACCGAAGTGCTGCCTGGCCTTGGTGAAGATGGACTGCCTAGTCTTAGTCAAGAACTCCTTCACCGAGATTTTGGTCCCCTTCAAGCCAGTCTTCGCCTTCCATATTGCTGTCTTGACATCTAATCCAGAAAACCTCACAAGGATTGGCCTTGGATGATCCTTACCGGGACTGCCGAGCCGATGTGCCAATTTTATACTAGGAACTGCAATGTCTTTGAGACCCAATTTACCATTGAGTATGCTCAATATTGTGGCAGTACAGTCCTCAGTGTCTGCTTCAGGAACTTCTTGGAAAATTAGAGCCTTCCTTCGGTGCCTCATCTCCAGGCCATCAATATGCAGAAGACACTCGGCAATTTGTTTCCTGAGCAATCCAAGGACGCTGTAGATGAGCTCTCTAAATGCCCGGAACTCCTCTGCAATCTTAGCCACAGTATCTTTAGCAGGTCCTGCAGCCTGAATTTGTGCACCAAGTTCATCCATCTTCCGGGTGAAGTTCTCCTCAAGACTCCTTTGAACAGATAATATCTCCAAAAGCTGTGACATTCTTGAATACTTCAATTACTGTGCTTTGTGATTGTGAAATAATTTAGTGCTCTTGATTAATTGTTGTTTGGTGATGTGGCAGGTGGTGAATAAATGTGTGCTCAATTATTACATTTACTACTGTGAGTATTAGCAAACTGAGACAGTAATAATTTCCAAAAAAAAACTTGTAAATACTATTAAATATTAATTTAGACATGCAGGTGTATTTTTGGAGACAAAATCAAAATCAAAAGTCATTTATTCAAAGTAGGCTGAAAATCAGCACTTTTTGAACGTCAAATCTACAAAAGACAGCCCCCAAAACGCCCGCCCTTCACCACTTCCTATGTGTTTTTGCTGGGAAGAAGAAGTGGTGGAACAAACTCCCCAGCAACACAATTCTGTCTCTATGGTTTGAAGAACCGTATACAAACAAAAAAAAAATATCACTCAAAATTATACATATAAATTTGTATGAAAAAAAGCAAGTAAACATGTAATCATGTTAGCTAGTACACACCTTACCCATACCTATTACTCAAGCAGCTATAAAAAAATGTGTAAAATAAAAAAAAACAAGAGAGAACATAATGCCTCCATTCAGTGAAAATAGGTATAGTTTTAGGGCGTACCCACCGACATGTGAAACACGACGTGTTTTTATATATAAAAAATAAAATAAAACAAATTTACAACATAAACAGTGAAAACGGTGAACTAGGACTACTGTTCAAATCAAAAGTCATACACATTATATTACGGGTTAAGAAATATGTAGTCAGCAAGACGACCTGGTACCACAAGCAGCACCCGTTCACGAGCATAACGCGAGGATCAGCCATCGCCCCCCTCGCACATTTTTGAGGGAGGGAGGCAACCCGACCACCGACGCTACCGCAAGCAATACCGTCTAAGGGAGCATGACGACTTGCAACCACATAACAAGAAAACAGTTAATACTAATAGATTCACAGTCGCTAGTAAACCATTTATAAAATTGCGAAACAACCCATCGTGAAAACAGTACGATGGTGGTAATCTGTCAGTATACATACAAAATGTCACGTATATAAATAAAAATAAATCACATCAACTATTAATGATAACTCTTGAAGCTGTCCGGTGTTTAACATGAGGACCAACTACTCTTATCGTTTATGTAATCATTAACAGTATAGTAGGCCTTCTTCGACAGAATAGTTTTGACTTGGACTTTAAATTTATCAAATGGCAATTCTAATAACGACTGAGGAAGTTTATTATAAAGTCGTATACCTAGCCCCTTAAATGTTCCATGCACCTTGTGAAGCCTGTGAATGGGTACGCACAGTTTATGCTTGTTCCTAGTGTTGATACTGTGGACATCACTTTTCTTAGTGTAGAGATGAATATTCTGCCTAATATATAGTATGTTAGCAAAGATGAATTGAGATGCCACAGTAAGGATACCTATTTCTTTGAAAAGCTCCCTTAAGGAATGCTTGCTACCTAACTGATATATTGCAGGAACGGCTCGTTTCTGTAGTACGAAAATGTTTTCGCTATCTGCAGCTTTGCCCCACAGTAGAATACCATAGGACATAACGCTATGGAAGTAACTAAAATAGACTATCCGAGCTGTGTCTACGTCAGTGAATTGTCTTACTTTTCTGACGGCGTAGGCAGCAGAACTAAGCCTTCCCGCGAGGCTAGATATATGTGAGCCCCACTGTAGCTTTGCATCAACTGTTATTCCCAGAAACACTGTTGACTTCACAGTTTCAAGAACTTCATTATTTAGGATAATATTAGGTCCTAAGTGTTTCACATTAGGCAAGGTGAACTTAACACATTTAGTTTTTTTAGCATTAAGAACTAAATTATTTGTTGTAAACCAGTTCATAACTAAGGAGAGTGCACTATTCACGTCATCAAATTGCTCTCTATTCCTATCAACTTTGAAAATGAGAGATGTATCGTCTGCAAATAATACTATATCACATATATTTTTTAAATGGGACGGTAAATCATTTATATATACTAAGAATAAGAAAGGACCTAAAATAGAACCCTGCGGCACGCCTAATTGAACTGGTAGGCCTGAAGATTTGACACCGTTGATGTCTACGCATTGCAATCTATTATTTAAATATGATTCTATGACGTTTAAAGCTCCGTTTTGAACGCCGTAATAACGTAACTTGCGTAAAAGTGTGTCATGTTGAACGCAATCAAAAGCTTTGGAGAGGTCGCAAAAGACTCCTATTGCGTTTTGAGAGTTTTTCCATGCATTAAAAATATGTTTTAAAAGAGCAACACCAGCATCCGTGGTCGAACGACCTCGAGTAAAGCCATACTGTTCACTGTGGAGGAGGCAATTTACATTAAAATAACTGAGCAACTGCTTGAGTATTAACTTTTCAAATATTTTACTAAACGCAGGTAGAATTGAAATTGGTCTAAAATTACCAATGTCCGACTTGGTTCCTGATTTAAACAAGGGAACGACTTTACTTTGTTTCATGAGGTCGGGAAATACACCAGCATCAACGCATTTATTGAATGTGACAGCTAGATAGGGGGCAACAATGTCAATTATATGACTTAAAAGTTTAATGGAAATGCCCCAGTAATCACCGGTGTTTTTTGCCTTGAGAGTTTTGAAGGCATTGATGACGTCTTGCGGCGTTACATGCTCAAACTTGAATAAGAAGTCACACTTGGGTACACAACTACGCAAAAGCTTCTCAGCATCAGTCGAAGAAGAATTTAAGGAGCGAGTTGTAGCTATGGGTATATCGGCAAAGAACTCGTTAAAGGCTTTTGCTACGTCGTCCGCCTGACTAACAAGTTTGTTATCGACTAAGATCTCAAACTTCTTTTCATGACTGACCGATTTACCAGTTTCGTTATTTATTATTTTCCATGTAGTTTTAATTTTGTTATTTGACTTTTTAATTGTATCGCTTAAGAATTTAGATTTTGCGATATTACAAACCTTTTTAAATAATTTAGAATATTGTTTAACATAACTAACAAATGCATCATCAAATTGATACGTTTTTATTTCATACAGCTCATACAGCCTCGCTCTACTTTTATAAATACCTGTGGTGGCCCATTGATTAAAGTTGGCCGAGGTACTTTTAATTTCCAAAGTTTTGGTTTTAATGTGGAATCAAATTCTTTCTGAACAATACCGAAAAGTGATCCATAGATGGCATTAGGATCCAGGCCCGCCGCTAGCTGTTTGTTCGCCCGCGTGCAAAACTGATTATGCCGCCCTACGACTACATATTATTGGGTTTTGCAAAAAAAGAAAAAATCTTTAAGATTATAAAATATGTATTTTAATTAGGTACAATAATTATATTTTTTTTTACTGTTTCAGTACAAAACACATCATTACAAAAAGTTAACTCTTCTTGCCTTTATATTTGCGAAATCGGTCAACTTTTTTGTATCCAAGCTGTCATAAATTTCATGTTCAATTGAAACCATGGACATATATAAGGGGACCATCAGTGCCGTGCGCAATTTGTTTGAGTTTTTGGGACACAAAAATACCACGACACATGAAATCAGCGTAAAGCGGAAAAGCCGCGAGCGCAGCGAGCGCGAAATTTTTTGAGTTATGGTACACAAAAGTACTCAAAGCAATTATAAGAAAGTACTGTAAAGAGGAAAAGCCGCGAGCGCAGCGAGCGCGATTTTTTTTTGAGTTTTGGGTCACAAAAGTACCTGGACCGCTGATAAAAAAACCACCTCAAAGGTTTTTTTTCATTGTTGGTTTCAGGACCCTTAAATTAAACTCAGTATTAAGCACAAATAAAAAGAAACCGTGACTGAAGCGAGCACCAGTGATTTTTATCACTTCGGTTCCTCAACTTTTTGTTAGATTTTTCTAACTTTAAGGAATCAATCAATTTATTGTGACTGGCGCGAGCGGGCGTGCGACAAGGATGCGGGTGGAAAAGAGAGGGTCAACAGTCGGACTGTGTCACCTCTCTCAGTTCCGTGGCGATGCATGTCTCGGGCCTGCACTGCGACTGGTAGTGAACCTAGGCTTTGCAGATTACAAAAGTACACTCCGTGGATGGTCCCTTTTGCCCGTGCCATCCTGGTCGTGCAGATATGTGCCGACCAAGATGGCACCCCCCTAGACGTGGTACCCGGGGTGGACCGCCCCCTCCGCCCCCCTCTTACGCCGCTACTGACGTCCGTGATTGAAACTACAGCCTAACTACTACAGCTAAATTATTAGTCTCTGCTGGAGCATTGTTGATCTTAAATAGTTTTTTAATAATTTTTAATTTTGAAAATGATCTTTCAACAGATGCTACTGAAACCGACAGTGTAAGTAATATTCTTAGCGCTATTGCCGTGTTCGGAAATATTGAAATGAAATCATTGGTAAAAGATATTGTATTTTTTTAATATTACGTTATAAGTCGCTTGATTTGCCGCCCCCTAGGACGTGCCGCCCGCGTGCGGTGCACGCCTTGCACGCCCGCTTGCGGCGGGCCTGAAGATGGCACCCCCCTAGACGTGGTACCCGGGGCGGACCGCCCCCTCCGCCCCCCCTCTTATGCCGCTACTGACGTCTGTGATTGAAACTACAGCTTAACTACTACAGCTAAATTATTAGTCTCTGCTGGAGCATTGTTGATCTTAAATAGTTTTTTAATAATGTTTAATTTTGAAAATGATCTTTCAACAGATGCTACTAAAACCGGCAGTGTAAGTAATATTCTTAGCGCTATTGCCGTGTTCGGAAATATTGAAATGAAATCATTGGTAAAAGATATTGTATTTTTTTAATATTACGTTATAAGTCGCTTGATTTGCCGCCCCCTAGGACGTGCCGCCCGCGTGCGGTGCACGCCTTGCACGCCCGCTTGCGGCGGGCCTGGTATTAGCCCAAACACGACGTAGCTAAAACATACCGTTGAGGAGTTCCCTCGACCTTTATCACGTATCCACCAGCAGGTCAGCTCTAAACCATCATTGTTTGACAGTGTAATCAGACATAAATCTGAGAATCAAGTTTTAACCCTATGCGTGCCTACAATTTCAGAAAGTTGCCCTCGATTTCTCAAGGTTTCCATCATCAGATTCTGACCTGATGACAATGGGCATAAACGGCGAGTATACTCTTTTACTATAAAGAAATAATTACTCGAATCCATCCCATTTGGTTGTTTAAATTCACCATTGAAGTGGGGAAAATATTTCATATTTAAACCTGATTTTCTCTAGATTCCCATGGCTCACGTTGATGCGACTAACGCTATAGTAAATCAGAGCCTTATATAATTATACTATGCTATATTTCGTTCGTGTCCGCCGTGGGTATGGTTTCCATACTAAGGTGCCCAATGACCTTTGAATGATTTAGAATTTTTCACAGTTTAGAGGCAATTAGATTTAAGAAGTGTTTGATATGAATTTCAACTTTAATATCTCTACGCGTCCATGTGAAAAAGGGTAGGTAGTAAGTTTATAATTATATTTCGTCGCTTCATTCTTCAGATATATTAACCATGTAGTCCCTCTTTCTTTGCGCTAGCAACTCCGCACGTCTTTTAGATTTTAAATTTACCCGCTTTTTTTTTTTTTTTACCACTTCTCTGACATAACCTGCCTTGCCGTGTTAGTCGTTTTTAACATCATTCCTTTTTCGTGCGCCGCAACAGACGGACGTCTTTTTCAAAAGTATTTTCTATAAGTTGGTTATCATGCCGAAGCGTAAAGTGGAAGACAAAATCGAAAGATATGAGAAAAAAATAAGAAGATTAGAGGGAAAACGTTGTAGTGGGACCTACACTGATTGTCGACGCATCAATATTGTTCATACTGTACTTGCATTGTGTTCGCCTCCCCAGTTGTCCCGTATATCGCACTACCAACGCACGCTACTAAATATTGTGACCGTACCAAATCGTATGTAACCTAATTGGAGTCAGAAAATAAAAGTGTATTAATTAGTATTCGATTTATTTACTTATCTCTGGACACGACACCCCACCATCCAAATTGGTGACCCCGTGTGGAGAAAGTGTGAACTGTAACCAGTGAATTTGGACTTGTAATTTAGTGAATCGGACGACCGGGGCAACTCACACAAGCGTACCGTAGTGTCGGCTTAATATTAGTGCGCGTCAAATAAGGAAATTATAATGTCGTCTGAAGACAAGAAGGTCGTTATTGAAGAACATCAACTGTCGTCCATCTCCATCACAGCTAGAATTCCGGAATTTTGGAAGAAGTCGCCTAAAACATGGTTTATTCAAGCAGAAGCAGTTCTAAATCCTCAGAAGATGTCCGACGAATCAAAGTACCAGGTCATTATTTCAAAATTATCTCCGGACGTAGTTGAGCAAGTTACACAGATCCTTTTGAATCCCCCTGAGAAAAATAAATATGAGACCTTGAAGAATAAGTTGATATTTATATATCAAGAATCGGAAGAGCGGCAAGTAAAAAAACTCATTGGCGAAATGGAATTAGGCGACCAAAAACCATCACAATTACTTAGAAAAATGCAAGACCTAGCCAGGGGGCGAATAAATAACGAAACACTCATAGTTATGTGGCAAAATCATTTACCAAATTCGGTGCGAGGAGTTTTAGCTGTAACGGAAGAAAAAGATCTAGAGAAATTAGCATCAATAGCGGATAAAATAATGGAAACAACGACTCCCATAAATAGTGTTGCGACTGTCAAACAGGAACCAGGCCCATCGGGTTCTCAGGACCAAATTATTTCGGCAATAAACAAATTGAGTGATAGATTACAAAATTTAGAGTCAAGATCATGAGGCCGTTCAAATAACTGGCGAAGGAATAACTTTAGACGCAACAGATCGAGGTCAGGGTCAAGAAGTCGCACAAGGAAATTCGAAGATCCAAATTGGCTATGTTTTTACCATTATAAGTATCGCAACAAGGCAACTAAATGCGTGGATCCATGCAACTGGAAGAAAAAACACGACAAGGACAAGCCAGCGGAAAACTAGAGTCGGTGCAGTCTGCGACGGGAGGCTGTGACCGTGCCTTCGGGAATCACCGTCTGTGTGTCAGAGACAGGAAATCGGGCTTAAACTTCTTAGTGGATAGTGGTGCAAACGTGTCAGTATTACCGCGGAAAGTAGCCTACATGAAAGGTAATACAAGTGAGTGCTGTTATAAACTCTTTGCCGCAAATGGAACTCAGATTAACACGTATGGTACATTGTACTTAGAATTAGATTTAAACCTAAGACGAGCATTCCGTTGGTTATTTACATTAGCGGACGTACAGCAACCAATATTAGGTGCTGACTTCTTAGCTAATTTTCAGTTGTTAATTGACTTGAACGGACGAAGGTTAATCGATCAAATAACTAATTTAAGCACCAAAGGCAATCTTTCTAATTCTAGTGAGCCCACTTTGAAAACTATCGTAAATAATTGCCCTTATTATGATTTATTATGTGAATTTCCAGAACTAACTAAACCAGTTTCGTACAAGGAAACGCCTAAACATAATGTTTGTCATCACATTGAGACGACAGGACCTCCAGTGCACGCACGAGCCAGGCAGTTACCACCAGACAGGTACGTGAAAGCTAAAAATGAGTTTAAGATTATGCAAGAGCTTGGGATTTGTAGGCCGAGTAAAAGCGCTTGGGCAAGTCCCTTGCATATTGTTCCTAAGAAGGATGGGAATATTAGACCTTGTGGAGATTATAGACGTTTAAATGCGATTACCAAGCCTGATCGATATCCAGTTCCCCGTCTTCATGATTTTACGTATATGCTAGATAATAAAAAGGTTTTCTCAAAGCTAGATATAAATAGAGCCTATTATTGTGTGCCAGTTTCGGAAAATGACATTGAGAAAACTGCAGTCATAACACCGTTTGGTTTATTCGAATTTGTGCGTATGCCATTTGGTTTAAGAAATGCTGCACAAACTTTTCAACGTTTTATGCATCATACTGTTTTACAAGGCTTAGATTTTCTTTTCAATTACGTAGATGACGTCATCATTGCATCGGAAAATGAAGAGCAGCATAGAGAACACTTACGAAAAGTTTTTGAACGTTTTAATGAATTTGGTATAACGATTAATTTTTCAAAGTGTAGTTTTGGTAAAGATAAATTAGAGTTTTTGGGTTTTGAGGATAAAGTTAAAGTGATTATTGATTTTCCAAAGCCGGATACTATAGAGGAACTTAGAAGATTTTTAGGCATGTTAATTTTTTATAGAGCTCATATACCTCATTCGGCTGATCATCAGGCAGCGTTAAATAAATATTTAGGGAATTCAAGGCGTAACTGTTACAGCCTTTTTTTTTTTTTTTTTTTTTTTTATCGTCCCACTGCTGGGCACAGGCCTCCTCTCACACGGAGAAGGATTGAGCATTAATCACCACGCTTGCTCAATGCGGGTTGGTGATTTCAGACTATATAGTCCAGGTTTCCTCAAGATGTTTTCCTTCACCTTTTTATCAGCCATTGGTGTCTAAGATTACTTAGAAAGTACATACAAACTTATAAAAGTTGCATTGGTACTTGCCTGACCTGGAATCGAACCCACACCCTCATACTCGAGAGGTTGGTTCTTTACCCACTAGGCCACCACGACTTTTTTTTTTCAAGGCGTAAGGATAAAAGTAAAATCAATTGGACACCTGAAGCTACGAAAATTTTTGAAAAATGTAAAGATGATCTTAAAAATGCTACCTTATTGTATTTCCCATCGGCACATACACCTTTGTCATTGATGACGGACGCATCAGACACAAGTGCAGGTGCAGTATTGCAACAAAAAGTTGATGGCAATTGGAAACCTTTAGGATATTTTTCGAAAAAATTAACCGAAGCACAAAAGAAATATAGTACATATGATAGAGAACTTTTAGCAATTTATTTAGCAATCATACATTTTCGTAATTTAGTTGAAGGGCAAGAATTAATAATTTTTACAGATCATAAACCATTAACTTTCGCGTTTACTAAATTAGGTACCAATAGAGAAACTTCTAGGCAAACTAGGCAAATTATGTTTATTAGTGAATTTAGTACTGACATACGACACATTAGTGGAAATAATAATATAGTTGCTGACACATTATCTAGAGTTGAAACAATAACATGTCCCACGACGTTAGATTTCGCAGAACTCGCCACTGCGCAGGAAGTTGACGAACAGCTTGCAAAATTATTGAGAGCATCAAACAACAACAGTAAAGTAATATTAAAACGCGTAACGTTACTCGATACTGATAAACATGTTTATTGCGAAATGTCTACTAATAATGCAAGACCATATTTACCTGAAAAATTTCGTCGTTTAGCTTTTGATTCTATTCATAATTTAAGTCATCCTGGTATTAAGACAAGTAAAAAATTAGTAAAAGATAGATATTTTTGGCCTGAAATGAATAGAGATATTGGTAATTGGACTAAAACATGTGTAAAATGTCAAAGAGCGAAAGTTCAAAAACATACGGTTTCTGATTTAAAGTCCTTTAAAAGTACTAAACGTTTTGAGCATATACATATTGATATTATAGGACCGTTACCAACCTCGCCAGAAGGTTATAGATATTGTTTAACGATTATCGATAGATTCACTCGTTGGCCAGAGGCATTTCCACTAAAAGAGATAACTGCAGAAATCGTAGCGAAAACATTATATGAAGGTTGGATTAGTCGTTTTGGTTGTCCCATAAAGCTCACTAGTGACCAGGGTCGTCAGTTCGAAAGTAACTTATTCAAAGAATTAATGATTTTAATGGGAATTATAAAGACACGTACAACTCCGTATCATCCTCAATGTAATGGTTTAGTAGAACGTTGGCATAGATCTTTAAAAGCCGCGTTAATGGCTCGCTTAAGTAATAAATGCTGGGTTGACGAATTGGCAACTGTAATGTTGGGGTTACGCACAACGATAAAATTAGATACAGGTGTAACCGCTGCACAAATGTTGTATGGCAGTAATATTAGATTACCCGGTGACTTTTATGATACAACTGATTTGAAAATTAGCGATTCAGAAAATTTCGTAAATAAGTTAAAAGTTGTAATTGACGGGTTAAAGCCATCTAATAGGAAAAATAAGTCACCAAATAAGATTTTTGTGCATAAAGACTTGTATGATTGTGAATATATTTTTATCCGTAATGACGCAGTACGGAAACCGTTACAACCACCTTACGACGGACCATATCGCGTCATAAGTAGAGATAATAAAGTATTTTGTATTCAGTTGCCCGACCGACAAGTTAAAGTTTCTATAGATCGTCTGAAACCAGCGTACATGTTAATAGAGGATGAATCGCAATCTAAAGTAGTCGATAATAGTAATAGGGATACCGTTTGTCGAAAAGTTACGAAAAAAGTAACAATTCAAACGGACGAACCCGATAGTAAAGTTTATACTACGCGAACTGGTCGAGTAAGCAAAAAGCCATTGAAATACCGATAAATTATTTTATTATGTCAATTTTGCAGATTTATTTAGGACATTAGTTTCAAATGGTGGTATCGTGATCTTTAATTTCATTTACGTTGAGACGAAACATCAGTATAGTGGACTAAATTAGCAAAATGGGTTCTAATCAAACGAAAGAGAACGTAATTGTAAACGAAAATTTATCTAATGTGGCCCATGTGCATAATAAGCTAAATATTATTGGCGTAGTGATGATAGTTATTATAATAATTTTAATCATGGTATTTGCCTACGCACTGAAACGAAGATTCATTAGAGGCGTGAGGAAATGGCTAAGAAAAGAAATGGTAGCCAGTTCTGTAGCCTTACCCAGTATTAAGGTCGAAACTGTGCAACCTCAACATACAATGAGTCCGCCGTCAACAGCCAAAGTTGTGCTTTGATAATAATATTCTGATCAAAAACCCTCGTTCTCTCAAGTGATATTATATTTGTGTGAATGTGTAGTGAACGTTAAACAGTAGTTAATGTATGTATATTTTTTATGGCGTCATCATGTCGGGTACTGGAGACTCTTGGTCATTCGTACGAGTAGGCCAAGCGTGTAATTTTATTTTTTAATATGTATAGCAGAGTAACCCGGCATGATAACTACCTTTAACGTATTTCGTATATAATATACTTAGATTATGTATATTTCATGTTACCTATTATGTATGTAATCACATTAAATGTCAAGACGGACTCTCTAGAAGTGTTCCGCAACTGTAATAGACGAATATGAGTAGTGTATTACATAGATTTAAGGTAGTTACAGGACGTATTGTGTTATATTTTGTTTTTCGATCGTAGGACATTCTGCATAGTTTGTATTGTTGGTACCGGCCGGCCACAATGACACCAAGAGAGGAGAACAGAGTATAACACAAAGGTTCCTTTTTGTACTTAGTTTAAGATAGTTCTATATTGGTAACATCAAAGTTTTGTCCTGTTTGAAGATAGATTCTCTACTCTGTATTTGATATTCAATTTGTAATAATGAACATAAGTTTGAACCCGCACTCTCAAGCACGAGAGGTGTATCTTTTAATCACTAAGCCATTAGGTACAAAGCCAGTAGTACTGAGACAAACATGCGCTTATCGCACAACCCGTCAAGCATCCTGTTTCAAAGTTGTTATTGTATAAATGTATACTGTAAGCAAATTTTTGTTGAGACTGTAATTTAATAATATTGTTTGTGAACATTGTAAGCACTTCTTGGATTATATAATAACTGGATAAGAATATTTTTTTTGTAAAAAAATCTTTTGTCAATTTTTTTTTTTTTTAAAAGGGGAGGAATGATGTAGTGGGACCTACACTGATTGTCGACGCATCAATATTGTTCATACTGTACTTGCATTGTGTTCGCCTCCCCAGTTGTCCCGTATATCGCACTACCAACGCACGCTACTAAATATTGTGACCGTACCAAATCGTATGTAACCTAATTGGAGTCAGAAAATAAAAGTGTATTAATTAGTATTCGATTTATTTACTTATCTCTGGACACGACACCCCACCATCCAAAACGTCATCGTATTCGTGTTGTTTCCTCATCGGATTCGGAACAAAATACAAGTAAGTACTAAATATCTTCAATACTTGGTGCTAAAGTGTTAAACTTTCCTATACGTATTTGTGTACGTAACATAACTATTATACCGGGAGGTTGCCCGCGATGGTAACACGATGGTTATACGCGCCGGGAGGTTGCCCGAGATGGTAACACGATGGCATTAAAATTCCGGGAGGTTGCCCGCGATGGTAACACGATGGTTATACACGCCGGGAGGTTGCCCGAGATGGTAACACGATGGCTTACACATACCGGGAGGTTGTCCGCGATGGCAACACAATGGTTAATCGTACCTGGAGGTTATCCGAGATAATAACACGACGGTTATATCGAACAAACACAGTTCTTAGGACCTAGTAGTTACGTTATAACGTATGTACTAGAAGCATTTTATAACAACAAGCACATGGTTTTTTTGCCATCTACCCGCTACTGATAAAAGTCACCCGTGTAACAAACAAAATATCGTTGTCAGGTCCGAGAGAACTCGAGAATCCGAACGACCCCGGAGTTTGGCGCAAAAATTCACGAGAATCTCGCAAAATTATGGCTGCCTTTATTGAAGAAAGGCATGACTAAGGAGTGTCGAGAGGCGCTTATGGAGAATTATCCTATCCCGGAAAATTGCTCTTTACTTCAAGCGCCAGCACTGAACCTCGAAGTTTCAGCGGCTATACCAGAGTCTAGTAGATTCCGAGATAAGAAAATGACCGCAATTTATAGCAAGACACTAAAAGAATAACGACTGTAGATAATAAATAGTCATACTTATTGACATAAAACAAAATAAAAGCGAATAATAAACTTATAGAACGATAAAATAACTTAATTTTGCAAACGTAATTAAAAAGTGACACAAAAAGAGCATCAATGTCCCAGGTAGTTGTGCGAAAGAGCGGGCAGTAATAGTGGTCAGTCATAAGTGCGAGCGAGATAAATACTAATTGATGTGTTCTAATACAAAAGCGAGGTAATGAAGCATGGAGCGCGTCAGCGATGCCAAACCTTTTACAAAGATACAAACAATAAACAATTACGGTTAATGGTACATTATTAAAAAATATTTTAAACTAGCTTTTGCCCGCGACTTCGTTCGCGTGGAATAGTGATTTTTGGTTTGACCAATAGATGGCGCTATATGTCCGAAATAAATTTTATTTTTATTTTTATATTTTTTTGTAATAAAAACTATCCTATGTCCTTTCTCAAGTTCCAAACTATGTCTGTACCAAATTTCACACAAATCGGTTCAGTAGTATAGGCGTGAAGAAAAGACAGACAGACAGACAGAAAGACAGACAGACAGACAGAAAGACAGACAGACAGAGTTACTTTCACATTTATAATATTAGTTAGGATTTAGACATAGGAGTATTATGATTTAAATAGTCTTGACATTGTGATAGTAATAAACATATGCGCCACACTAATTTATTCTGTTTAAATCCCTCTCTTTGGATATTATGAAAACAGCTGATCCTTCCTGCCTACGGACATGAATCTTTCCGTGTTTGACCCACACATACTTGTAGTCCTTCTCCTTAGCTAACATTCGTGTTTTATTCAACAGCTTTTTAGAGTCAGAGTTAAGGTGATCATTCACATAGACTCGGGTCATTTGCCCTACAAAACCAAGGTCCTGGGCAGATAGGGTCTTAAAAGAGCGGGCAGCAGCAACGAAATCCTCCTTGACATATCTATTCAGGAAGCTGACCACAATCGATTTATCTTTCGTGTTGAATAGTGGAATCCTTGATATGTAGTTTATTTGGGCTTTAGGAAGTGAATAATTTACTTTTTGGCTGATCTTGTCCAAAATAGTAAACAGATTTTCGTCTTTCTTTAAGGGAATACCCTTAATTTCTACATTGTTAAGCCTTGATCTCTGGTCGCTGGCTGACAACTCCGACCTAACCAGATCAATATCGGATTGGAGACTGCAAACAGATTCCTGCAGATGTTCAAGACCGGCCACTCTGGTCTCAAAGTCCGCAATTTTGACAGAAAAATCGTCCAGCCGCTTGCCATCAAATTCACAACTGGCCTTGAGTTCCTTGAGTTCTTCCCTCATGCATTTGACATCCTCAGACAGTGTTGGAAGGCCAGCTAGTTGAAGCTTAAGCTCGCGAATCTCATTCAAGATTGTTTCCAAAGACGCAGGTTCAGGAGTTGGTTGCGGAGATGGAGTAGGGGTCGGAGACGGTGAGGAAATACGACATTTAGGACATTTCCAAGCCGCCCTTCGTTCAGCTCCTAATCTTCTCCACCCAGCTTCCGTGATACTAGCGCAGCCAAAATCGAAATGCCGCTTGCATGATGTGCACTGAACACCATCATTAAATTGAGAGTTGCAACTGGCACACTTCATCATTGATTCCAATGAAGTTTGAGGAAGAGTAAAACAAAAAAAAAAAACAAAAAATGTTTAGAACCACTGATCAAACGCGGTGATCGCGCGAGGTGTGAGGTGAGGGTACTTGCGTAGCGATCGCGCGAAGTGCGTAATATATGTATTTAGCAGACGAGCGAGTTACGTGCTTGCTTAGTAGGTGATCGCGACCAACTGATGATTCAAAACTTCTGTTTAATACTCACATCGAACAAATAGTGGCAAAAGCCTCGAGGTCGCTTGGTTTTATAATGCGAGTCGCAGGGTGTTTTAAAAACGCCAAAACTCTCAAGATCCTCTATTGTTCTTTGGGAATAAATATTTTGACCACCATAAAATGCTTTGATACCCTTAGTTTTGTAACCAGAAATATCTACTGAACACCAGAAAAATAAAGTCTAAAAATGTAATAGTACCAGCTATTTTAGTCACGACTTCACTTTAAATTGTATTCGACCACCAAATTTAGTAAATGATCACCAACTCTTGACGACCAAATTAATGTATTATTTTTGCCTAAATAAGTCACTGTGATTGCCATAAAATGTAGGCTTATTACCAAATAAAGTATTATGATGCCATATTAAGTTATGTGTATATAGACTCCACGTAGGTAGTCTTGTTTGCCCTACCCCTAGAGTGCAATTCAAAACCGCGTAGGCGCGGAGGGGTGAGGCGGCCTGCGAGCTGAGGCGCAGGTAGTTTTAAGGCTCGCCGCCGCGGCTGAGGCTGGCCGGCGGAGCCGGCCAGCAAGCCGAAGCTGCGGTGGTGAGCGTGAAAACCATCTGCGACGATAAGCTCGCATGGGACCGCCGGAGCCCCGCAGCGCCGGAGCCGTGACAGAAGCCATGCTTGCTGCATGTTGCATGTTTGCTTCCATGCTGCATGCCTGCTAACATCTATGTATATCAAGTTTGGGATAAAAATGATTTATTTGGACTCATTTTGCTAAAATAGGATAGCAGAATTTAATTTTGGTGATCATTTACTATTTTTGGCTTACTTATGATTTACTTGGAGTAATTTTACTTAAATAGGATAGCAAAGTGTTGAAACTTTGGTTATAATTTTACTTTAAAATGGTGGTCTAATGTTGGTGATCATTTACTATTTTTGGCTTACGCATGATTTATTTTGGAGTAATTTCACTTAAATAGGATAGCAAAGTGTTAAAACTTTGGTGATAATTTTACATTAAAATGCGAGTCTCATTTTGGTGATCATTTACTATTTTTGTCCGCTATTTGTTACTATATCTGGTGGTCAGTTAAACATAAGCCTTGTTCTTTTGTAAGAAGTCACCTTGAATATGCGTCACAAATTTGGAACCCTCGTTATGGCAAATACATTGATTGTATTGAGAATGTTCAGAAGAGATTTATTCGTTTTCTGTGTTTTCGGCTGCGTATACCGTACCATTCTGATAATTACATAAATGTTTGCAAGAAGTTTCACTTACAACCACTTATAAATCGTCGTCGATTAGCAGATTGCACTTTCCTACTAAAAATTATTTCTAATGAGATTGACTGTCCTGATCTCCTGCATAAACTATGCTTTAATGTTCCCCAGAGATCGGTTAGATTTAATCCGCCTATCTCCATTCCTTATTCCTCTTCTAACTATAGGCAAAACTCATACATGGTGCGAGCGAGTAAAGACTTTAATGTTCTTTGTGAGGATTTCTCATTTGACCCATTTACCACTAAAACTTATACTGCGCGCACTCAGCTGAATACGGACTTTTTCAAGAGTGCGGATTGTGCCAAGTGATATTTTGTTATAATCTTATTATTATTATTTTTTTTTTTTTATCGTGCTTGTTAGTGATCCTAAGTTGTCTGTTACTTTTTCAGTTTCTACCCGTGAGAATCTATAATTGGCTTACTATATCATATAGAATTGTTATCCCTTTGTTACAGCTGTTGATTCTCCTTCTAGTAAATAAATAAATAAATAAATAAATAAACCTCAAACCATTTAATAAGTTTGTTAAAAATTCACATTTTAAAATGGAAGATCATAGGACCGCATCTAAACTTATTCCAAAAAACGGGTTTCTGGCTACTATTGACCTTAAAGAAGCCTATTTATTAGTACCGATTCAAAAGTCATTCCGTAAATACCTTCGATTTCAATTCGAAAATGATAACTGTGATACAATAACGTACGAATTTAATGCTATGCCCTACGGTCTTTACATCGCCCCTAGAGTTTTTACAAAGTTAATGAAACAGGTTATATCATATCTTAGATACCGCGGATATAAATCCGTTATATATCTTGACGATATATTATGTATTGGTAAATCCTACACCGAGTGTCTTAGTAACGTTAATGAGACTTTGCGAACATTAACATGTCTCGGATTCATAATTAATTACGATAAAAGCTCTTTAATACCCCAACCAACAATGCTCTTGGCTTTATCTACAATACAACAAACCTTTCTGTTTCCTTGCCTAAAGAAAAACGACATATCATCTCGCAGCTCGCTAAAAAGTTTACCAGTCTACCCTCTTGCACTGTTAGAGAATTTGCTCACTTAATCGGTGTTCTTACCGCAGCGTGCCCCGCTGTTAAATACGGGTGGCTATATACCAAAGCCTTAGAACGCGTAAAATACCTTCTCTTGAAAAGATTTCATTATAACTATAACGTAAAAGTAAACCTACAACAGTACAATACAATTATTAATGACTTAAACTGGTGGGCTCAAAATATATACATGTCGGAGGGGCGAACATCAAGATGGCACTATCGTCCGACATCAGTTAGGGTAATCAAGCAAAGAGATAACTCAAAGAAACTCAAAACTCAAACGTTTATTCAAATTACTAAGAACAAAAGACAGCCCCCAAAACGCCCGCCCTTCGTCACTTCCTATGTGTTTTGGCTTGGGGAGAAGAAGTGGCGGAACAAACTCCCCAGCAACACATGTCTGTCTGTTCGGTTAGAAGAACCATTACAATACAAAAATCACAAGTCACTCCACAACAACACTAAGTACACTACACGTAACGAAAGGCAGTAACGCGACGACTCCGCGAAGACTCGACGAAGCCTCAATGAAGACTGAACTAAGACTGAGCTCCGCGGACGCCACGCTGACCGCCACCACTCTGCCAAGCGCGCCAAAATGTTGTTTCACCGGAAACGCCACCAGAGGGCGCGCTTGCGTGACGTTTAGTGTCCGTACTAATGACAGTCTCCGACACGGCCATCCTGCGTAGACCCACGTCCTCGTGGGTTTAATCTGCAACAACACAAACACAGCACAGTACGTTTGCCTCGGCCACTCCTGACCACAACAGTGACTTGTCTCATTCCAATTAAACTACACAACGGGGAAAGTAAAAATACTCTACGCTCTACACTTCGTTCATTTCATGAACCTTACAATAATCTAAGTCATCAATGTTTTAACTGCTAAATCTCAACACACACATACCAAAGCCATGTACCATCGTCATCATAACCAAAACTGTAAACATACTCTAAGCTTACAAAAAAACTCCAAGTAAAAAAAACTAACGCCACGGCTATCCAGCCGAAAAGCAATCACATTACTCTCACACAAAACTTAGTACGCATGTCCACCCAGTGGACAGCCCGTGTACACCACCCCTGCGGTTACACGCTACGGTCTCCATAGACCACGACCTCCGCCAGAGTTAACCGCGCACCGCGCATCCACGGTCTACTCTTCCACCGAGAGATTCCGACTTCTAACGGACTACGGCTACGGAATAACTACTGGTACGGTCCAACACATTACGGCCGTTAGCCTAATTTACTCAAACCTTCTAAACTTAATCATCATCATTATCAACACGATCATCCATTACATCAATCTCGACTGGTACATGACCTTCTGGCATTTTCCTAATCTATCGTGAGCAAATTTGTAAGTACGTTTACAATTCAAAGCTTTAATGTGTAACGATCACCTTCCAAAACTTTGATTACTCTAAATGGACCTTTGAATTTCGGATCTAATTTTGTCTGATCAATCTAAACATTTTCAATGCAATAGAACGCTTTCACCTTGTGCGATAAGACGCGATGTTCTGGCCTGCCGCAACTCATACGGCCTCCACGACAAATCTGGGGGAGGCCGACGCTCCAAACAGCAACTGCAGCGCACCTCGCCCGCCGCTTTACTAGTAGACCTCGTCCTGTTCTCCAGGCTCGGTTCACCTTAGACGTAAAGCTAGAAATAGAAAGTGCTTAGGCATCAAATATTGACAACATATGGGCCAGCAACAAACCTTCTCGTTTCGTAAGATAGTAAGACCTACACACATGTTACAGATTTAAAGAATAGCAATCACTATTCAAATTAGCGATGGGCGTTGAATCAACGAACTAGTTGAATCAACGTTGATGTCACTTCAACGGGATTAACGTTGACCGTTTTCAAATCAACGCGTTGAATCCGTCAACGCGTTGAATTTGTCAACGAGTAAAATTTACAACGACGTTTACGAATTCAACTAGGTTGACGAACGAAACGAGCAACTGAACCCAAACCAAAATAATGTAAAATTATAAAAAATAAAATAATGTAAAAAGCCAAAATAATGTAAAAAAAATAAGGAATTTCGTTCCAATTGTAAATAATAATTAATTAATGTACATAAAAATCAGATGATCTTTTAAATACGCCTAAAATTTGTATTTTATAGCAAATTATTTAGTCAGTCCTAAGCCTGAAAAAAGTATAAAGGGAAGATCATCTAGAAAGTTTTAAAAAATGATATATTAACAAAAACGTTTTGGCGTTTATCGTTGGCGTTGGCGTGTATCGTTGAAAGTTAATGATCGTTGATGCAAGTTGACGTTTGTAACACGTCAACTCGTTGACGAAATTAACTAGTTGATCAACTAGTTGACAAACGGAAATCAACGTTAACGTTTCGTTGACGGAAAAACCTTCAACGACCCATCGCTAATTCAAATGAAGAAACTAGATACATTAAATGCTAAGCACGAAATCAAAGAAAGATCGAATTGCTAATCAGACTCAACTTGTAAATTACTAAATCATTACAGCTATTAGGTCATTCACATCAACGCCTTCTACTCGATAGGCTTCACATAACTGTCGTGTCCCTTAGCCGAGCTCTCAGCCCATCCTGGCCTCCTAGGGACCACAACCACAACCACAGTGACATGACACCAACTGTACCACAGATGTATACGGGTCTCTTCCTGGTCACCCCGATGCCGTCACACAGGCCAACGAGTCTCTTCCAGGTCACCCCGATACCCATCATAGGTACAGCTTAACACAATAAAAACAACAGTACCGCAGACTTTACACAGGTCTCTTCTTGGTCACCCCGATGCCATCACACAGGCCAACGGGTCTTTTCCAAGTCACCCCGGTATCCATCATTGATACAACTTAGCACAACGAAATTACAGAGTAGGTGAATGTAACACCTTACCAAAATCTATTGTCTGATGCACAATTCAATCAAATAACGCAAAACTGAAATATTTTAATTTGAGTTTTTAATTGATAAACAGAAACCAGGTAATCCCTGTGACCAAACATAAGATACACACTTCAGCCATCCCTGTGGCAAGTGTTGCCGTTGAACACTTCATCACAGTCATCTCTCTGTGATTTCCAACTTAACAGTCAAATAACCCTGTGATTGAAGCGTAACACACAAACATACACACTTGTCAACCCTGTGAACCTAGCTTTCATCATCTATGATTTCATTAATTAAAAACTACTACCAATTATCAACGAACTGAAACTGCTTCTCAAGTTTAAAAATGTCGTAAGACAAATAACCTCAACATAAAGCAAACATGGATCGGTCTCACCGGGTTTCCACTCAACGTACGTGACGATCGCACATCGCTATGGCGCGCAGTACAGCAAGGCTTTCGCAGACGTGAAGCCACGGAGATGCACGAGCACCAACACTCCGACCTCACGATGACACGCCGGGCTCCTGGCAAGCAGCTGGGATGCTCCATTCAACGTCGTAATTTTCTCGTCATATTGCACAATAATCACCGTCATTGTTGAAACATGAAAAAAAAAGACAAATTCGGTTAATTTTCTAGCATACCCTCAATTACACGACAACAGCTCATCAACATTCAGCTTGACATGTAACAATGGAAACCGATACTATTACCGTAACCGTGGTTACCATACTTATACCTTCGCTGAAAATC
Source organism: Helicoverpa assulta (assembly GCA_963856015.1). Classification (NCBI taxonomy): domain Eukaryota; kingdom Metazoa; phylum Arthropoda; class Insecta; order Lepidoptera; family Noctuidae; genus Helicoverpa; species Helicoverpa assulta. The sequence continues at coordinate 2,000,833 of CAWLCW010000001.1, forward strand.
TTAATAAATCTTCTACTACAAACTCCATTTCAAATTATCGACGTTCCATTTTTTTTTGTCAATGGGCAGAATTTTATCTTCGCATGGCGAATTCTTAACACATGTGGGCATTCGGATTACATCCCACTTCTGATGTCGGAGGGGCGAACATCAAGATGGCACTATCGTCCGACATCAGTTAGGGTAATCAAGCAAAGAGATAACTCAAAGAAACTCAAAACTCAAACAAACTCAAAACTCAAACGTTTATTCAAATTACTAAGAACAAAAGACAGCCCCCAAAACGCCCGCCCTTCGCCACTTCCTATGTGTTTTGGCTTGGGGAGAAGAAGTGGCGGAACAAACTCCCCAGCAACACATGTCTGTCTGTTCGGTTAGAAGAACCATTACAATACAAAAATCACAAGTCACTCCACAATAACACTAAGTACACTACACGTAACGAAAGGCAGTAACGCGACGACTCCGCGAAGACTCGACGAAGCCTCAATGAAGACTGAACTAAGACTGAGCTCCGCGGACGCCACGCTGACCGACACCACTCTGCCAAGCGCGCCAAAATGTTGTTTCACCGGAAACGCCACCAGAGGGCGCGCTTGCGTGACGTTTAGTGTCCGTACTAATGACAGTCTCCGACATACATATGTACAAATTTCATAAAAAATCCAGATTTCAAAATAGAAATATTTTCTGATGCCTCTAAGACAGGCTGGGGAGGCTTTTGTAATGGAAACCGCGCCCACGGATCATGGAAGGAAACCGAAAGGGATTGTCACATAAATTATTTAGAATTGTTAGCTGTTTTTCTAGCATTAAAAACGTTTGCTAAGCAACTCTGTAACTGCTCTATTTTGTTGAGGGTGGACAATAATACAGCAATAAGTTATATTAATAGAATGGGAGGAATTCAATACCCTCACTTAAATAATCTTGCTTCCCAAATTTGGCAATGGTGCGAGGAGCGAGACATATGGCTGTTTGCATCTTATATTAACACTAAGCATAATATTGAAGCCGATATCGAGTCAAGAAGAATTAATCCGGATATAGAATGGAGTTTAGCAAACCACGCATTCCAAACTATCATTGGCAAACTGGGTCAGCCCGTAATTGACCTATTCGCCTCTCACACTAATGCCAAATGCCATGTATATGCATCCTGGTTCCCTGACCCAGACGCGTCTTTTGTCGATGCATTCACTATCAACTGGAAACGTATGTTCTTCTACGTTTTTCCCCCATTCTCATTAATACTCAAATGCCTTTATAAGATTATACAGGACGAGGCGCGTGGCATACTAGTATTCCCATGGTGGCCATCACAACCTTGGTTTCCCATGCTAAGAGATTTAATTTCCTCTGAAATCATATATTTTCCACCCAATAAAAACTTACTTGTTTCCCCTTCCAGGAACATATACCACCCACTACACAGTCAACTTACGCTGGCTGCAGCGATACTCTCCGGTAGTCGTTCCTCGGACGTAATATCCCCATAGAATCGATAGATCTCATGCTAGCATCGCTCTCTGATAACACTAAAAACAATATAGTGTCTCATACAAAGCCTGGTGGCAGTTTTGTTAAGTAGGTATAGTTCTGGTCCAACTTATTGACGACTCGGAACATTACGCGTGTCACTACGCAGAAACCAATTTTAGGTATGTATCAAAACTCGACGGAATTGTACCATATGGGGTATGGCACTTGTGCTCGAAAAATAGTTGGAAACCGCCTTTGATTTTGACGAAAGCTTTACTTAAGTACTTACCTATGCATACGTATTAGTTAATATTTAGTAATACATATAATGTCATAGTAGTCATAGTAGGCACGGGCGGCAACGCGAAACCGGTTTATTGACGCGAGCGCTGCTCCAAGCGTAGAAGAATAGTTGGTATCCATATTTTGCTGATTTTAGGGCGGACAAAAGAATCAAAAAAAAAATTTTTACTGATGATGCAGATATGTTCTGTTAATGATTCTGGACCACCAGTTTTTTTTTTGTGCACTGCTTAAAATTAATTCCTGTATAATCTGTGACAATACGCAGAACCGCGGGGTGGACTAGCCGCTCACATACGTTCGCCAAGTTCTATAAACTGAACATAATTAATGAAGCAGAGTTTGCAGAGTCAGTATGTCTCTAGACTGATTATATTGTGTTACAATTATAATTATATTCGTTTAAGAAAAAATATTTTTGTTCAATAAATAAATAATGATTTCTAAAATAATCTGCATTTCATTCCAACCGTACATGCAAATCTCATATCGTCTCTTAACATCTACATGGTTAATATATCTGAAGAATGAAGCAACGTAATATAATATATGATCAAACGAACTTCCAAGTGAAGTTCGATCATTATTATATGGCTAACACGGCAAGGCAGGTTATGTCAGAGAAGTGGTAAAAAAAAAAGCGGGTAAATTTAAAATCTAAAAGACGTGCGGAGTTGCTAGCGTAAGGAAAGGGGGACTACATGGTTAATATATCTTCGAATGAAGCGGCTCATATAATAATGATCGAACTTCACTTGGAAGTGCGTTTGATCATATATTATTTAAAAAATATATGTTTTACGTCATGTAAGCAAAGATAATATTTTAATATTTTATGTAACTTCAAATTTATCATTTTCGTAATTTTTCCTATATCTGTACTATATAACGTTGCTTCGTGCCGAATTTCAAGATTCTGAGTTAACGGGAAGTACGTTGTAGGTTTTGATTCCCTAGCGTGTGACGGAAATTCGTCTAAGGTGTCGGTATAAACTGCTGTATCTTTTGATCGCGTTAACTTAGAAGTTCACTGCTTAAAGGGACAATAGACCTAGGTATTTGGTATAAATTTCAATTTGATACCTTTATTCGTTCGTGAGAAATAAGGTAGTAAGTTTCATTTTATTAATAGTTATTTGTTATACAAGAGTGCAAAGTTGCTTTTTAACCGCGGGCTCAATTTTGATGACCGAGCAAGCGAAGGATTCGAAAATTGAAACACGAGCGTAGCGAGTGTTTCAATAATTAGAATCCTGAGTGATAGCGGGGGAATCAAAAGAGCACAAGGTGAAAAATCTTTGCACTCGAGTGCAACACGTAACTTTTCATCCCACCTCATCGAGGAAATTTCTAAACTCAAAAAAGAAAATTACACGCACGTCACACATGGCAAATTAAAAAGATTACCTATTAAAATTTAGTTATGCAAAACTCAGTTTAAAAACGTAATAAGGTTTAAAATCGACCTCAAAAGAATAAAAAATAATAATTTCATCCCACTTCATCGAGGAAATTCCTAAATGCAAAAAAAAACAAAATGGCGCGCACATATGAGTATCAAATTAAAAAGAGGTACCTATTAAAGTTCATTTATTTGAAAACTCAGTTTAAAAATGAAACGAGGTTAAAAATCTATGTAAAAACAATAATAAAAATTACTTAATTAATTAAATAATTATTTTAAGCAGTATTTTATTTGTTTAATATGTATTTGTTTGAAAAGTCTTATCAAGATTATCACAAATGGAGTATTGCACACGATGTTCCAAATTTAAATCACTTTGCCGCTCTAGAGGATAAAAACGGCTTTTGCGCTCAGATATCAAAGGGTAAAACTACTCTTTCCGAGATGGTGGGATGAAAAATATTTTTATTATATTATATAACTAAAAAAATGTGATTTTCGCAATTTTTCCTATATTTGCATTACATGACAATGCTTCATGCCAAATTTCAAGATTCTGAGTTTACGGGAAGTATCCTGTAGGTTTTGATTCCTTTGCAAGTGTCGAAAATTTGTAGAAAATATCGACATAACCGGCTGTATCTTTTGATTGGCTTGGCTTAGAAGTTTGATATTTTCACAGCTTAAAGGGACAATAGACCTGAGTATTTCATGTGAATTTCAGCTTGATACGTTCACGCGTTCTTGAGATAAAGGGTCTTGACAGACAGACAGACAGACGGACAACAAAGTGATCCTATAAGGGTTCCGTTTTTTCCTTTTGAGGTACGGAACCCTAAAAATAAACTTTTACTTACTGTAACTTTACTGTCAACTTATAACGACATTTCAAATTTAACATATTTGACACAATTTTTATATGTTTTAAAAGCTTGTCGCGATTTTACTAAGAAAGTAAATACGAGTAAGTACTTAAATCTCGCGACAAGCTTTTAAAACGTATAAATTGTGTCAAATATGTTAAATTTGAAATGTCGTTATAAGTTGACAGTAAAGTTACAGTAAGTAAAAGTTAATTTACTCTACTGGCATATTTGACACAATTTTTATATGTTTTAAAAGCTTGTCGCGATTTTACTAAGAAAGTAAATACGAGTAAGTACTTAAATCTCGCGACAAGCTTTTAAAACGTATAAATTGTGTCAAATATGTTAAATTTGAAATGTCGTTATAAGTTGACAGTAAAGTTACAGTAAGTAAAAGTTAATTTTTTTCTTTTTAGCGCATTTAAATAAAAGCTTGTTTTTAAATATTTTTTACCTCAATTTTTTGATTACACATCGGAAGTAATTATGCTCTTAGCTGTATTTAGTGGAAAAATGTGTAATAATGTACCAACCATTGGTATTGTCACCTATGAGTATTCTGTGTAGCAAAAGCTGAAGTGAAGTTAACTACATGTAACTTATCAAACCGTAATTTTATTGTAGTTGTGTTTTGAGCATTGCTGACACATGATTAGAAATAATGATATTTCTGAGACATCGTTTCAAAGTTATGCCTTGAATTTATTTCTTTGAGAGCGTAAAGCTTTCCAGATTTTGACGAAAGATTTTGATGGTCAGAAGTGGCCGAACGAAATGTATGTCGTAAGTGCTTGTTCGCAGACTTGTACACGAGAATGTGTAACGGCCGTGTCGTGGCCCAAGCGCTTTTGTGCCGGTGCTCTTGATCTTGGCACGAGCGCTGCTGTGCCGGTGCTCCTGATCCTGGCACGAGCGCTGCTGTGCGGGTGCTGCTCGTCGCGGCACGAGCGCTGCTGTGCTGGTGCTCCTGCTGGTTCTGTTGGCTTATGCCTTCCGAATAATCTAAGCCTCTGGCTTATGGCTTCCGTATAGTCTGAGCCCCTGGCTTATGGCTTCCGTATAGTCTGAGCCTCTGGCTTATGGCTTCCGTATAGTCTGAGCCCCTGGCCTATGACTTCCGTATAGTCTGAGCCTCTGGATTATGGCTTCCGTACAGTCTGAGCCCCTGGCTTATGGCTTCCGTATAGTCTGAGCCCCTGGCTTGACTATGACTTGACTTGACTATGACTTCCGTATATTTTGAGCCCCTGGCTTGACTATGACTTGACTATGACTTCCGTATAGTTCGAGTATTTGTTCTTGATAACATCTTTCTTGATTGATAACATATTTCTTGCGCTTGAGTGCACGTTTCTTCTTACATGATATATGTATGTTTCAGCCTTACACTCGAAACCAGGTTAATAATTTACATGATTTCTTTGTATCTTGTGTGTTTATATGTGTACAACTAATATGTTTCAGCCTTACACTCGACACACTTACACTGGGTGGTAAACCAGTGTTCTGTTATTAATTTCGTACCTGTTATTTGATTTAAAGTTGATGTTATTTATTTTCCAGTCGCTGGGTGGTATACCAATGTTCTGTTATTAATTTTGTACCTGTTATTTGATTTAAAGTTGATGTTATTTATTTTCGAGTCGCTGGGTGGTATACCAGTGTTCTGTTATTAATTTTGTACCTGATATTTGATTTAAAGTTTATGTTATTTATTTTCCAGTCGCTGGGTGGTATACCAGTGTTCTGTTATTAATTTTGTTCCTGTTATTTGATTTAAAGTTGATGTTATTTATTTTTCTTTGTTTAAATGGATCAGTACTTTGTTTGAGGCTTGTAAAACCTCCAATAATTTTTATTCTGAAAGTGTCATGTGTTCAGAAAAACAATGACGACCACGATAACCAATCGAGATTTCAATATGACGAAATTGAGCCAGATCCAACTCGCTTATTGAATGTGCAGGTGTTCCGAGACTCAACCAGGCTTACCTAGATCCTGCCGAGGACGTCAGGGTATCAGGAGAGGTCGTGTTAGCTGCCAGTAGTTACAAAGAGGGCAGTAGAGACGAGCGACCATGGACACCTCGCTATTCAGCCGTGAATCTATGCTTGGAAGATTCTTTTTTCGAACGTCATTGTGACGAGACATGATATAGTTTGACAGAATAAGATTTTGCCGCGTTCTTGACTAATCTTAGTTGATTTTCATGTAAAAACTATTTCTTGTAATTTCCTCGTTAAACAAACCTGCTTCTGGTTTTTAAGAATAGATTATTACAAATATAGAATAGGTTATGGACGGCTTCTCTACATCGAATTGCAATATAGTGGACAGATACGGCTGCAATAAAAACTTAACAACTACAACAAATTCTTATCTTTTAATAAAGTACTTAAAATAACAAACCGTTTAAGACAAATTGGAGTTCGGTTAAACTCAATCAAAAAACACAACGTAATCCGTTAATGATAAACAAAGTATAACACATGGTTAACAATTGGTTACAAAATAAGAACATACATTAAACCCACAAACCTATCACAAATATAAGCTAACAGTTTTTTTTTTACATAACTCAATTTTCAAATTATTCAGTAGCAGGAAGAAAACACAATTTTGAAATTGGACGTTTAATCTCAGTACCTTTGCAACGAACAGTGACAACGCGTGTCAAGTTATCTTTACCCGCATGCAGCTGCGTAATTCTACCATACAACCACTTGGCTGGAGGTAAGTTGTCTTCTTTTATTAGAACTACATCACCTATCTTACAATCAGAGTTACGAATATTCCATTTATGCCTTTGGAAGAAGTTTGTCAAATATTCCTGTTTCCACCTACGCCAGAAGTGCTGCACCATACGTTGTACCAATTGCCACCTGCGAAGAGTACTAACTGTGGCGTTTTCATAATTGTAGTCGGGAGCCACTACCAATGGCTGACCCACCAAGAAATGCCCAGGAGTTAGTGGTACAGGATCTTCTGGATCACTACTTCCTTGAGACAAGGGCCTAGAGTTTAGGCACGCCTCAATTTGAGAAAGAACCGTTGTCAACTCTTCAAACGTTAAAGTGGAATCACCTATGACGCGCTTCAGATGGTGTTTTACACTTTTGACCCCTGCTTCCCACAGTCCACCGAAATTTGGAGCATGGGGAGGGATAAAGTGCCATTCCGTTTGAGAGGTTGCAAGAGCAGCTGCAATGTCTTTAAACATTGAACTCTCCTGGTTGAAAAAAAGGATCTGTAACTCCTTGGCAGCGCCCACAAAATTGGTGCCATTATCACTCCATATATGACGACACTGTCCGCGCCGGGATACAAACCGTTTGAAAGCGGCTAGGAAACCTTCAGTGGTTAAATCTGAAACTGCCTCGATGTGTACTGCGCGCGTGGCCATGCACACAAATAAGCAGATATATCTTTTATACGAGCGTTGTCCACGACCCTTAGACTGTTACTGTTACTGTTACAGCCTTTGTATCGTCCCACTGCTGGGCACAGGCCTCCTCTCACGTGGAGAAGGATTGAGCATTAATCACCACGCTTGCTCAATGCGGGTTGGTGATTTCAGACTATATAGTCCAGGTTTCCTCAAGATGTTTTCCTTCACCTTTTTAATCAGCCATTGGTGTCCAAGATATACTTAGAAAGTACATACAAACTTAGAAAAGTTGCATTGGTACTTGCCTGACCTGGAATCGAACCCACACCCTCATACTTGAGAGGTTGGCTCTTTACCCACTAGGCCACCACGACTTACCCTTAGACACTCTCATGTTAATGGGGCCCGCGTAATCGACACCAGAGTTGAGAAATGGTTTGCTGGGTGTCACTCTGCAAGCTGGAAGCTCTCCCATAAACTGTTGTTTTGTGGTCGCCGCATATCGAATACAAGGAACACAACGGCGTATATGAGCTCTTACAATATATTTCACCCGGCTTATCCAGTACTTGGTGCATATAAAATTGAGTACCAGTTGCTGTCCTCCATGAAAAGTCTTTTCATGAGCGTCGGCTACAATTAACTTAGCCAAACTTGAATCATGAGGAATAACTACTGGATGCTTTGTGTCGTCGTGTAGTGGAGAGTATCGCAGCCTTCCTCCAACGCGCAATATCTCAGATTGATCAATGAATACATTTAATGTATATAAAGGACTCGTTTTGTCTAATGAAACTTTATTTTTCAGGGCCGTCAATTCTGCGTGAAACCATTGCTGTTGGCTTTGCCGGATACACACATTCAAAGCTTCGCGAATTTCGGAAGCTGACAGGTAAGCTGCTACTTTACTGTTCTCCTTACGAGCTTTTGTTGACTGCAAAAACCTTTTACAGTACGCAACAACCCTCACTAGACGTGTAAGTGATGAATACCTAGTTCCCCAAATGACTTCAAAATCCGGTATCAGGTTGGTAGTGTGAACCTTAACATGGTTTTTCTCCTCGTTTGTGCGTATTGCATTAGGTCTGGTGTACTCTATCTGATCATTTCTTAACCAACCTGGTCCTCGTTTCCATAAATCATCATTAAGTAAAACTGCTGGAGATACCCCACGAGAAGCGATATCCGCTGGATTTTCTTTAGATTTAACATAAGCCCACTGTGTGTTGTCTAGCAAACTAAGGATCTCGGAAGTGCGACTGGCTACGTAAGTTTTCCAAGGACTTGGATGATCATTTAACCAGGCCAAAACCACAGATGAATCCGTCCACGCATGTATATTAGCCCTTGGAATGTTCATAACTTCAGCTACTTCTATCAGTAATTTTGCTACTAAAACAGAACCACACAATTCCAAGCGTGGAATAGATATCTGCTTAATAGGAGCTACCTTTGTTTTTGCGGTGATGAGGTGCGTGTGGATTTGCGCCCTAGCTTTAACGATGCGACAATACACTACAGCCGCATAAGCTGTATTTGATGCATCGCTAAAGCCATGAAGCTCTATGGCAATGGCCCCCTTGCCTATCCATCTGGGAATATGAAAATCCACTAGTTTCTCTAATTCAGATCTGGTGGCAGTTCATCATCCCAACCTATTCCACTAATCCATAGCTTTTGTATGAAAACCTTAGAAGTTATGATGCACGGCGCTATCCATCCTAACGGATCATACAGCCGTGATATTTCCGATATGACCGTTCTTTTTGTTTCAGGTGCAGCCAGAGGTGACATCTTCACAGAATAATCAAATTCATCCGTGTTCCTGTTCCAGGTAAGTCCTAGAATCTTAGTTACTTTATCAGTTTTGATTTCCAAGTCTCTTCCAGAACTTTCTTTTAAGCTTTCCAATAAGGACATTCTATTGCTTGTCCACTTTTGCAATTGGAACCCCCCTTTTTCTAATAAACTATTCATTTCACTATAAATCCTTTTTACTTCTGTTTCAGATGTGCATCCAGTCATCAAATCGTCCATATAGAAGTCTGACGTCACTCTTTCAGCAGCCAATGGATACATACTACCTTCATCGCGCGCAACTTGATGTAATGACTTAACAGCCAAGTACGGGGCGCACGATGTGCCAAAAGTGACGGTCAGAAGTCGAAAGTCCTCTATCTCTTTGTCAGGATCCTCTCTCCAGACAATTCTTTGGAAATCTGCATCCGATCGAGCGATTTTGATTTGGCGATACATTTTTATTATGTCTGCTGCCAGACAAATCGGATGTTGTCGCCATTGCATGATAATATGTCTTAAATCTGCCTGAAGAGTGGGTCCTACCATTAAGGTGTCATTTAAGGAGACTCCGTTTGTCCCCTTACACGACGCGTCATAAACCACTCTTACCTTAGTAGTCAGTTTGTCTTGTCTAACCACTGCGTGGTGAGGCAAATAAACCGCATCACTTTTATTTCTTTCAGCTTCGTCGGTGATTTTCTCCATATGGCCCAGCAATAAATACTCTTTTATCACCTCAGTATACTGTTGTTTTAATTCATGATCCCTACCCAACTTCCTTTCTAAACCTAGCAATCTTTTTACCGCAATATTTTCAGAATGACCGTATTTACAAGGTGGATCTTCTGAACGAAAAGGTAATTTTACGACATAACGCCCATTTTCATCTCTTTCCGTCGATTGTGCGTAAAACTCTTCGCAGGCCTGTTCTTCAGGCGTAAAAAGCCTTTTCGTGAGAGTAGGTTCAGAGTCTAACTCCCATAAACGTTTTAACATTTCGTTCTCTTCAATTTGAGCGTGCATAGCGATCACAGTATTATGAGAGTTTAGCAACTTATTTGCTTTACTAACATGGCCTGACACAATCCAACCTAAATGCGTGTCTTGTGCAACCGGAGAGCCAGCTGGGCTCTTGATCAGACCTTCCTTTAAAATACGACCATATGTTTCAGCTCCTAATAAAATGTCGATTTTATAATAAAATCGACATTTAGGACAGTTGAACTTTGGGTCTGCTAGACGTATACTGTGGACTTCTGGCCAATCCTCAAGTTCAAAATCTGTATCTGGCATAACTGAGGTCAGTGAGCTAAGTACATGCGCAGTAACCTTCACGGTAAAAGAGGGATCATGCAACGATTGTATATTAATATGCACCACATGTTTAGAAACGATGTTGCCATGACCACCTCCTATACCTGCAATAGTAGTCTTAGAAACTATTCTCTTCAAGCGAAGTAATTGCGCTGCTGCCTCTGTTATGAAGGATGCTTGTGATCCTTGATCCAATAAATCTATCACAATTTGAGAGGGCCCATTTTGTGATTCGGCCTTCACCAAAGCCGTGGCTAACAAGACTTGACCCTGCGCTTGTCCAATTACAAAATGAGTTGCTATGTTTGCACTAACATCATGTACTGGCTCTGAAGTACGTTCAGGTGGGGTGACAGGATCCACTGACGTCGAAGCCCCACTACCACTAGCTTCAACAGGGTTCTCAGGATGCAACAACGTATGATGCTTCCTCTGACATATACGGCATTTTGAAAGAACACGACAAAATCTAGAAGTATGATGACTTCCCAGACAATTAAAACAGACACCTAAAGACTGTGAAATGGCACGACGACCGTCAATATCTAATTGACTAAACTTCTTACAACTGCTGAGTTTATGGCTCTCAGAACAATGTGGACATGAAACATTAGTAGTACCATGCATTACTTTAGCGTGAGATGTAGAATTATTATCGCCTTTTGATCTGTGTTTAGGCTCAACGCATTCTAGGGCACGAAAACGCGTTTCTAAAAACTCGCAAAACTGTTTAAAAGAAGGTAGATCATCGGAGGATTTACTAACATGCAGTTCCCACTGCTTCCTAGATTCTACGTCCAATTTCAAGCTTGCGACATAAACAATAATCACATCCCACGAACTAACATCAATTCCAATATTGGTAAGTTCATGCAAACAATCACTTGTAACATCAAGCAAAAGTGCCTTTGATGATTCATTTACAATGTTACGCTGGCCAAATAGTCGGTTTAAAATACATGTGGACATAAATTTCTTATTGTTAAACCTATGTTCTAACATTTCCCAACATATTGATTTCTGACACTTACGCGAATATTAGACATTTAAATAAAACTACTTTTACGGATTTTATCGCGGTTATATTAATATTATTTAATCCCGACGTTTCGGATCCTTTACAGCATCCATGGTCACGGGCAGACTAAGGTGTTGGTCGTCTTGATACACAACTCTACGTGCAGATAAAGGTTATGCTTGAACAATTCTACGTGCAGATAAAGGTTATGCTACGGTGGTGATGGATACGTCAGATTACAATGATAAAATACAAGACCTTTTATCGGATGTAAGTACATATAAACAAGTGAAGACCGACCCCACAACAAAAACATTGAAATCAACTAGTGATTTGATAAAAAAGTACTCCGAAACATTGAATCTAGACGTAAAATACCTAGTTCCTAGCTGCGCAAAACCACCAAAGCTGTATGGGCTACCGAAGATACACAAACCTAATGCTCCGCTACGACCAATAGTCAGCCAAATCGACTCACCAACCTACAGATTGGCTCAACATCTGGCTAAAGTACTTTCACCATTGAGAGGAAACACAGCAGTATATGTAAAGGACTCGTACCATTTTGTCAGTGAAATAAAACACCTACAACTAGCTGACAATGAAACTATGGTCAGTTTTGATGTTCAGTCATTGTTTACATGCTTACCCGTTGAAGACTGCATCAAGATTGTGTCTAAGAAACTAGCAGAGAATAACATGCCTACTGAATATGCTGAACTGTTAAAACATTGCCTAACATCTGGCTATTTACTGTGGAATAATCACTTCTACACGCAAGTGGATGGTGTAGCAATGGGCTCCCCAGTATCTCCCATTGTTGCTGATATCTTCATGGAGGATTTTGAGGAGCGAGCCCTGCAATCTGCACCCGTAACACCCAAATTCTACAAGCGGTACGTAGATGATACTTTCACAATACAACATTACATTTTTAAATCATCTTAACTCCATAAACCCCAAAATTCAATTCACTATGGAGTCAGAGGCAAACAACTCCTTAGCTTTCTTAGATGTTTTGGTTATCCGTAACCCTAATAACACCTTGAGTCACACTGTGTATCGGAAGAAAACCCATACAGACAAATACCTTCATGGTGAGTCCCACCACCACCCAACACAGTTATCTACCGTTGGTAAATCGTTGTTTCAGAGAGCACGTGGGATCTGCGATGAACAACACCTGGGTGCTGAGCTTCAACATGTTAAGCAAGTACTGCACGACAACAAGCTCCGAGCACCGCGCCCTCGTCGCAGAACCCGCGTGAAACCAGCCACAGTTGAGCGTCTACCTGCTGTTCTTCCATACATAAGAGGAGTCACAGACAAGATTGGCTACATCTTGAAGCGAGCTTCAATCAAAACCTACTTCAAGCCGCTGAAGAAGATCAGTCAATTCTTACCACCTGTCAAGTGTCACATACCTCTACAAGATGCGGGTGTATACAAGCTTGAATGTGATTGTGGTCTCTCTTACATAGGCCAAACTAAAAGAAGCATAGGGACCCGCGTAAAAGAACACATCGCCGATGTCAAACACCGCCGTTCCAGACAGTCAGCAGTTTGTGAACACACACTAGACAAGGCCCAGCATTACATCAGATTTGATAAACCACAAGTCCTTGCAAAAGAAAACCGATTCCTACCTAGGATGATTCGCGAGGCTATTGAAATTAAAAAACATCCAAATTTCAATAGAGAAGATGGCTGGTGCATACCACCTGCTTGGAATCCCATCATAGAAACTATTAAATCAAAATCCAAGCCTACAACTGCTCGACCTAAGGATACAGTGAGCTCGTTTTGCGTGAATCGGATTGTCAATAATAATCAACAAAATGTAGGGTAGCTGTTTGTAACCAATATATCAAGACGACCAACACCTTAGTCTGCCCGTGACCATGGATGCTGTAAAGGATCCGAAACGTCGGGATTAAATAATATTAATATAACCGCGATAAAATCCGTAAAAGTAGTTTTATTTAAATTTCCCAACATTTCTTATAGTTAAGATCAGTAATAGGAACATGTCTTATAAGCTGCTCTGCTTCACCCGACAACTGAGTTTTCAAATAGTGTAGACGTTGCACGTCGTCAAGTTTTTTATTATTATGGACTAATGACAGGAACAAGTCTCGGAACGATGACCACCCTGTATACTTTCCGCTAAAAGTGGGTAAAACTATTTTTGGCAATCGTACTACAGTGTCAGATGAAGCATCGCAAACTTCTTTATTGGAACTGTGAACCTTTAATTGAGACAGAGCATTTTTTAATTCAACTTTATACGTTAAATACGTTTCGTAAACCTTTTCATAAATGTCTTCCTGAAAGAATTGGTAGAGTTCTTCACCTTCACATTCTCCTACTACTCCTTCGTATTTTACAGTAAAATTCTTGAATTGAGTCTCTAACATCTCTAGACGCGTATCCACATAATTGTAATTTATCCGGTCTTTCGGAGACTTTTTAAAGTTTATTAAGCCCTTCTCAATCTGTCCTTTGACATCCTTCAACTTTCTCAATTCCTTTTCCATGTTGTCTTCCAACTGTGTTATTGCAAGTGTCAACCAATGTGATTTTTTCTAAGTCCAGTGAAGGATAAATTCACTAAGTCCCAACAAGAGAGAAATTTCTAAGTTCGAAGTGGCGTAATTTTTCTAAGTCCCAACAAGAGAGAAATTTTCTAAGTTCAAAGTGGCGTAATTTTTCTAAGTCCCAACAAGAGAGAAATTTTCTAAGTTGGAAGTGGCGTAATTTTTCTAAGTCCCAATAAGAGAATATTCTAAGTCCGGTGAAGCGAAATTTTCTAAGTGTTTGACACTTGTAAAATCGATGCAAAATCGGGCATAGATTCGTCGTCTGGTCGTTTTTATCGAAACTATTCTAAGTCCACGACCAAGACTGCACACTTTATTTTACTAAACCCATGCAATTATTTTTGTTCCTGACTTTGATCTATCTTAATAACACTTGAATGTACTTACAGTTTATTGTCCACAAATGCACTTCACTACTCACAGGACTTAAAAGTTCTCCTCCGCACACCATCCGCAACTTGTAGTTTTCACCGACAACTAGCGCCACCTCGTATCGAATAGCGTAACTAATACTTTTTACTGTGTTCTTCCAAAAACGCCCTTCGGCTCGTAAGGACCATGTACAATATTGAGTACAAGGTGCCTTGAAGCCAGGGATACTCGAATTAAACGACGTACCTCAGAGCGAGACAATTTTATTTTGCTGAAGTTGACTATATACCATTTCCGTGTAACGAAACCATATCGCGATCTAACTCGATCCCAACGCCATCTATTGAGCTACCCGGTACTATATTTTTACAAATTATTGATTTCAGTTATGAGATAGCGTGGGGATCGAGTACGCATATTTTATAATTATTTCTACATTTAACAAAAATATTATCTGCCTCTTCTCTTTTTATCTCTAAAATTCTTCCTCGTCGACGGCTGGGACCAATTTTTATTAAGTAATTTCTTACGACTTTTAACTCTTTTAAAATGATACTTAACTCCTCAGCCATCAGCTAACAAGATACCGCAAACTGCGCTCAACTAACACTCAAAAGGAATGCACATAATAATAATATTTCATCATTTATGGTACCTTTATGGAAAAAAAAAATATGTACTAACATTATATAGCTCTTAACACTAAACATTATTTTTCTACCTACTTACTAGTATTCCACTGACATAGGGTCGTTCACTTCACTGCTCACATCACTAAACCGATTTTTCACACACACTTCTGCTTACACCGTCGAATAATACGCCGTCGTGAAGATACCATCTGCTATCCGTGCTACGTAGCGCTCGCCGTCGCTATATGTCAAATTCCTTGGCCTTGTCAGCTTGTGGTGCTACACCTGGATACGCCTGCTGTCTGCGTAATATGCTGGAGTATCGCTTAAGCGTTATTTCATTTAGAAGAAAGAAAGAAAAACCATTTATTTAACACACAAATGACGCAGAAAACAAACACACACAAATACAAACAAATAAAACAATGGACAAAACAAACAGTGAAACAAAAAAGAAAAGCTCTGCAGCTGCGTCACTTATGCGCGAAAAGGGGCAACGCTCAGCATAATGCTGTGTCTCGCGCACGCAGGCACGAGACAACAGCGCTGGTTTTCAGCGGTGACCCACCACATGACTTGCCTCGGGACTATACAATCAAGACGCCGTTTCGGCACGAATCCAGTAAAATAAATAAATATATGTCGGATGGGCGAACAGATCAGGATGGCGCTATTGTCCGACACCAGCTAGGGTAATCGTAAAAAGAGACAACTCAAACTCAAAACTCAAACGTTTATTCAAATTAGTCAGAACAAAAGACAGCCCCCAAAACGCCCGCCCTTCGCCACTTCCTATGTGTTTTGGCTTGGGGAGAAGAAGTGGCGGAACAAACTCCCCAGCAACACATGTCTGTCTGTTAGGTTAGAAGAACCTTACCATACGATAGACGTTACAATAATCTTAACACTTCACAATATGGATCTACAACGGTACTACAACACTAAGTAATACACTAGCTACACTAGACGTGACGTAAGGCAGTTTCGAGATGTGTGCCACACGGCGACTCAACGAAGACTGAGCTCCGCCGACGCCACGCTGACCACCACGACTCTGCCAAGCGCGCCAAAATGTTGTTTCACCGGAAATGCCACCAGATGGCGCGCTTGCGTCTCGTTTAGTGTCCATACTATTGACCATCTCCGACACGGCCATCCTGCGTAGACCCACGTCCTCGTGGGTTTAATCTGCAACAACACAAACACAGTGCAGTACTTTTGCCTCGGCCACTCCTGACCATATCACCAAGCTCAGCTATTGTGAAGCTTTGTTAAAACATTTGTTAAGACTAGGATGCTCCCTTAACCAGGGACTTTTCATAAATAGGGGTTTCCCTCAACCAGGTTCCCTTAACTAGGGTTCTCTTTACTAGGGACTTCTCTTTACCAGAGGCTTCCCTAAACAGGGGCTTCTCTTAAACCAGGGGCTTCTCTAAACAGTCTTCTCTTAACCAGAGGCTTTCCTTAACCAGGGGCATTTCTTAACCAGAGGCTTCCCTTAACCAGAGGCTTCCCTTAACCAGGGGCTTCCCTTAACCAGGGGCTTCCCTTAACCAGGGGCTTCTCTTAACCAGAGGCTTCTCCTAACCAGAGGCTTCCCTTAACCGGAGGCTTCCCTTAACCAGGGGCTTCCCTTAACCAGGGACTTCCCTTAACCAGGGACTTCCCTTAACCAGGGACTTCCCTTAACCAGGGACTTCCCTTAACCAGGGACTTCCCTTAACCAGGGACTTCCCTTAACCAGGGACTTCCCTTAACCAGGGACTTCCCTTAACCAGGGACTTCCCTTAACCAGGGACTTCCCTTAACCAGGGACTTCCCTTAACCAGGGACTTCCCTTAACCAGGGACTTCCCTTAACCAGGGACTTCCCTTAACCAGGGACTTCCCTTAACCAGGGACTTCTCTTAAGGAATTTAAAATAAACTTTAAATGGCCTCAATTAGGTCTTTAACAAACAATCTAGGAAACATCAAGTTCCCAAAAGCTATACCTAGAGCAACTGAGTACCAAACTTTCACAGGTAACAAATCTAACTCTACATTTCATAAAATCAATAACCAAAACTCTAGGTCTCTCATTCGTGGCCTATGGCTACTACTAGCCCACACACACACACTCACGCGTCCCAGGATCGCCAGGACCGCCAGTCAACCACTTGACTCTCTGTGGTCTCTACAAAACCCGACCTCCGCCAGGGTTAAGCGCACACCGCGCATCCACGGTCTACTCTTCCACCGAGAGATTCCGACTTCTAACCAACCACACGAACTGAGAACCTAAGTTTTTACTCTTCTGAATTTTCATTGACTTCGAATGGTACTTGGCCCTCTGGCATCTTCCTAATCCGGTTAATGACTTTTAATCGATTTTAACTTTAACTAAATTGAGCGCGAAATCAAAGAAAGATCTAATTGCTAGTCAGACTTTCAACTGGTAAACATGTCCATTATTTACATGGTACAACATTAGAAAGAGGCCCGATCAACAAGTTAAACAAAGCAAAATCATCATCACAAATCTGAGCTGGATTTCAAGGGCAATGCATACTCAACTCGTCCAACCTGTGCACCAACACAGATAAGAGTCGCACCAACGACTTTTTACAGACTCTCTGCCATATGTGCTACAACACATGAGGCACTCTGTGCACCAACACAGACAGAAATCGCACCAACGATTTCTCAGACCCATCGCCACATGTTACTCATGAGGTGCGGTCTCTAGTTCTGACCCATCGTCCCATGTTACTCATGAGATGCGGTCCACAGTTACAACCCATCGTCCCATGTTACTCATGAGATGCGGTTTCTAGTTTCGACCCATCGTCCCATGTCACTCATGAGATGCGGTCCTGAGGTTCGAGTACGAGTACACATGCCATTCTTAATCGGAATTGGTTTTACTACCACCGCTATCAACTATGACCTCTAATTCTCGGGGTACTTGGTGATCGGTTATCTTTCCTACACAATCATGGGGGTGTTTTTCATGTTTGTTTAGAGTCAAGTGCCTTTGGTAGGCATCTATCCCCGTCTAACACATCAATAATCTTAAACGTACCTTTAAACTTAGGATCTTATTTAGTCTGACGCACAATTAAATCAATCAATGAAGCAGAAACTGAATTATCCTAACTTTAGGATATGATAACATCAGGTAACTAATTTTCATCTCTGGGATAGAACCTAGGTTCATGGTTTTTGATCCCGATTATCTACGATTCCACTAATTAATAAGCGCAGTGGGAGCGCAATCAACGAGACTGAAACTGCCTCTCAAGTTTATAAATGTCGTAAGACAAATAACCTCAACATAAAACAAAAATGGATCGGTCTCACCGGGTTTCCACTCAACGCCTCAATGCGCATGACGATGCGCACATCGCTATGGCGCGCAGTTCAGCAAGGCTTTCGCGGACGTGAAGCCACGGAGATGCACGAGCACCAACACTCCGACCTCACGATGACATGTTGGGCTCCTGGCAGGCAGCTGAGATGCTCCGCAGTAATTTTGTCGCCATATTGCACAATAATCACCGTCATTGTTGAAACATGAAAATGAGAAGATAAATCGGTTAATTTTCTAGCGTACCTTCAATAACTAGTTTGGCATATCACAATGGAAATCGATACCATTACCATAATCGTGGTTACCATACTTGTACCTTCGCTGAAATTCTTAATCAATTTTCTACTATAACCTCCATATCAAAATTCTGATGTTTCCTTATTTTGTTTTCCAGTAGGTTCCATGTGCCTATCGTGCACTCCAGAAAGTTAGTCTTCACGTGGCGAATTCTCTCGAAACTAATCCACCATCGGCCGCCACACATCACTTCAAACGAGCACATCACTTTTTCACCTTTTGAACACGTGGGCATGGCAATCCTTAACACATGTGGGCATTCGGATTGTATCCCACTTCTGATGTCGGATGGGCGAACAGATCAGGATGGCGCTATTGTCCGACACCAGCTAGGGTAATCGTAAAAAGAGACAACTCAAACTCAAAACTCAAACGAACTCAAAACTCAAACGTTTATTCAAATTAGTCAGAACAAAAGACAGCCCCCAAAACGCCCGCCCTTCGCCACTTCCTATGTGTTTTGGCTTGGGGAGAAGAAGTGGCGGAACAAACTCCCCAGCAACACATGTCTGTCTGTTAGGTTAGAAGAACCTTACCATACGATAGACGTTACAATAATCTTAACACTTCACAATATGGATCTACAACGGTACTACAACACTAAGTAATAACACTAGCTACACTAGATGTGACGTAAGGCAGTTTCGAGATGTGTGCCACACGGCGACTCAACGAAGACTGAGCTCCGCCGACGCCACGCTGACCACCACGACTCTGCCAAGCGCGCCAAAATGTTGTTTCACCGGAAATGCCACCAGATGGCGCGCTTGCGTCTCGTTTAGTGTCCGTACTATTGACCATCTCCGACATATATATATACGGGAATGAATTTTAAGCAGTGCACAAAAAAAAACTGGTGGTCCAGAATCATTAACAGAACATATCTGCATCATCAGTAAAAAAAATTTTTTCATTCTTTTGTCCGCCCTAAAATCAGCAAAATTTGGATACCAACTATTCTTACGCGCTTGGAGCAGCGCTCGCCTCAGTAAACCGGTTTCGCGTTGCCGCCGTGCCTACTATGACGACTGTGACCGTACAATCGGTTACAAAATAAACATCTTTTGATATCAATTATTTTTCTTTTCTGCACTAAAACACGACAAAATAAAAATATACGT
The DNA here is from genome assembly GCA_963856015.1 of Helicoverpa assulta. Classification (NCBI taxonomy): domain Eukaryota; kingdom Metazoa; phylum Arthropoda; class Insecta; order Lepidoptera; family Noctuidae; genus Helicoverpa; species Helicoverpa assulta. The sequence goes on from CAWLCW010000001.1 coordinate 2,020,781, forward strand.
ATCTATAAAACTTATTTAACTATAAGTTGACAAAGTTTGCGCACTGGATAAAATTCATTCCTGTATAATTAGTAAAATAACAGAAATGTAGTAAAAAGTTAATACATACACACACACAAGTAGTTATAATTTAGTAAAAATGAATACAAAACAAACCATAGACAAAGCAAAACACAATACGAGAATATCAAGAAAAGACATAGACAAAAACTTGTGAATAATAGAAAGTGAGCGTCTCAGACCATAGACAGCGCGGCAAGTGAAATGTCAAAAATGTGTCAAAGATCTAGGTTAACCGGCCAATTGCACGAGAGATATTTTGTTATGCAATTATGATGGCGGAAATTGTATCGAGTGATGTAATAAGTGTATTATGTTGTGATGTTGTGAGTGGATATGTTTATTGTGAGAATCATGAGTATTAGTGTGGTGTGGGCGAACATGTTAAAGCTAACCCGTAGCGGATGTCCATGCGATACATATGTATGAAATGCTTTCCAAGGATAATTCAAGATAAGAACAAAATAGAATCTGAAATAATGGGAAACAATGTCAAGACAATTAAAGCAAATATTGTGAAAATAAAATAATATGAAGTTGAATTTAAAAGTAAGAATTTGTAGTGATACCATCTTTTGCCTATGAACAGGTCCAGAAGTGATACTACTTAGGATGAATATGGAGTGAAGCAGACAGGAGGCAGCCAAACCACTCCACAGCAGTGCTGGGGAACCCCCAAGTCCTGTGGGCCATAACTCATAAGGTATGTGAATATCTATTGTTGAGAATATTGCTCGAGTAATAATTTCTTTTTTAGATTTACACAACGCTGTATCTTTTTCTTGTGGCAATGGTTATACAGCTTATATATCACCGCCAGCAATCCGACCATCAAAACGGTACAAATAACCACGAGGATAACGTTAGTGGTTTCTTGAAGCTGCTGCGTGCGTGCTGTATTGCTACCAGCTCCAGCTGTTTGGGCAATCACTACCTCTTCTTTCGAACTAGAACCGCCCATTTTTACAAACAATAACGTGACAAATTAACGTAATGATCAGACGTGTTAAACGCGTCCCGTATTCCAATGCTGTCTTCCTCATTTTAGAGATCACTGTAACTTTCCACGGATTGTTTTGAAATACCGTACAGTATATGGAGCACACGCGCTCGGCCCCGTGCCGTCTTAAGATCCTGGCAGGGTCGCCATGTAAGGTTGTGTAAGCAGAGAGGAATGAAACGACTGAGCTCCGAGAATACACTGAATACATATATTGAATAATAGAACCCTAATATATACCTTACAACTACTATATCACAAAGCACTTTTTACTAACTTATAAAAATTGAAGATCTAAAACACCTTGTGTGGAACTCCAGGAGCCCAGCTAGACTATAGCATATAAAGGTATGACGTTTTAGTAAAAGTTGTTCAATCTGATAAGCACTTTCTATTGACTTATAAAAATTGAAGATCTAATACACCTGATGTGAAATTCCAGGAGCCCAGCAAGACTATAGCATATAAAGGGATGAAGTTTTAACAAAAGTTGTTCAATCTGATAAGCACTCTCTATTGACATATAAAAATCGAAGATCTGGAACACCTGATGTGGAACTTCAAGAGCCCTACTACTTTAAATGTATAGAAATGAATGTTACAAAGTAGGTATGGTGAATCAAAAAAAGTAATTAGTCCGCCTTTTACATAGATAACCCTAAAATAATGAACACGTATTTTTTCTTTTCTTTCTCTCACAAACAAATAATAACGTAGTTACAACACGCGTGAATTTTGTGTTAGGTCACTTATTAGTACAAATTTTACATCTCATTTTTATTTTGTATGTATGTCTCTTCCAGACCTCGGGACTACAGAGTCCCGAATTTTTGGGGGGCAAACGTGGGGCCGAAGTCAACACGCTGAGACAACTTTAATGACATGGTGACACAAAACCGACGATTATTCCTTTATACACTATTCTTAAAAACCAGAAGCAGGTTTGCTTAGCGAGCTTAAATAACAAGAAATAGTTTTAACATGAAAATCAACTAAGATTAGTCAAGAACGCGGCAAAATCTTATCCTGTCAAACTATATCATGTCTTGACACAATGACGTTCGAAAAAAGAATCTTCCAAGCATAGATGCACGGCTGAATGGCGAGGTGTCTATGGTCGCTCGTCTCTGCTGCCCTCTTTGTAACTACTGGCAGCTAACACGGCCTCTCCTGACACCCTGACGTCCTCGGCAGGATCTGGGTGAACCTGGTTGAGTCTCGGAACACCTGCACATTCAATAAGCGAGTTGGCTCTGGCTCAATTTCGTCATATTTAAATCTCGATTGGTTATCGTGGTCATCATCGGTTTTCTGAGCACATGCCACTTTCAGAATAAAAAATATTGGAGGTTTTACAAACCTCAAACAAAGTACTGATCCATTTAAACAAAGAAAAATAAATAACATCAACTTTAAATCAAATAACAGGAACAACATTAATAACAGAACACTGGTATACCACCCAGCGACTGGAAAATAAATAACATCAACTTTATCAAGAATAAAAATAGCGATTTATCAACGAGTGTCGCCGGTCAACAGAGTTTATTTAACAATTTATGTACACACACAGAATAGAGAGAAGAAGAAAAATAGAACAGATAGTACAAAGGCACAGCTTATTTCATTAGAAATCTCTTCCAGCTGGCCCGAGAGTTATGTCGGGCTACCCGCAGTACCGTGCGTAGGAATACAAAATGCTGATACTATAACGGAAAGTGAGCGAGCACCTGAGCCGCTAAAGCATTCGACAGTTTTAAACTTTCGGCAAGCAGTGCTTAAACAAGTGCAAAACACGCCAACCCACGTCAGTGAGAGTTTCGTCAACGATGGCTTTACGACTGTGTCGAGGGGTAAAAAACGTCAACGCATTGAAAACTATACCGAACCGAGAGAAAAGCATAATAATCAGCCTAAAAACAAACGTGGTACCAATACTACAACGTCGTTAAGAGTGGCAGAAAGGAAGATACCCATATATGTATCTAGGTTTGCTAACGACTGCACAGAAACAGATATACAAAACTATTTCATCGAAAATGGGCTCACTATATACGGTATTGAAACACTACAGCAAAAGAACAACACCGATTTTAAGTCTTTTAAAGTGACTGTAGCCAAAAAGGATCTCGGTAATGTACTAAAGGAAGAATTCTGGCCAGAATCAATTGTATTTAGAATATATAAGCAAGGTAAATCCGAACAAATAACAGGCACAGTTAACGCGTAGTTCATCACCTATTATCTATTATCTTATCTCATTTATCACTAACATTTATCTACCTGCCTACAGTCAAAAACAGTTGCACATCTTATAAAGTATCAGCAAGATATATCATGAGTCATTCAATTAGAATGGTCAGTTTTAACTGCAAGTCTATAAAAAGGTCCATATCCTATGTTACACAACTATGCAATGACTACGATATTATCGCCTTACAAGAATAGGGTATTTAAGTCTAGATGAGAAAAAAATTAAAAGTGTATTACAATGATTGTTTAGAGGAAAAGCAATCGGGAAATGTTAGTTTCACTTCGTAAGGTACATAAATATATTTTTTATTGCAGTTTAAAGTTTTTAGGTTTTTTTATCTGTCTTTGAACACTACGAAATGTCGCCGCCATGCTAATGACGTCATTACGGTAGTAAACAAAAGTGTCATATATCAGTGTCAGTATTTATATCCACTGGTACTTGAATCCATAATTTGTCTGGTGTTTTTACACTAGTGTTCTCACATTCAGAAACAACACACCAACGATACGGAGCATAATTACTCATTATTAAAATTTTCAATACATATCAAAATATGTATTACTGACAGCTGTAGTTTGTTTACTAACGTAATGACGTCATGACCAAAAAACAATCATGGCGTCCGTTGTGTGCCGCGTTTTCGCGAAATACGCGCGAAATTTGAAATTATGATAAAACAATTAATTTATATTCGTACATAACGTGAGAAAAAAAAAAAAAAATTTTTTAGAGATATATTAAGACTAAAGAATTTATTTAAGATATATTTCAAAATTGCATGTAATACCCTATTATGGCTGCTGCCTGATGACCTGGGGTTCCTGGGTAAAATACATCAAGATTTTGAATATCAAGCTGTGTCACCGATAGATACAGCAGCTGGTACATTAAAAGGCAGACCCTATGGAGGGGTAGCATTGCTCTGGAAGAAGTCGCTGTTCACCAGTGTCGAGCCAATGGTGTCACACTCAAGACGTATCGTCGCGATCAAAGTGAACCTTCTGGACCGATGTTTACTTGTTATGTCCGTGTATATGCCTACAGAGTGTGCGGACAACTTACCTGAGTTTACTGAGTGCCTCGGTGTGTTAAACTCGATTATAGAAGACAGTGGGACTGAATACGCAGTGATGCTAGGTGATTTTAATGCCGACATAGGCAGCATCTTCGGTAAGGAACTGTCTTATTATTGTGATGATCAGGACTGGATATGTGCGGATCTTAAAATTCTCGGTGAGTCTTCCGATACTTTTACATTCCTAAGTGAAGCTCATGGTACATGTAGCTGGCTTGACCACTGTGTGGTGACGGCGGCAGCGTATAGTATTGTGAATGGCGTGCACGTTATCACCGATGTTTCATGGTCGGACCATTACCCATTAGTGATAGATTGTGACATTTCTGTAATGGTACCGAAAACTATTTTGTATGACAATAGCTATATAAATAATAAAATTGTATGGGGTCATAGAAATAAGCAACAAATCGCATCATACACAGCCTCATGTAATGAATTCTTATCAGAAATAAAATCTGACCAATACAAAATAAACTGTAAAAACTTAATGTGTAAAACCCAAGAGCATTTTAAATTAATTGATCAACTATACTCAGAAATTACGGTCTGCCTGTGTAAAGCAGCCAGCGCGTCATACCTGGGCAGATATAATTCAAATCAAAAGAGACGGATAATAGGTTGGAACTATCATGTCAAGGATTTGATATGCAGGCACGCACTGCATTTCAATTGTGGTTGCTACACGGTAGGCCAAAGAAAGGCGCAGTATACGATAATTTATTTATTTATTTGTTTCTGGCCAACCAACAATTGTATATACTGATACATTATACATAACAAGAATTCTTATAGCTATGGTTAGTATTACAATTTCTTATAGGTTAGCACCTCATGCCCCAATGACAATAATACGCGTTACATAAACATTGAATTTAAAAAACAGGATTAAAATAATTAAAAATCAAGGAACAATGAACACAGTTACAACCGAAATTAGGTATTATACATAAAAACAAAACAAAAAAAATTAAAATAAAATAAAAGTCAAAACATTGGAGATTAAGTTACATCAAGAAAACTTACACAAAAACAAAATTAAACCAATAAACAAAGGAAATAGCAATAAATTACACATTATCAAATGTTATTCTGCGGAACTTGCCAAACGAGTCAAAGTGCACATCTATGAGATCGCTGTAACCATTTAGCAGCTTACAGAGCCGTGGAACAACAGAGCTCGTGCCAAGAACTGTTCTACGCGAAGGAGGGTACAAAGGAGTAATGGGAGTACGAGGGAGTCTAGCAGGAGCACGAAATCGGAACTTGCTTAGTAATTGGGGACAGTCAATTTTATTCCGAAGAATTTTATAAAGGAAAATGGAATCCGCAACACTCCTGCGCTTCTCCAGTGACACCATCTTAAAATGCCTGAGTCTGGCTTCGTACGAGCGTTTTATTTTGGCGATGCCGCTAGCATAGGCTAGATGCCACAAAAACCTTTTCTGTATCCGCTCTAATCTCAGGTTGTGCGTTGCGTAATGAGGTCTCCAAATGGTGCTGCAGTATTCCAAGATACTTCGTACAACACTGTTATACAGCAGAATCTTGGTACAACTGCGCTTGAAACCGGCAACGTTCCTAACAACGAATCCCAGCATTCTAGAGGACTTCTTGATGACACTCTCTACATGAGGTACAAATTTCAGTGCATTATCAAAAATAACACCCAAGTCCTTTACTTGATTAACCTCTTGAATAACGTTATAGCCTACGCGGTAAACACTATTTATTAGGTTCTTCTTTCGGGTGTACTTCACGTGGCAACATTTGTCAATATTTAGAACCATTTCATTATCATTACACCATTGATGTAGCGAGTTGACATCGCTCTGAAGAAGTTCAGTATCGTCACTAGACTCAATCACTCTTGAAAATTTAAGATCGTCCGCGTACATAAAACATTCTGAATATCTGAGGCAGTGTGGGATATCGTTCACGAACACATTAAAAACTATTGGACCAATATGCGAACCTTGAGGTACCCCTGAGGTAGTCCTATAGGTTGCAGACTGGAATCCATTGACTGCGACATAGAAAAAACGGTTTTCGAGGTATGACTTTAGCCAGATGTAAAGAGTGCCAGTAATTCCGTACGCAGATAGCTTTGACAGCAGTATATGGTGGGGGACTCGGTCAAAAGCTTTACTGAAGTCAGTGTAAATGACGTCAACCTGCTTGCCGCAGTCGATAGCATCCGTTAGCATCTCAGAAAAACTCGCAAGGTTCGTGTTAGTTGACCTGGAAGTCACAAAACCGTGCTGGGAATCGCTTAGATAGCGTTTAAAGTGCGACTGGATGTACGGACAAATTATGGACTCGAAAACCTTAGCGAAAGTTGACAAGATTGAGATAGGTCGATAATTATGAATATTGTTTTTCACATCACTCTTAAAAATCGGCACAACTTTCGCTCTTTTCCAGGAGTCAGGAAATACACCTGAGCTGAGCGACGTATTAAAAATATCAACCAAAGGTTGCACCAGGAACTTGGCACACTTAACAATAAAAATCGGCGGTATACCATCCGGCCCAGCTCCTTTACGTATGTCAAGACTCTTGAGTTTATTAAAAACGCTTTCATGTTCAATGAAAGGTGCCGTCAGCGGTAGGCTGTTATTTTTCATGTTCTTTAGAAAGTCAGTGGTTGGTTCGTTTAGTGTCAAAGGGTTTGCTTTGGTGAAAGCCGAGGAAAAATGTGAAGCAAACATTTCGCAAATTTGGAGACCATCTGATGTTTCTATTGTACCATTTGTCATTGTGGCTGGGAAGGAACCAGAGCCACCTCTTTTAGCCTTTATATATGACCAGAAGCGATTTGGATTTTCCGAGATTTCATCCTCAACATTCTTAATGTACTCATTATATGATTTCGTTGCTAATTTGGAACACCTTTTGCACAATAACTTGAGTTCAAGTTCATCCATGGGGTTTTTATAAGTTTTATAACGGGATCTTATTTTCTCTTTCTCCTTTAAGGCTCTTATCATTTTTTTATTAAACCATGGTGGATATTTTTTGGATTTAGAAATAGCTTTGGTAGATTTTGCTTGCAACTGTATGATATTCCGAATTTTATCGTAAAAGACTTGGACCATGTCATTCACATCAGTAGTTTCCCTAAACACAATATCCCAGTCTATTCCATCGAGGTGGTCAAACATTTTTGTATAATCTAGTTTAAAAAAGTTAGTTCTTATATTTTCTGAGTTATAAGGAAGCCAGGTTTCATCACTCGCTCTAACAAGGATTTCAAGAGGGGGATGTAGGACATCGATAGTGCTAAGGGAGTTAAGAGCCGCTGTTACGCTGCTAGAAGGTATATTCGTCAAAACAAGATCCAATATTCGTCCAGACACATTCGTAATGTCATTAAGTTGCGCTAATTTGTGCACGTGAATAAAATCGATCAGCATATTGGAGAAGCCAGGAGGAGCAAAGTTATTTACTGAGTCATTTAACAAGCTCTACTTAATGTTACCTAGATTAAAATCACCAACAACACAGGTATGTAAGCCCGTCCGGTCAAGCACCAAATTACAGCAGTCCAAAAAGTGGTCCAAAGTACCACGAATGACCGGTGGCGGTAAATACACTGCGCACAGAGCTATTTGACGAATTGATTTGAGAAAAGGAACATCGATAACAACCCAAAGATCCTCACACTGACTTTCCCACTGAATCATACGTTTCGAACCTATTTTTTTAGACACCGCGATCAATACTCCCCCACCGTCTTTTTTCCTACCGCCTCTATCTCTTCTGTACACTATATATCTATCGTCAAAAAGCTCCGCACTTGATACACTATCATTCAACCAAGTTTCAGTCAATATTACAATCTCATAGTTTTCTAACGATAATTGACGACAAAAGTTATGGGTCTTCGTGCGTAGACCTCTAGTGTTCTGGTAGTAAATATTAATATCTGTGAATTTTAACAAAAAACAACACCAATGCAGCGCTAACAAAGTAGAGGTTAATTATAATAGAATTAAGATACTATGAAAGCTTATTTAAAGTGTCCATGTTTCTGACCATTATGTGCTCTGATTCTTCCGTCTTACGCATAAAAATTCTACCACCTCGAATCCAGATGAATTTATATTCAAGCTCCTTAGCTTTTAGTCTGGCAGCAGCATGCAGAGCCTTGTATGTCGGGGAGAGATGTTCAGTCACATAAATGGCTGTTTTTGGTCCGGAGTAACCGAGATGATTGCTGTTAAGCTTATTCTCTTTATTTTTCTTGTTAAAATTAATGACCGAAGCAAGGAATTGGTCACGCAGTCTAGGAGAAGCTAGTTGCACTATAATTGATCGTGGTCGTGTGCTGTCCGATTTTTGTTTAGCAACCCTAGTGCAGTGAAGAATATCTTTTCCTCCTACATCACACCCAACAACCTTTAGCAGGTCAGACGTAATTTTGAACAGATCCTCTTGTTTCTTCTCAGGTACGCACTGAACTTCGACATTAGTTAGTTATGATATGTTGTGGGCAAAGAAGGAGGAGGCAGGCATACCAGGTGATATATTGGATACGTTGAAATACTGGTACAGATCTCAGACCAATGTGGTAAAATGGGGTAATGCTGGCTAAGGAGTATACGCTTAAATGTGGCGTGAGACAGGGAGGCCTAACATCCCCGTTGTTGTTTAACCTTTATATAAATGGACTGATTGAGGAGCTCAGCAAATCGGGCGTCGGCTGTCACATGTGCAACGAACCAGTAAATAACTTAAGCTACGCTGTTGACATGGTCCTGCTGAGCCCCTCAGTCGAAGGCCTACGTAAACTATTATCCATATGCAAAAAATATTCTGTAAGACACGGGCTAACTTACAATGTGAAAAAATCAGAAGTCATGATTTTTAGACACGACAGATCATCTTGTTATAATCCAGTAATAACCCTTGGCGGCTCTCCGTTAAAAGTGGTATCGAATTTCAAATACCTAGGTCATATACTAAAAGACAACCTAAAAGATGACGACAACATGGAAAGGCAAAAAAGGTCCATTGCTGCAAAGGCCAACATGCTGGCGCGCAGATTCTCTCGGTGTAGTAAATCGGTAAGGATCACCCTGTTCGTTGCGTACTGTCAGGCGTTCTACACCTGCTCCCTATGGAAAAATTACACTCAGCGGACATACCACGCGCTACGCGTGCAGTACAATAATGCGTTCAGAGCTATGCTTAACCTGCCGTGGAAGTGTAGTGCGTCTGGCATGTTCGCCGAGAACAGGGTAGATGACTTTTATGCAGAGATGAGGAAACGGGCTGCCTCCTTCATGAACCGTATACGGGCTTCTAAAAATATTATTATCCGGGGTGTGTATGATTGCTGCAAATTTAATATTTGTGATATCTGATATTTTTGTTGTGATATATGTATATGTATAACTATTGAATTGAACTTAATGTAATGTAGTTTAATTTTGTAATTAATTTAATTTTTAACTTTATAATTAATTAATTTAATTTTGTAATTGTAATTGTGTAAAGGAGAATGCCCGTTTTGTTAGGAGATTTGGGCCCCCAGAAAAAAATTGCGTGCCATGGTGGTTTTAACTTTATTTTGAAGAACTACAATTACCTTTTCAGACCCTGAAAACAATTTATAATTTTTCACCCTAGTTTCCGAGAATTATTGAATTTTTTCTGATGAAGAAATTGAGGTTATTAGACAATATTTTTTCAAAAACAATTTGCGTTAAAACAATAAAATATTTTTAGTATTAATATTGATTCCCAAATGAAATAAAACATCAGATATCATCTTTTCTTGCTAAATAATATGTTAAACTGTTTATCTTGCAGTCAGCGGAAGTAGGTTTTGCTGGCACCAGTAGAAATAAATATACTTAGGGCTAAATTGGTTGGAGGAGCATGTGGCTACGTTACAACAACCACAAGGAGATATCTTAAGTTAAGCTACTTGGTCAGATTGCACTTGGGTGACCATCCATTACAAACTTCAGCTGGGTGGCTGCTAGTACTTACATTTAAACTGTTGATACTGGGTGCATTATTTATACTTGTTATGAGTAGCTAGAATCCAGCAAGTGTGACAACCTCTTACCAGGAGGTAACATGTTATAACCCAGTGTATCGGGTGTGGAGGTCAGATGGGCAATCACTCTTTGAGCAATACTGTATTCAGCTGCATTGGTTAGACTAAAAGCCGACCCCAAGATTGTTGGCAAACTGCTAGGTACCTAGTATATACGAGTATGTATGACATATATGACAGCATCTCCTGCAAGCGACATAGTAAAGTCACTGCCCTGCTACTTAGTAAAATCGCTGTGCCATCCATGATTAGCTGTAGTTTATTTTAGAAAGGGCTTAATTATAAAGGAGTTTAAAATATAGTAAATGCTATACAGATGTTTAATAAGAAAAAACACAACCAATTAAAATAATAGACATTTATTCTTCAAGGAATATATTGTCTAGAAATTGTGCTGAAGCGCTTATATCATTAAAGCGGTGGCAGTGGTGGTGGTACAGGAATCATCATATCTGTAATTATGTTTCCATCCATGATACCAGTCTCCGGTGCAGACTCCACAGTGTGTTGGCTACTGCCAGCAACGGGTTGCCTCCGGACTTGTCTTGATGCAGCCCCCCAACAAGGAAGACAAACTCGTTCCAAATGCAACACCTAATAACAAAAATATTATATTTAGATACTTGATATTCATTAATATTTAATTAGTTCAACACACACACATATGCATTCATACATTAAGTTTAAATAAATAAGAATAAACACTTACGTGATGTGCTGGTGTCCATCTTAGTATAACATTCCTTTGAGGACAATCTTGACTGACTCTAGACTGACTGAGTTCTGCGACTTGCTATTGACAAGCCACATGCGTAGCATATGTTTAGGTGTCCAAGAGCAGGGGTTACAAGTGACAGATTTGAGTTAGATGCTGTCTGGTTTTGTAATAATACAAAACATTCCACACACAGGATGTCATCAGACGATATCTGGAAAAAATGACAAAATAAAATGTGGGTGTTACCCAGGAACTTAGAAGGATAAGCATTGGTTCATCTATTTCTTCAATTTGACGTCTACGAAGATTAGGCGCTATAATACGTAAAGAGCAATTAACACACCGGCGAGACAAAGAGTAGTTTACTCGACTTCTACCAGGTGCAGACATTTTTCCGGAGTAAAACAAAAATATCACTTAAAACACTTCACTTATCACTAAAAACAAGAGTCCAATGCTCACTTAAACTAAATAAGAGTCAATTTGTTCACTTAACACTAAAAAAGAGTCCAATGCTCACGAGTCAATGTGCTCACTTATCACTAAGAAAAGAGTCCAATATCTCAAAAAAAAAACCACTGGAGGCACGAAAACGATCAGCTCGACAGTGTTTACGCAAATTGTAACGATCAGAAGCAAATACGGAGGAATAAATTCAACTCTTCGCATAACAACCGGCACGAAAACAATTTGAATGACGTATTGATTTGACAGATAAACATAGCCTCGCGTTCCAAGTAGATGTTACCATGTTAAATATTTTGTTAATCGATTTCCTAAATCGATTTGTTATAAATAATATCATTTACTAATTGTTGTGTTATTGTTGTATTCCATGTATGGTGTTAGATGTAACCGTTTTATAGATATAGTTTAGTGGTGACTTTTGTTAGTGTTGATATTTTATTGTTTGTGCAACAGTTATAAACAGTTTTTCTTCCTTCTTTTCTTGTTTACTATTTACGAGTGCATACTTAATATCTATACTTGTACATTATGATATAAGAGAAAAATGTTATTTTGCAACCTAATTCTTCGCTACAAGACAGAGACCGCCCACATTTTTTTTAAGTGAAAAGTCTTGGTTTGACCATCAAAGGCGGATCCAGCTCCAGCAGCACAACATAATTGTTTTTTGGTGAGCTAAAATCTTCGAATTGGCAACCCCTCCCTTGGGTGGAGTGGAAAATAGTGTCAGACTTTTACTGACTATTGTAACTTCATCTTGGCACTTTTAGTGACTTAAATAGAAATATATTTTATCGATATTTTCAATCGATCACCTCGTTCATTTAAATGAGATAGTCTGTCGTCTACCTGGCAACATTCAGGTTAAGTTTTAATGGCGGAACTAGCTTAGATTCAATAAAATAAATATTAATTATGTTTTTCAATGCTAGGGTACAAGAAATTCTGAAAAAAAATTGTTAGTTTTATAAAATTAGGACTTGATTTTTAATAATAAAATATTCTTGACACTCTATCACAAATAAGGGGCCCAACGGGTGGCAATGTCCTTTATTGTATAATGTTGTTTCCTTTAATCTTTTTCTATTATGGGTTTTTTACCTGAAATAAATGAATTTTATTTATTTTATTTTATTTATAAAAAATGAATTTTATTTATTTTATTTTATTTATAAATCAAATAATAGGTACAAAATTTATAACAGAACACTGGTATACCACCCAGCGACTCGAAAATAAATAACATCAACTTTAAATCAAATAACAGGTAGAAAATTAATAATAGAACACTGGTATACCACCCAGTGTAAGTGTGTTGAGTGTAAGGCTGAAACATATTAGTTGTACACATATACACACACAAGATACAAAGAAATCATGTAAATTTAACCTGGTTTCGAGTGTAAAGCTGAAACATATTAGTTGTACACATATACACACACAACATACAGAGAAATCATGTAAATTATTAACCTGGTTTCGAGTGTAAGGCTGAAACATATTAGTTGTAAGAAGAAATCATGGAAGAAGATGTTATCAAGAACAAATATTCGAACTATACGGAAGTCATAGTCAAGTCAAGTCATAGTCAAGCCAGGGGCTCAGTCTATACGGAAGCCATAAGCCAGAGGCTCAGACTATTCGGAAGCCATAAGCCAGGGGCTCAGACCATACGGAAGTCATAAGCCAGGGGCTCAGACCATACGGAAGTCATAAGCCAGAGGCTCAGACTGTACGGAAGTCATAATAATAATAATAACTTTATTGCAGACCAGGGTCCATAAAAAAAAAACAAAATTACAATTATACACAATACAAAAAACACACACATACAATCACAAATACAAAGACAATAATTACAAAAACAGAACAAAATACAATAAATACTAATAATTACATCTACTTAATATAAGTGAATGACGCACGATGTGTCGTCATCCAGTGCCACATCATCGGGCTGTCCAGTCTGTTGGCCACAATAGCCACCAGGCTGTTGGAGCTATCGCGCACTCGCCGCATCAGGGATGCTATGCGTGTCCTCATTATGGCGTGGAAATCAGGCACGCCTGCCTCTGCGAACATGCCCGACGCACTGCAAAAGCGCGGTAACCCCAACATCACCCTGAAGGCATTATTATATTGGACTCGCAGAGCATCATACGAGCTTTTTGTATAGCCGACCCATAGTGCGCACGTGTACAGAGTTTGGCAATATGCCCTAAAAAGTGTGATTTTTACTTCTTTTGTACAGCGTGCGAACCTACGAGCCAGCATGTTACAGCGGACCGCCAATGCTCTGCGTTCCCTCTCCAAATCCATATCGTCCGAAAGGCTATCGGTGACCCAATGCCCCAGGTACTTGAACTGAGTCACTCTGGTAAGCGGAGTGCCCGCCAGGGTGACCGGTGGCACTATGTCGTAACATTTGTTACCCGCCTTAAAAACCATCAGTTCGCTTTTGACAGCATTATACCTAAGGCCGTGAGCCACCGCATAGTCCTCGCAGACGCGGAGAAGCCTCCTCAGTGCACTGATTGATGGGCTCAGCAACACCATATCATCGGCATAACTTATATTATTGACACAGTGCCCGTCAATGGAGCACCCGATATTAGTATTGCTGAGCTCACAAATCAGCTGATTTAAATACAGGTTGAAAAGCTTAGGTGAGCTGAGTCCCCCCTGCCTTACCCCGCAATCCAACCTGTATGCATCCGACAGGACACCCGCCCACTTGACATAATTGTATTGGTTGTTATACCAATACTTCAGTATGTTTACAACATCACCTGGAAGGTAGGTGACCCGCGATAGTTTCCCCCATAGGCAGTCATATGACACTAGGTCAAAGGCCTTGGAAATGTCCAGAAAACAAGCAACAGGGTGTTCGCCTGCTTGTATAGTATCGAACAGTCTGCTTGAGACAGGATAGCTGTTTCAGTGGATAAATGAGGCTTAAACCCAAATTGGGCGTCGTGAAGTGTGAGGTGCTTATCCAACTGCCGATCAAACAAACCGTCCAAGACTTTCGCAATAACAGTTGCCAAAGAAATAGGTCTGTAGTTGCCCTTGTCACTTGAATCTCCAGTTTTGTTCTTGACTATAGGCAGAACAATAGTTTTTAGCAAGTCGACTGGAAGATACGAGTGACTCACGCAAAGACTAAACAGCATAGCCAACACCCGCGGTAAGTGCTTACCTGCATGTCGAAGGTGCTCCACACTTAGGCCATCATGACCAGGTGACTTACCTCGCTTTAAACTCTTTATGACAGTAGCAACTTCCACAGCTGTAAACCTAATAGGCATGTCCCCGGACCAGATAAGCCAGGGGCTCAGACTATACGGAAGCCATAAGCCAGAGGCTCAGACTATACGGAAGCCATAAGCCAGAGGATGGGCAACTAGAATCAAACTTAGTTATAATTTTGACGTTCATAAGTGCTTGTAAAGGCCTAAATGAAATAAATGATTTGACTTTGATCAGACTATTCAGAAGGCATAAGCAAACAGAACCAGCAGGAACACCGGTAGAGCAGCGCTCGTGCCGCGACGAGCAGCACCCGCACAGCAGCGCTTGGGCCACGATACGGCCGTTACACATTCTCGTGTACAAGTCTGCGAATAAGCACTTACGACATACATTTCGTTCGGCCACTTCTGACCATCAAAATCTTTCATCAAAATCTGGAAAGCTTTACGCTCTCAAAGAAATAAATTCAAGGCATAACTTTGATGAACAAATTCAACTTTCAAACTCAAACTCAAACTCAAATTTTTTTTTTTCAAATAGGCCTATGAAAGCTCTTTCGAAACGTCAAAGTTAGGTGCACGGTTCCAAAGAATTGGTCTCATGGAGAAGAACCGGCAAGAAACTCCATGGACACTCTTTTAAAAAAAAAAAAAAAAATAATTACAAACATACAGTTTTCTATCTAGTCCTGAGAATGTTATACAATCCAAATTGAGCTAAAATGTATTAATAAATTATACAAAATAATTTTAGTGCAATCGTTACTGGAAAAATAATTTATACAATTCAAAGAAAAAATATATTGGGTAACCAAGTTCTTATATAATGCAATTCTGGGTCTTGCTGGCTTGGGCTCGGCTGGTCTGGGCGGAGGCACTCCCGTGCCAGTGGTCGCCGGGGAAGCCACATGTGCAGAGAAAAAGAAAAAACAATATTAATTTAACGCCAGGCATCACTGTCATTAATGTAATCCTGAATTTTATAATATGCCTTTTTAATCAAA
This sequence comes from Helicoverpa assulta, assembly GCA_963856015.1. NCBI lineage: Eukaryota > Metazoa > Arthropoda > Insecta > Lepidoptera > Noctuidae > Helicoverpa > Helicoverpa assulta. Next base: position 2,036,684 of record CAWLCW010000001.1, read on the forward strand.
ATGTTTTTTACTACATTCTTAAACTTTTTATCAGTGAGATCAAGGATACATTTAGGTAGCTTGTTATAAAAACGTACACAATTCCCTAAGAACGACTTATTTGTTTTTGTTAGCCTAAACTTGGGAACCACTAATTTATGTTTGTTGCGTGTATTTAACTGGTGAATGTCACTTTTAACTGTGAATTTATGGATGTTTTTGCGAACAAACATAATATTTTCAAAAATATACAAGGAAGGTAATGTAAGTATATTTATTTCCTTAAAGAATTCTCTAAGAGATTCGCGAGAGCCCATGCCATAGATCGCTCGGATCGCCCTTTTTTGCAAAACAAAAATTGATTGGACATCAGCCGCTGCCCCCCATAGCAAAATGCCATATGACATTACGCAATGGAAATAGGCGAAGTATACAAGCCTGGCCGTGGCTACATCGGTCAGTTGTCTGATTTTTCTGACTGCAAAAGCAGCAGAACCAAGTCGCCCTGATAGGGAGGATATATGGGGACCCCATTGCAATTTACTGTCAATGGTAATGCCCAGAAATACTGTACTGTTAATTAACTCTAATTTGCTCTTATCGAGCATTATATTTGTTTCAACCGCAGTGACGTTAGGCAAACAGAACTTAAGACATTTAGTCTTGGAAGCGTTTAATAATAAATTGTTGGCTGCGAACCATTTGGAGAGAATTTCTAGGCTTTCATTAATGTGACTAACATTGGGGTTCTTACGCTTAACTTTAAAAACAAGGGAAGTGTCATCCGCAAACAAAATAACATCCGAAATATCAGACAACACAAATGGAAGGTCATTTATATAAGCTAGGAACAGAAATGGACCCAGTATAGAGCCTTGAGGCACGCCCATTTTTACAACTGTTCCCGAAGATGTTGAGCCGCAGACATCCACTTTTTGCTGTCTGGTGGATAAATAAGACCGGACAAGTTCAAGAGATTTTCCACGAATGCCGTAGTGTCTCAGCTTAGAAATGAGTGTATCGTGGTCCACGCAATCAAACGCCTTGGAGAGATCACAGAATATACCGACGGCATCCTGCGAACTCTCCCAGGCTTCCAAAATTTGAGTGACTAACCGCGCACTTGCGTCCGTAGTGGACCTACCCTTTGTAAAGCCGAATTGACGGTCGTGCAGTATATCGTTTAAGTTGAAATGGTTTAACATCTGATCAAGCATGATCCTTTCGAATATTTTACTTAGAGCCGGGAGAATAGAAATGGGTCTGTAGTTTGACGGATTTTTCTTACAACCTGACTTAAATATTGGAATGACCTTACTGTGTTTCATCAAATCAGGAAAGGTGCCTTCATCTATACATGAGTTAAAGATTTGACTGAGTATTGGTGCAATATTGTCAATCACGGAGCTCAGGGCTTTAACAGAGATGCCCCATAAGTCTTCCGTTTTTTTTAAATTTAGGTTTTTGAAAGCTTTTTTTACTGTATTAAAAGTTATGTAATTGAATCCGAAATCCGGTACTTCTTTAGTAAAGTTTTGTTTTAGTAATGACTCTGCAAGTGTAGAGGACGAGTTAAGTGATTCAGTAACCTCTACTGGTACATTAGAGAAAAAATTGACAAACGCGTTTGCAACCTGCACGTTATCCGACACAGTTGCATCATTAATCGTTAACGATAGTTCAGTGTCCCGGACTTTAATTTGACCCGTTTCCGCATTTATTATTTTCCAAACGGTTTTTATTTTATTATCCGATTTACTTATTCTGTTACTAATTGATTTAGACTTTGCAAGAATACATACACTTTTGAATAAAAAATTCAAGAATGTCGTCAAGTCTACTCTCATTAAGAGAGCATACTATAAAATCAAAGACTATATTGATGATAAGGATGTATGGCGTTAGTCCTACTTTGCACGAGTGGCCTCCCTGGCGACTGGCAGGTTGTCTGGGAATATCTTTGTACTCATTCATGTTTTTGTTCTTATCAAGTCTTTATTTTTTTTATTTTATTTTTTTTGCTTTATATAACTTGGTTTGTTCAATTCATTAACTTCTTAAAATTTGTTTGTATAATAATTTTCTCATATAATTAAAATTAATCAATTAATTCCTAGTCCAACTTGCATTGTATAACTTTTTCAGAGTCAACCCTTAAAATATTGTAAGCACTACATACCAAATGTAATACCCATTATGTTTTAAAAAGAGTAACCATGGAGTTTCTTGCCCGTTCTTCTCCATAGGAAGCTACTTTTGGAATGGGCAACTAGAATCAACCTTATTTATAATTTTTGACGTTCATAAGCGCTTGTAAAGGCCTAAATGAAATAAATGATTTGATTTGATTTGATTTGAAATACCTTAGAGTAGTTCCGTACATGATCATGAAAAGATTTATCAGATGTCATTGATTTTTCTCGATACAGATTATACAATACATCTCTGCTTATCCTAATCCCTTTTGTACTCCATTCGTTAAATTTTAATTTATTGTTGATTTTTAGTTTCTTAATAGGACATGATTTATTAAATTCTAGACAAAGTGTATTAAATAACTTATTAAATTTAGTATTTGAGTCCTCTGATTTAAAACTACTGCATAATTTATTGACAATATTATTTTTAAAGGTTTCTAAAGTTCTGTCTGTTAATTGTCTGTATTTAATTACTATGCTTGACGGAGTGTTTTTATTACCAGGAAAGCTAACAAGCTGCCCCAAGTGATCCGATCTCACACCAGCAATAATGGAAGAATGCTGAACCACACAATTTGTAAAAATATTGTCTAAACATGAACTTGAGGATGGTGTAATTCTAGTGGGTTCATTAAACAAATGTTTTAAGTTAAAAGATTGGAATAGAGATAACAGTTGATATTTATCAGAAGATTCAGAAGATATATCTATGTTAAAGTCACCGCAAATGAAAACTAGTTTATTTGACTTAAAAATCTTCCTCATCTTAAGTATTTCCTCCATATTTGTAATAAATAATGAAAAGTTACTTGCTGGTGGTCTATATACACATAAGAATAAATGACTTCCTATTTCTGCACATGCTACCTCGCACAGGCGATTAACAGAGCTCGAAGTGATGTCGCTTCTATCCTTAAATTTTAAGTTATTTTTACACAATATCAATGTACCCCCACCCTCTGCAGTTACCCTATTAAATACACTAGCAACCTTGAAATTATTAATATTAAATAACATTTTCTCAGGCTTGAGCCATGTCTCACAAAGACATAATATATCTATAGAAAACTTATCAGTTAAAAGTTCAATGTCTAATATTTTGCCAGAGAAGCGGTTTACATTCTGATGAAATAGGATGAGGTTATCGCTACGCTTTTCTGTTGTCTTAGAACCTAGTTTAAACAATCAATCTCAGTATTGTTAGGATAACTAGTCAATACTGGCTCGTCGCTTATCCTACATTTTGTCATATTGTTGGCTATGACAATGTTAATATTATATGCTATCAATGTAGCTATATTATCTTTATATTTATTAGGGAAAAACATGCTTTCCCTACTCAAATGAAATTCACTAACAAACTTGTTAGTGTCAAAAAATAAAACTTTTTCCCTATGACAACATGTCAATGTGTATATAAAATTGTTCAGAGTATGAACATAACTATTTTGAGTGTCAGAAAAACAGTCAGAATATGGAAGTGCACAAATCATAATGTTTTTTAAATTTAGTTTTAATAAGGTGTTGATACCATAAGCAATGTCACTTTTAATTACATCAAGACTGTTGCCTATCAAAAGAACTAGTGTAGTGTTAGCATCAAACTGTGTATTAACTATCTTGTTTATTATTGTTCGCGACAGACGCATCCGTGCGCCGCGAGTGCAAAATCATAATGCCTAAGTGTTCGTTTTTTTTTTTTTTTTTTTTTTTTGGTATGGCATCTCGCAGTTCAGCCTTTAAGGCCTCCAGCCAGGGGCGTAAAACAACTTATAAACTAAGCGACTGCGCTAAGGGTACCCCCTGTGGGGTCGAACCTCGGCTTAGGGCGTCGCTGGAGAGGCAGCAGGAGGACAGGCTGGATCATATGATCATTATTATTAAATGGGGAATTTAAAGCTACTGGCTCAGCTCGCGGGCTGGCTCGATGAGCAAGGGTCGGGAGGACAGAGAACGGGACGTCGCGGCGGACCTCGGCGGCGAGGTTTGTACGAACGCGGTTTGTATTTGTGTAGAGTGCTAGTGAGTTTACTACTCTCTTGGAGGACAGTTATCTCATCGTCAGGTTCTAGGAGGGCATGCCTAGGGCGGCGAATCCTACTGATGCGGGAGGGAGTATAGTTACTGGCTGACACGATAAGTGAGTTATCGTGTTTCTCAGCGCGTTCGAAGTACCGTATGGCGGCACGCTTCATATACTGGCGGATGGTAGGGATTTTTAAGTCGAGATGAAGAATCTCATTTCGAACATAATAGGGAGCTCCTGTGATTTTCCGTAAAGCACGGTTTTGAAGGGCCTGCATTCTGTGAAGGCGGCGATGACTTGCTTGTGCGAACACAGGGCAAGCATACATCATGATGGGGCGTATGCACGATACGTAGAGGCGTAACTTGCATTTGAGAGATAATTTGCTCTTTGAATTGAGCAAGAAGTGCAATCTGCCGTACACAAAGGCTGCTCTAGAGCGCTTATGTGCTCGGCGAATGAGAGGCGCTGGTCTAAGATTACACCTAGATATTTGGCATGCTCCTTCCAAGGAATCGGCCTACCAAACATGGTGACTGACGGGGGCGCGGGAGGAAGCCTACGGCGAGGGCTCGAAAAGAGTATGGCCTGGCTTTTGTCGGGGTGGAGTTCGATTCTCCATAGCCTAGTCCAGACACCTAGGGTGTTGCAATAGGCTTGGAGATGTCTCACTATGGCGGCTGGGCTGCGACCTGAGCAGTAGATTGCCGTGTCGTCGGCGAATAGGGCTAATTGAACATGCTTGTTCTTAGGAATATCGCTAGTGTATAGCGTGAAGAGGATGGGGGAGAGTACCGAGCCTTGTGGGACGCCAGCTTTTATAGGGTGGGCCGAAGAAAGAGTGCCGTCTATGCGATAGCGAAAGGTGCGGTTCGACAAAAAGTCTCGTAAGATGACGACGAGACGGTCTGGGACACCGAGTTGGTAAAGCTTGTAAATCAAGCCTTTGTGCCAGACTTTGTCGAATGCCTTTGCTATATCGAAGAGAATCGTACCGGTGAGTTGGCCACGTTGGAATCCGTGGCTCACACCTTCCACGATGCGGTGGACTTGTTGGACACAAGAGTGATGGGTTCGAAAACCAAACTGTTCTAATGGAATAAGACTCTTTGCTTCGACGTAATCTTTGAGACGCTTATAGATAAGTATCTCGTAGATCTTGCCGAACACATTGAGTAAACTGATAGGGCGATAGCTGGACGGGTCTGATTTTGGTTTACCGGGTTTGGGAATACCGATTACGGTTGCCTCTTTCCATGCCTGTGGGAACAGGTTATGGGTCATGGCGCAATTGAAGATCGCGGTCATGAGCATTACGAGGGAAGCGGGTAGGATTTTGAAAACTTTATTGGTTATTCTATCTGGGCCCGGAGCTTTACGGGGTTTGAGACGTTTGATGATCTCTGCCACTTCGTCTGGAGTGACGGGAGGCAAGGGATCGTCGGGGTCTTCTTGCGGTGGTAGGGAGGATCTGCGCTCGACCTCGGCTTCGACCTTTAGTAGGTGAGCCGGGTCGACCGGTTGGGTACTAGGCGAGCATTGAGCCTCGAGGCTGTCGGCCAGACATTCCGCTTTTTCATCGTCCTCGAAGGCGAGGGAATTGTCGGGGCGTTTAATCGGCGGGGTGGAAGCTGCTTCATCGGATTTGAGTTTCCTTTGAAGCTGCCAGAAGGCTTGATGAGTCGGCTCGAGTTCGCTCAGCGTCTTGTCCCAGCGCGTTTAACGCATCTCAGCAAGGCGTTCCTTTACAGCACGCTGTAAGTTACGCATGTGAGACTTGTTAGCGTCGCAGGGAAAAGTACTGTAGGCACGGACAGCCGCGTTCTTCTCGGTCACCAGAGCACGCACGTCATCCGGGAGCTTGAAGCGATGAAAGCTCGTCGCTTCAACTCTACGTGAACACTTGTCCACGGTGGATTGTACGTGCTCGGTGAACGAGCCGATCGCGCCCGTCATGTCAGCGACTGAGTTGATTTCATCGGGAATTGATTCTAACTGGGCGGAGGAGGATTTCAAGCTTTCGCTTAGCATTCTCCAGTCCGTGACAATCTGGGTGGGAGGAGGGCGATCCGGGTCGAGTGGGCCTGAGCGCGAGGCTAGTTCCACTAGAACCGGTCTGTGGTCGGAGGTGAGCTCGTGTAGTACCTCGATCGAATGTAAACGTAGGTTTACGTTCTTGAGGAGCGCTACATCGAGAACGTCGGGAAGGTGGTCGACTATATTAGGAAAGTGAGTGGGATGCATCGGAGCGATGACATCGAAGTTGAGGGATTCACACTGATTGAATAGCAACCTGCCTCTTGGAGAAGTAGTGTTGCTATTCCAGGCGGGATGTTTGGCGTTTAGATCGCCTGCTATTATTACAGAGTCGCTCAGGCCTAGTAAGGCTCTGAGATCGTTCGTGAAAAGGATCGGGTCGTAGGACTGAAAGGATGAGGACGTGGGAGGGCAGTAGGCCGATACGAGAGTGATCGACTGGTGATGGGACATGGCTAGTCGACAGATCGAGGCTTCAATGCAGCTTAAGTCGGGGGGAGTGATCTCTACACAATGTAGCGATCTTTTATAATAGATAAGCGTGCCGCCTTTGTGGCGTGTGATCCTGTCATTTCTAATTAACTTATAGTTAGCTATATTAGGGCCGCGTACGTGCGGCTTTAGGAAGGTCTCTTGTACGAGAAGAATGTCTATCTTATGGGATTGTAGGAAGGCGGAAATCTCGTCGCGTTGGCCGAGAATACCGTTGGCATTATAATAGCCAAGCCTAAGGGAATGGGGTTTAATTTTGGATGTATTATCCATTTCTATTTCCTAAAGTGAGGCAGGTTTTGAACTGCCTGGGCGACGTCTGAATACTCCTGCATAACGGAGTAGAGTTTGATAAGGTCGCCATTACTGGCGACTATCTCCCTCGAAAGTTGTTGAGCTCTGTCGCTCGTGAATACACTGAACGTGCTCAGTATAACGTTCATAGAACTGAGCGCTGATACTGGGCTAGAAGAGGGCGCGATCGCTTGCGCTTGCGCGGGCTTGGCGGCTATAGGAGCCGCGGAGGGCGCGGAGGGCGCGGAGGGAAGGACGGGAGGGACGCGAGGTAAGCTCGCGGGCGCCGCGGTGGAATTATTCACCGGGGCGGGAGTTGGATGGGGCTGAGTTGGCCTCAGGGTTGGAAAGGCTCTCTGATGGTTGAGAGGGTTCCATGGGGTAAGTGTTCGTGTATGCGCGTTACTATTTATACTCTAACAATTTGTGATGCGGGTAACGAGAAAAAAGTGCCGTGAGCCGCGCCGATGTGTGTTTTCACGTGCACCCTCCTTCTAAATAATTATAGAATTGTATTCAGTTTTGATAGTGTTTTGATTTGTAAATTATAGTGTTTTTCAATAGTAAATTGTAATAGTTTTATAGTGGTAACCTAAGACCTACATAGTTGTGTATAATAAACATATAGTTCTGCCGTTTACGGCCCGATTTGCCTATGTAAACATTTCTCGATAGTAAAAATCCTAAACTTTCATTAGTGAAATAGTGTTTAACTGAAAGCCTAGGTCTCAGTATATAGAAAATAACTTACTTTAAAGGAATATTGTTAATAGTTTAAGTTATAGAACAATAAATAATGTCTGTGTTTTGTCTTTCATTTTACATGCAAATTATCAATACTAGGGCTTAGGTCACATCGATAGGATTACTATCGCCAGATAGCCCATGAAATGCCCTAACACACACTGCTTTCCGTATCGAGATAACCCCCATAGTTTGTTTTTTATCTCGAGATAATGTTCATACAAGGGCTGATTTCACATAGTTTTCATAGTTTATTCGGTTATAGTGTTTCAGTCCTTCTTCTTCTGAGGTAGTCGCTGCGCCCCCGCAAGGGGGCGCGGCTGGCGGGCCACGGGGCTATGCCCCTTTCCCGCGGGATCCAACCGCTGCCCGTTACTACGGGCAGGTCATTGGATTGCCGATGTAGGCGCGGCAGATTAGGACAGCGTTTGTGCGACGCTGCCCTATGTGTTAATATGTCGTGTGTTTGTTTGCAGGTGCGCTGGCGGCAGCACATTGCCGCTTCTTCACGGCATCTCGGCGGTCAGTCCCCGCCAGGTGAGACCCCCGGTTACCCGGGGGAGGCCCGGCGGGTGACGACCAGCGACAGAGACGCCGGCTCTGCGCCCCTGCACAACGGGTATGCTAGACCCGCGACTGTAACGCTTCCAGAGCTAGCCGGTCACGCTCCAGCCGACGGGCCGATTATGTATGTATGAGCGGCTTGTATGTGTGTGTACCGCCGCTCAGTGAGTGCGCCACCGTGTGCGCGCTTGCGCGACACAGTATTGCGTGAGTACAATGTTGTGGAGTCGTGATTGTGTGGCGGGTTGCGTCGTGCCTATATTAACCTAGCACACGACGCTCGCCGAATGTATATCGTGTATGTGGAGTGTCTGTTGTGTGAGCTGGCTGCGTGTAGATGGGTGCAGCCAGCTCGGGTGTCGTCAGTCCGGTGGTGGCGGCGCGTCCGGCAGGAGGTCGCGCGGTAAGGCCTTAGCGTCGGGCGGGCGCGCGTGCAAGGGCGCCAGGTGCTTGACATGAAGCCAAGCAGATGCGTCTGCACGCGCGAACATACCCTCGCTGAGCCGGCGCACGAACTCGTCCAGGCTCTCTATCTTAAGGTCCCGCTGGAGGACGTCGTTCCTCACATAGCGGGGAGCTTGTGCGATGAGCCGCAGGCATGCGCTCTGTAGTGAGCGTAGCGTCTTGCGGCTCCTCTCGCTAGTGAGGGCGAACCAGGCTGGGGCGGCGTACGTCAGTACCGGCCGTGTACGGTTCACGTACAGGCAAAACTGCTAACGTCGCGACCTACATTTCTTTGTTTGTGTAGTTTTCGTTGAATATAATATTTTATACCATTTTTAGTTGACCAATAGCTGCCGTAGCGCTATAACCGGGGATTAGCATTCAACAGTACTTAATCGTGTAACTCAATAAACGATATTATCGTGAATCTGTGGTTTGAGTCAACTCACATCCTACAACTCTGCAAACAACTTCGCTCTGAACCATACATAAAGTGGTCCTTCGAGCCGGATGCTTGGTAAAAGTTTACTTCTATGTACGGTAGCGAATCGGTTTAGCTGGTCTCCCACAAGCGGGTCGCCCCAGTTGAATTGAGAAGGCGCACATACCGTACGTAGAGTTGACACGTACTAAGTATCCAAAGTCCAAAACGTTGCGGAAACTTCGCAACTTTGGTGAACTAGTACCTGCGGTGAAACAACTCTACTCTACCAACGGTCAAGCGTATAACTATTAACAATGGTTCAGAGTTTATCGGAACTAATAAGCCGTCAAGAAGCTATCTTCGGAGACTTGAAGCTTATTTGCAGCAATTACAAAAAGGACAGCCCCACCAGGAAGAACTTGGAATACCTGGAGGAGCGTCTATCTCGGTTGAACAATAACTGGGAGAAGTTTGTGCACAACCATCAACTACTGAAGGAATCTGGAGCCACAAACCTTCAATACTTCAACGATGACATCTTCAACAGTACGAAAAAGATGTATGAAGACGTGTTGCAGGACATGTTGAAACGTAAATCGGAGTTGCCGTCTGCATCGACTAGTAAGACGGAGCCGACGCCTGCAACGCCTAAGGAAGGTAAGGTGCTAACAAAATTTACCTTCGATGATATCAAATTCCACGTACCTCCTCGGGGAACAAGTGATGCGACGGAAAAGCAGCAAGATCTTTTGCGTCAACAATACTGCAACTTCAGAGCGTTGGAACGCACTGTAGAGAAGATAAGCATCGCATTGGCTGCACCGCTGGAGAAATGGGAATTAGAAGATGGCCTAAGCAACCTGAAATCCAAGTGGGAGCCAATTGAAAAGGCAAATTGGGAGTTAGACTACATCCTCCAAGATGAAGACTCTATTTATCAGCAGAAATACAATGCTGCAGAAAACCTTTATAATGACCTGAAAAGAAAGCTACAGCATAATATCTGGAACAATGCCCATTATGAAAAATCAACGCCGAAAATACATCTACCAGATTTCCATGGAAATTATAATCAGTGGTTGACTTTTAAGGACCTCTACCTCGAAAGTGTACACAACAACCCGACACTTTCGAAGGCTCAGAAAATGCAACACCTCAAAACAAAACTAAAGGGTGAGGCGGAGAAACTGGTTCAGCATCTTGGCATCAGTGCTGAAAATTACGCATCTTGTTGGGAGATGCTGACTCACCGCTACGACAACAAGCGGCTGTTATTTACATCGTATATAAACACGCTTCTGAATCAACCTAGTATTCAGCAACCAACAGCTGCAAGCATACGGAAGCTTCACGACGTTATGAGGGAATGCTTGAACGGCCTCAAAAACATCGGCCTAGATATCACCAATTGGGATCCGATCGTGGTGCATCTATTGGTTCAAAAGCTAGATAGCGTAACGTATAATGAATATATGAAAGAAATCAAGTGTCCCAGAGAATTTCCCGATTTGAAAGAGTTCGCAGAGTTTTTAGAAGTAAAATTCATGTCGCTGGAAGCTCTGCAGAGTAGCAGCCACAAAATATCGTCATCAACCAAACCATGGAAATCAGAAAAGCAGCCGCAGAAGGCACCAGAAAACCGCAATAATTTCTACAAGAATAAAACGCGGGGGTCATCGTACCTTAACAAGTCTCAAAACTCGCCAAAAGCCTTCTTCACGACAGCAAAAACATGCCCAATTTGCAAAACTAATCACGTATTGATGAATTGCGAAAAATTCCTGGCTATGAATGCATACGAACGGATTGACACAGTTCGTAACTTGCAACTTTGCAAAAACTGCTTGTACAGCCATGGAGATAAACAATGCAAATCACGCAAAACGTGTGTATTGTGTCATAAGACGCATCACACTCTCATGCATGAAGCTGAAACTGAGCTAACTAGCAACAGAAAAACAACAAGAGAGGAAATCCCATCGTCGACGCCTTCAACTTCCTATGGAGTCAACAATGTTACGAACGAGGAAAAGGAAGTATTGTTGACAACCGTACTTCTAAATGTTAAAACAATTGATGGAAACTGCATCAAGTTGAGAGGTCTATTAGACCAAGGCTCTCAAGTGAGCCTAATAACGGAAGACGCTGCACAGCGCCTCCGATTACAAAGACGTAAAGTGAGCGCTGTTGTGTCGGGTGTTGGGACCCTTAGCGGCAACTGCAAGGGATCAGTAAACGTAGAATGCCAATCGATACATTCTGACTACAAGTTTAATTTTGAAGCTTTGGTTATGAAAAAGCTTATAAGCAACTTGCCAACCGCATCGTTTTCGATAAGCAACTGGGATTATTTAGAAAACTTGAAACTGGCAGATCCACAGTTCAATATGTCGGGTCCTATTGATTTGCTCTTGGGCGCCGACATCTACTCGGAACTTATCTTAAATGGCGTCATCAGAAGTGATCAGAGATATCCTGTAGCTCAACAAACCAAAGTGGGCTGGATTTTGTGCGGGAATGTAAGGACTTTTAACTGCTTAGTGACACTGAATGACGTTGAGAACATGTCGAGGTTTTGGGAAACTGAGGAAATTCCAGAGAAGCTGGAACCATCTAGTGAAGAACAATATTGTGAACAATATTACAATACAACAACCAAAAGATTAGCAAACGGGCAATACGTGGTACAAATGCCTATGAAGCCTAATTTCGAGGAAAGCGTAAAAAATGCAAGGTCACAAGCTTTAGCACAGTTCCTTCAACTAGAAAGGAAAATGTTGAAAAACGAAGATCTCAGTCAAGAATATAAGCGCTTTATGAGCGAATACATCGCTATGGGACATATGCATCCTATCACAGGGGGAAAGAGGGACCATCATGTCTACCTACCCCATCATGGCGTATTAAGAGCCGAGTCATCTACGACAAAACTGAGAGTAGTATTCAACGCGTCGTACAAGGCAAAAGGGCATAGCAGTCTCAACGATCATATGTACTGCGGTCCTAATCTACAAAAGGATATACTGACGCTACTTATCAACTGGAGAACGTACAGATACGTCTTCACGGCAGATGTAGAAAAGCTTTATAGATTCATCTGGCTGAATGAAAATCAGCGGCATTTACAAACGATAATTTGGAGATCTTCCCCTAACGAGCCTCTACAAGATTGGCAGTTAGGCACTGTGACGTATGGAATGAAAAGTGCTCCATATCTGGCAATGCGTACTTTGCATAAACTCGCAGACGATGAAAAAGATAGTTATCCGGATGCTGCCAACGTCTTGAAAAACTTTTTCTATATGGATGATTTGGTATATGGCCAGGACACTATAGACGCGTCAAAAACGATGGTTACACAGCTTATTCAATTATTGAAAAAAGGAGGTTTCAATTTGAGAAAATGGAAAAGCAACGAGTCATCTATACTGGAAGATTTGCGAGATGATCAGAAGAGCCGCAATTCGAATATCGACTTTAGCCCGGAACAAACAACGAACTCAAAAATGCTGGGTATGCGGTGGAACCAAGACAGCGACAGTTTCACTTATCAATGGGATCTGCCAGTCAGGGAAAAGCTAACGAAGCGAGTACTACTGAGCGAAATCAGCAAACTATATGACCCTCTCGGATTACTAGCGCCATTTACTATAAAAACAAAGTTATTGTTCCAAAAAATATGGATAAGTAAGATCGACTGGGAGGATGGGTTACCCGACGAGCTTGCCTTGGAATGGGAAACTATGAGAAAGGATATCCCATTGTTAGGCAAACTTAGCATACCGCGATGGTTGCAATGTCAAGAAAATAGTTTAGAGATACACGGTTTTTGCGATGCAAGCGAAAAAGCTTACGCATGCGTCATTTATAGCCGAGTGCAAAACCAGGCAGGCGAATATAAGACAACACTTATTACGGCAAAAACAAAAGTTGCACCAATCAGCAATAAGATAACAGTACCTAGAATGGAACTTTGCGGAGCTGTTTTATTAGCAAAACTGATAGAAAAGGTTCAGAAAACTCTCGGAGGCAGTAAAAACCTTCATGTGAGATGTTGGAGCGACTCCAAGGTTGCTTTAGCCTGGTTGCAAGGCGATGTGAATCGCTGGGATAAATATGTCGCCAACAGAGTGAAGCAAGTGAATAACATTATCTCGGCAAGCTGCTGGAGCTATGTAAAGTCAGAAGAAAATCCTGCTGACTGCGCAACACGAGGTCTCACATCAGCTCAACTTCTAGAGTACAAACTGTGGTGGAACGGGCCTGATTGGTTAAAATCAAGCACGTTAAATAGCCACCAAAATATTCGCCTGACCTACGCAACAAACGCTGAGTTACGAGAAAATGTAAACAGCTATGCAGTCACATATAAGTCTTGTGAAATAATTAATACATTGTTGAATAAAAACAGTAGTTATAAACGTGTAATACGAGTGCTTGGCTGGATTTTACGATTAAGCAACATTCGCAAGCAAAAACGCGCTAACTTAACCAAATATATAGCCGACTGCGGAGACAAAAAAAGGGTGATGAGTTTGTCATCACAAGACATTATGAGAGCAACAGAATTGGTCATCAAAAACGTTCAACAGGAAACCTATGGGGACGAAATTGGATGTTTAAAGAAAAATCGACCAATATCAACGAAGAGCAACTTATTAAAATTAACTCCGTTCCTGGATGACAGTGGCATACTGCGTGTTAAAGGAAGACTAGGCTACTCTACGTTATCTGCCGAAGCTAAACATCCCGTAATTCTTCCGGCTACAGGAAGACTGACGGAGCTTCTTATTCAAGAGGCGCATCGTGACACGCTCCACGGAGGCGCTCGGCTCACCCTAGCCCATTTACGGCAAAAGTTTTGGGTCATTGGCGGGAGCCGAACAGTCAAGAAGGAATTACGGCGATGTATCCGATGTCACCGTTTCAAGCCAAGCAGAAACGTGCAACTGATGGCAGACTTGCCAAAAGAGCGGGTAACTCCATCCCGACCATTCACAAACACGGGGGTGGACTATACTGGACATGTTGATGTGAAAATCAACAAGGGAAGAGGGGTTAAAACCTGCAAAGCTTACATAGCAATTTTTATTTGCATGGTAACCAAAGCTGTGCATTTGGAATTGGTGTCCGACATGACAACGCAAACTTTCCTCGCTGCTTTCAAAAGGATGTGTGCACGTAGGGGTACACCCCGACATGTATTCTCAGACAACGGCACAAATTTTGTCGGCGCAGCAAAAGTACTTCAACAGGAATTTTGTCAACACAAGACGTTTGAGACTTCTGAATTCATGGATGAGATGAGTAATTTACAAATTGAGTGGCATTTCAATGCCCCTCTTTGGCCAACAGCTGGAGGGCTGTGGGAGGCTGCCGTCAAATCCATGAAATACCACCTACATCGAGTCTTAGGAGAACAGAAGCTAACTTTTGAGCAATTCACAACTTTACTACATCAAATTGAAGCCTGTCTGAACTCTCGTCCGCTGTGCCCGTTAACAGAAGATATCGATGACTTGGATTACTTAACTCCCGGTCACTTCCTCATTGGTGGTCCGCTACTGTCACCACCACAAAGGGAGCAAGATTTTGCTGAGCACGATCTCAGAAACAGGTGGAGGCTTGTTGAACAAATGAATGTGCACATCTGGAAGCGATGGTCGAGTGAATATCTGCATCAATTACAAATCAGAAGCAAATGGCAGCACCCAAAAGAAAATCTGAAACAAGGAAGCCTAGTATTAGTAAAGGATGAACACGTACCTCCGGGCCACTGGGCTGTAGGAAGAGTCCAAGAATTGCATCCAGGAGCGGATGGGAAGGTTCGAGTTGTAACTTTAAAAACTAAAAAAGGGTTACTTAAGCGACCTATAACAAAGCTTTCACCCTTACCTTTGAAACGCGAAGAATCAACAGCAGATGAAACGAAAGCCGAAAAGATGCCTACTCCGGAACCTAAACAACGGAGAGGCACAGCAAAAGGCAGAAACTGGCTATCTCTTGTTCTTCTATCCGTATTAACAATGACGGTAACTGCACAGACCGCGTCAACAACAAAAAACTTTAAAGTCTCACCTATATCGAGTAATCATCCTATTTACTTCGATGAAGCTGGAAAAATGCAGTTAATACATGACGAATGGACCCTATTGGTTTACTACAATTTAACTTCATACTGGCAAGCAACGGATCGCATCAATGATTATGTAAACCAAATAGATAAAATTTGTCAAAGGATATCACATGAGTACGCGCCTTGTAAAACAATTGTCGGCCACCTACGTCATGAGCTGAGTCACCTAGCTGACTTTAACTCTATGCTGCTAACGCAACACTCTAGACCGAAAAGAGGTTATTTTGATGGAGTGGGAAAATTATCAAGAACCCTTTTCGGGGTGCTCGACGCAGACTTTGCAGAAAAGTACGAAAAGGACATACAGAAACTGCAAATGAATGATAACTACTTATTGCAACTTATGAAAAACCAAACATTAATTGTAGAGGCGGAAAACAACGTTATAAAAAGAAATACTGAATTTATGGATCAACAATTTAAAATATTGCGCAGCTATATGAATGAAACTTGCAACGATATCACAAAAATTGAAAACAAGGCACAGATGCTATTTGCGGTGAATGACATAAATTCCGCTGCTGTCACGTCAACCCTGATATTGAGTGATTTAAATCGAATATTAGAAATGCTCATAAATGCTATTGCTAATATCAACAGAGGACATTTAGATACTCATCTGTTTCCGGCTAAACAGCTGATCGAACAACTCAACATAATATCAGGAAGATTGCCTCAAGGATTGTCGTTACCAATAAAGGATATTCAAAGGGATTTGAAAAATATCTATGACCTCATTCATGTGAAGGCTCGAATAACCAACAACTATATGTTATTTGAAATACACATTCCCTTGCTGAGCGATGAAGAATACAAGATATATCGAGTTATCCCAATACCGTTTTTTAGACAAGGACATTTAAAACGCATACAACCAAGTTCCAGCTTCATAGCAATCAACTTTGTGAAAAACTCTTATATAATGATGGAAGATCAAGATATGCGCCAATGTACTTCGTACGGAGAAGGCGAATTCATATGTGTCTCGCGTAATCCTGTTTACAACATGCATAACAAAGGTGCTCCATGTGAGGCACAAGCCTTCAATCAACAAGAGTCCTTATCATGCGTCCTCAGTGACGTAACATGCAAAGAAACTTGGACAAAACTTCACAGAGCAAACATGTGGCTATTTACATTGTGCGCGAAACAGCTGATGCGCATAATATGTGACGATCAAGTTACGCCGGCGGTCATTGACGGTACTGGAGTGATTACCTTGAAGTCAAAGTGCTTACTACAGAAAAAGGACGCCACAATATTTACACACAATCAGCTGGGAAGTACTATTTACATGGAACCAGAAATAGAAGTACCGACAGTAAATTCAACGATTAACAACATATTTGACCTCGGCTGGAAAAATGCAAAATTGAATATATCAATGCAAGAATCGTCAACTGCAGGTGAAATAAGAAAAATAGACCAGCAGTTGGAATTCCAGAAAAGCAGAGAATTATTACCGAAACCATCGGAAATTACAAGTCACGACATCTATCTTTACTCGGTTACGTCTTTGCTCCTCGGAGGAATCGCTGTGATTGCCCTCTACAGGATCCTCAAACGATGGCGCAAAACAAAGAAGGTCTCAACCAAACCAGGAGTATCATCAAGAGGAAGAGTCAACTTCGGTGGGGACATCGAACTGCAAGAAATACCTTCGACCGCAGCGGAGCCCGTTTATAGCGTCGCAAGGCAGCCGAAGACAGTATTTCACTTTGACGATGTCAATTAAGTTTAATTTGATAATTAAGTTTTACATTTACCTTGTTTTACTTTCTACTTTTGCACATTTATATTGTTTTCTTCTAGCTTAGATTATTGTTTACCTTTATATTTTTATTTCTTTTGTAATGGATGTTCATCCCCCCTTTTTTCCTCGGGAGCATGTACGGTTCACGTACAGGCAAAACTGCTAACGTCGCGACCTACATTTCTTTGTTTGTGTAGTTTTCGTTGAATATAATATTTTATACCATTTTTAGTTGACCAATAGCTGCCGTAGCGCTATAACCGGGGATTAGCATTCAACAGTACTTAATCGTGTAACTCAATAAACGATATTATCGTGAATCTGTGGTTTGAGTCAACTCACATCCTACAACTCTGCAAACAACTTCGCTCTGAACCATACAGGCCGGATGTACGTCTTGTACACCGCCAGTTTGGTACGCAGCGGGAGGCGAGATGAGAGCACTGGTTTGAGCAAGGCGCGGGCTACCCTGCCCTTACCGGCGACCTGCCGGACGTGTGCAGCCATGGTGAGGCGCCGGTCGATGGTGACGCCTAGGTACTTGACCTGGCGCGACCACTCGATCTCGGCGCCTTGTAGAGCCAGTTTGGGTGGTCGTGCGGGGCCGCCCCCGATGATGATCGCCTGCGTCTTACCCACGTTCACCGACAGCCGCCATTTGGACAGCCACTCGGGGAGGAGGTCGAGGACACGCTGCATTTTGACGATCGCGTGCTTCGCGCTCATCGACGTCGTGATGTACGCGGCGTCGTCAGCATACAGCGCAAGTGTCGAGTCCTCCGCCGAGGGGATGTCGTCGGTGTACCGTGAGTAGCAGATGGGCGAGAGGCAGCTTCCCTGCGGCACTCCCGCTCTCACCGGGCGCGCGCTTGATAGCGCGCCGTCGACCACCACACGTATTGTGCGACCTGTAAGGAAACTGGAGATCACCTGTGTTATGCGGCGGGGCGTATCCGACGTGGAGATCTTATATATGAGACCGGGGTGCCAGACCCGGTCAAAAGCCTTCTCCATGTCGATAATACTGCAACCGCGTGTTCACGCCTGTTCACCGTGTTGGCGAAGTGGTGCAGTACCCTCGTCAGCTGGAGCGTCGTGCTGTGTTCCGCCCGAAACCCGTACTGTTCTGGGCGCGGCGTCAGGTGCGGGGTGAGGTGTCGCAGCAGGAGCAGCTCGAACACCTTGGAGATGGTGGGCAGGAGAGTGATGGGCCGATAGCTCTCTGGCTTCAGCACGTTCTTCTGCGCCTTGGGCAGCATGATAACGCGCCCCTCCTTCCATATGCGAGGGAAGGTCCCCGTGCGCAGTATCCACGTGTACAGGCGCGCCAGGGCCGCGACCATACGGTACGGCAGGTGGCGCAGCGCTGTGTTGGTGATACCGTCAGCACCGGGGGCCTTCTTCAGCTTGGTCCGGAGGATGGCGCGTCTGACTGCGCCAGGCGCGAAGAAAATAGGGTCTTCCTCAGAGGCTATCGGCGATGCGAAGTAGTCCCCAAGGTGTTTCTCGACTGCTGCGACGTGTTCTGCGTCTTGAGTGTCGTTCGGGCGGAATTGACGCTCCAGGTGCTCGGCAAAGGTCTCCGCGCGGTCTGGTGCGGTGTATCTAAGTGCCCCGCCGCTGTCCAGCAGCGGCCGCACTGGAGCTGGGGTGTTCGACAGCTGTCGGCACAGTCTGTGTATAGACGGCCAGTCGCCGTCGACAGCGTCGATGCGGGCCTCCCAGCTCTCGCTGCGGTGTGCGTTGAGCTCGGCCTTAATTCTCTCCGCGAGACGGTTTACGACGGCCTTCTCCGTCGGGCATCTGGTAACTTGCCACCGTTTGCGTAGGCGCCTCTTCTGGGCGATCAGTTGCTGCAGGTGGCGCGGCAGGGGGGGGTAGGCGGTTGCCCCCTGCGGAGACACAGTTGTCGCCTCATCTAAGGCGCTCTGGATGCAAACGGTGACCTCTTCAGCCAGACCGTCCACGTCCGCGGGGGAGACGATAGGCCGAGTCGGCGTGGTGATCTCCAGTTTCTTCGTGAAGGCGTCCCAGTCGATTTTCCGACGTGGCGCTCCTAGGCGCTGTCTGGTCGGCATTCCTGAAAGGACGACGAGTACAGGATGGTGGTCGGACTGCATCTCGTCGTCCAAGACTTGCTGCGTGATCTGGCACGTGAGCCCACTGTGGACCACAATGTCCAGCACGTCCGGGGTGTGTAGGGCATTGTCCGGGTAATGGGTGGGCACTTCTGGGCCGGACACCGTGTACCCGTGGGCTTCTGCGTCCGCGAAGAGCCGTCGTCCCTCTGGGTTCGTCTGAACGCTATTCCACGCTGGGTGTTTGCAGTTCAGGTCGCCGGCAATGAGCGCCGGCCTTGGTGCGTGCGGCGGCAAGAGGGCCCGCAACTCCGCGTGTTCTAGGCGGGTCGCGGGCGGCTTGTAGCACGCGTAGAGGTCGACGTCCTCGCCGGCCACGTGCACTTGGACTCCCAGCGTGTAGAGGGAAGCAAGCTGTAAAGAGGCTATCTGCTGATGGACGACTCTTCTCTTCACCAGTACTGCCAGACCACGGTACCGGTACAGGAATGCCGATTCTTCATCCTGGCGGTAGACGATGTAACCCGGGAACCGCGTCCGATCCGCTGGTCCCAGGTGTGTCTCGCTGATGAGCGCCACGTCGATATCTTGTTGTTGCAGGAGATGGCGGAGTGGTGCGGCCTTGTTCCGGAGGCCGCGGGCGTTCCAATGTAAGATCCTCAACGGCCTAGCCATTGTAAAGGGCGAGCACTGCCGTCAGGCCGTCGAGGACCGCTTCTTCCGGGCTGGCTCCTTCCCGGAGTGCCCTGATCACGCCGAGAAGGATGTGTATGGCCCGGGCCGTCCGGCTCTGGCCGCTGGAGTCGCTGGTGTCGGCCGGCGGTGGCGGCGGCCGCCGGCGGGGGCGCGCGGCGTCGCGCTGCTGCAGCGGTTGTGGGCATGTGGGCGCGAGCGGCGCCGGGGGCAGCTCCTGTGCCTCCGCTGCCTCAGCGCGCCGCGTCGCCCGGCGTCCGCGTGGTGCCATCTCCTGCTCTGGGACGGCTTCTGGTGGCTGCGTCGTCTGTGTCCGGGATTGGGGCGCGGCGGTTCCTTGAGGCTTCTTTCCTCTCCTGCCGCCGCGCCTCCTGCGTCGCGGCCCAGTTCGGTTGTTCGCCGCCGCCATCAAGGTGGTGGTGGCGTCCGTCTCTAGCGGCCGCTCCGCGTCTATGTGTCGCGGTGCGTCCGGCCGGCGTAGAAGGGCGGTGATGGCGACGGTACCCGCCCGCCTCACCTTGGCTTCCTCCCTGAAGACGGGGCATCTAATGCTGCACGCTGGGTGCTCCCCGCCACAGTTGGCGCACGTTGCGGGCTCCTCCCTGGGCCGCGGGCAGTCGCGTGCGTGATGGCCCTCGCCGCAACGTACGCAGGCGAGCGGGCGGTGGCAATTGTGGGAGCTGTGCCGGAACTGCTGGCATCGATGGCACTGGGCCGGTCCGCGTTTTCCGCGCCACGCCTCTATCTTGACACCGCGCATGTTGAGCAACACGGCGGTGTCATAGATGGCCCTTATGTTAGGCGTCTTTTTTATTATAGCGTGGAATACGCAGCCGGGTCTTCCGCGTCGTGCCTTGATATGGCGGACGTACTCCGGCTGGTATCCCAGCTCTCGCAGCTCCTCCTCGATGTCGGCGGGGTCGGTGTCGGCAGGCAGCCCCCTGATGGCCACCTTCAAACTGCGCTCCGCTGGCAGCGAATAGGCGAACCATGATAGGCCGCTCTCTCCTTCGAGGGTGGTCAGGTACCGCTGGACCACCCTGTACTCCTCCTCCGACTCTGGGCTGAAGCGCACCCCGGCTTGGTAGGGGCGCGCGTGGGGAGGGAAGCCCAGCCTGTCCCTGAGCACCCGGAAATGGGCGGCCCAGTCAGGCATCCTCTCAACTACCAGCGGCGGGTAGCGAGGCTTTTTCTTTGGGGGGGCTGCTGCCGTGGCAGTGGTGTCGTTGGCCGTGGCGGTGGCGGCGGCGGTGCCCCTAGGGGGCGTGGTGCGGCGTGCCATCTCCGCGAAGGATGGTTGCGGAACCTCTATGCAATATCGTTTAGGGTACTCACCCTCCGCGGCGGCATCATCGTCGTCGTTGTCCGGGCTGCGCTGGCGGCGCTGTGCTCTCTCAGGCTGGGTCCCCGGCTCGACGCTCTCTTCCTCCTCCTGGTCCGAGGCGTCCTCCAGGTAGGGCGGCGACTGATCTCTTAGAGGGGAGTACTCCCCCGATGCCACCGACATCTCCGACCCGCTGCGCGAGAAACTTCCCGGCATGGCCGCCGGTGAGTCCTGCGCAGAGGTCCGCGGCGGCGGGGGGGAGAAACTCGACGCAAACCACAGCCGCTGCGGCGTCACCGTCCGCTTGTAGCACAGCGTCGGGTGCGCCGGGGTGGCGGCGGCAGGTACAGAGGGGCCCGGCGCAGGCCGGGCAGGCGGCGCGGCAGGGCGCGCGACAGCACGAGCGGGCGGCGCGTCGGAACGCGGCGGCACTGCGTTCGAAGGCGCGGGGGGCGCGGCGGGGCGCGCGGCGGACGCGGTCGAGCGCGAGGTGGGCGCGGCAGATCGCGCGGGTGGTACGGCGGAGCGCGCGGGGGGTGCTGCTGAGCACACAGCTTGCCCACCGGCTCGCGCACTAGTGTCACTCGCGGCGGGGCGCGTGGCGGAGCGCGCGGGCGGCGCGTCGGAACGCGGCGGCACTGCGTCCGAGGGCGCGGGTTGCGCGGCGGGGCGCGCGGGGGGTGCTGCTGAGCACACAGCCTGCCCACCGGCTCGCGCACCAATGTCACTCGCGGCGGGGCGCGTGGCGGAGCGCGCGGGCGGCGCGTCGGAACGCGGCGGCACTGCGTCCGAGGGCGCGGGTTGCGCGGCGGGGCGCGCGGGGGGTGCTGCTGAGCACACAGCTTGCCCACCGACTCGCGCACTAGTCACACTCGCGGCGGGGCGCGTGGCGGAGCGCGCGGGCGGCGCGTCGGAACGCGGCGGCACTGCGTCCGAGGGCGCGGGGCGCGCGGGCTGCGTATCCGGACGCGCTTGCTTCGCGGCGGAGGGGCGAGGTTGCGGTGGGGGGGCGCGCACTTGCTGCGCTCGACCCACTGTTGCTGGTCCCGGGGGCTGCGATGGCACCGGGCGGAAATTTGTAGGGCGTTTGGGGACGCTGTGTCTCGCGGCGGTATTCGCTCCACTGCTGGTACTGCCACTGCCAGCTGGGTGGGCGATGTCGCCGCGGGTGCTTGGTCCTCTTCTCACCTCAGCGGGCCGCTGCGGCGCGTCGTGCGACTCACCACCGAGATCCGGCAGCGATGTCGTTCGGTGCGCCAGCGGTCGCGCGGGGGGGGAGGGGGAGCGCGGGAAGTCGCGACCTGAGCCGCGAACTCCCGGCTTCGGCATGCTGGATCTTCTGCTGGGGCGTTCGCCTCCGCGACCATCGGTGCTCCAGCAGAGCACTGGATGGCGATGGTGGCGCCTCCCGGCACTTCGGCACCTGCGGACAAATGCCGAAATGAGTCCGGGTGGCTCCGAGCTAGGTTGGGTCCGTGCGGCTTCCTCAAGCGGTTGCGAGTACTAAATGCGGCGAACGGGCCTATCCCGTTTCAGTCCTGAAGATATTCAGGGTGAGTATAGTATAGTTCGGTAGCGCACTTCATGGGGGGTCTGGCACCGTGCGTCCCATAACGCTCTCATGTACCATAGACCTGTAATATTGCTGTAAAATTGAAATGTCAAATAAACTGAGGTTGGTGGGAGGGACGAGGAGTCGAGGCTCTCGTTAAGGTAAAGTTTCGAACACATTCGGTGCGCAAGCTCCGCCGTACAATCGTTAGTCATCGGTATAGAATTTTAACAGTGCAAAATAGTAATAGTGAAAAAGTAAATAGTGAAATAGTAAACAGTAGTGCGTCGAAGCTCGTCCCTTCAAGACTCCTGAAAAATATATGAAGACTTATTATTTCGCCGGCATTCCTGAACCCACAGTAGCAGAGAGTACTAAAACCAGTCTAAACGTATTAAAACCAGAGAGTACTAAAACCCGTCTAAACGTATTCTTGTTTCTCATACTCCTGTTTCTTATATTCCTGTTTCTCGCCACATCGAAAATACAGTCCACTCGCCCAGACGTCCACGAACCAGCGACCGACGGGGCGTCAACGTCTCGAAGCCACCCATAGTTCCTGCTTCTGAGCTACGTCCGTCCCGCACATCTGTTTGGTCCTTGCGACCCGGATCGACTGGGGAGCGAGCCAGGAACTTCAGCTGAAGATTCGCAACTTATACTGAAGAATTGTAAACAGCGAGTATGCCTGTGACAAGATCGCAAGGAAGAGCCGCTCAAGCCTGGATCATCGACGCCGGACCGGGACGCCGCACGCCCCCCATCGTGCACTGCCAGCCGCCGTTCTCTCCAACCACCACCGAGGGGAGTGAGCAGCCCCCCCCTCCCCCGAGGGGGGGTGAAGACCTACCCTGCCCCGCAGCTGAGAGGGGAAGTGAGGCGCCACCCTGCCCCCCTGCCCCGCGAGGGG
This sequence comes from Helicoverpa assulta, assembly GCA_963856015.1. NCBI lineage: Eukaryota > Metazoa > Arthropoda > Insecta > Lepidoptera > Noctuidae > Helicoverpa > Helicoverpa assulta. The sequence continues at coordinate 2,060,332 of CAWLCW010000001.1, forward strand.
GTGAAGACCGACCGCGTTCCCCCGCCGCGCGGGGGGGTGAAGACCGACCGCGCCCCCCTACCCCGCGAGGGGGTGAAGAGCGACCAGCGCCGTCGTCGTTGATGCAGACTGAGGCGTCGTCATCACTGAGGCCGCCTGGAACCAGTGCTGAAGAATATAGTTCAGGAGAAACACTGAAGGCTTGCGACAAGACATACAACCGAGCTGCACCGATGACTACCCGGGGTGACGCCCGTACCGAACATAAGGCACCGTCGCACAGATCGACGGCATCAAATAGAAAAATTAGAAAAGCGCGTGAAGACTTACTGAAAATTAAGTTGGAGCTAGCGCAAATAGCACTTCAGCGAGCCGAGGAAGAATCGGACGACGATTATATGGAAGACAGAAATTCGAATGAAGAGTACATCCGTTCCTGGTTGGAGGAAGCTCCGGAACCAGACCCGCAGGACGCCGCCGCTGAGGGAGGACATAGACCACCAGGTACCCTGGACCTGCCCGAGCCCCCCCCCTCCGCGGTTATAGTGAATCCGGTCCTGCGTGGAATAAGTACTGCTCCTGGAAGGGACGCCGCCGCCGAGGGAGAACATAGACCGCCGGGTACCCTGGACAATCCAGAGCCCCCCCCCCCCCCTCGAAGACCATCGATATTGAAGCCCTTCCATCAATGAAGAAACCAGTTGAAGATACCGCAGGGGGTGAAGGGCTCCGTCCGTTCATCACGGAGCTCACCTCCGCCATCGCATCGCTAGCCGGCAATAGAAGCGAAGAGAAACCGGTGTACCACAACCCTGCTGCATCGAAAGTCATCATGACGCTGCCGAACTTTAGTGGATTGCATACAGAATGGCTATCGTTCCGCGCCATCTATGAGACAACGCGACCATATTTCAACGATGTGGAAAATACGGCGAGGCTGAGAAGAAGCCTGCGAGGAAGAGCGCTTGATACAGTTAGTTCCGAGCTTATCGGCAACGCCAGGCCGGATGACATCATGAAGGAGTTGGAGCTTCAGTTTGGCCACCCCGACTCAATAGCGCAAGCGGAGACAGACAGACTGCGCGGGCTGCCACGCTGCGGAGAAGCACCGAAGGACATCTGCACTTTCGCCAGCCGTGTACGAAGTGGCATCGTCACACTGCGAGCGCTGAAAAAGGAACACTATCTCATGAACGCCGAGCTTATGCGCATCATCACAGAGAAGCTGCCGAACTCGCTACGTGTACAGTGGTACAAGACATATACTGAGAAGCACCAGTCAACGCCGGACTTGGGTCTCTTCAGCGACTTCATCACCGAGCAAGCTCGCTACTGCAGCGCATTTGCACCGCCTGAAAACATCAGTGAAGCTACTGGACTTAGACGTGTGACGCAGAGAACACACACCACTATAGACAAGAAGCCCGCATCGAAGTGCCGCATCTGCGATATGGATGGACACAGATCGCTAGACTGCCACAAGTTCGTGAAGGCTTCTGCAGACAAGAAGTGGGAACTTGCCAAGCAGCACAACCTGTGCTTCCGCTGCCTCCGCCATCGTCAGCACGGACACAGATGTCAAAAGAAGAGATGTGGAATCGAGGGCTGCACTGCATCACACCATCATCTGCTTCACTACAAGAAGAAGGCGAGCACTACTGAAGTCGCAAGAAATAGTCGCAAGTTCACGCAACCACGCAAATCAAGCGTTCCTGAAAATTGTTCCGGTGCAACTGTCCGGACCGGCGGGAGAAGTGCGCACATACGCACTGCTGGATGACGGCTCAACCGTGTCACTGATTGACGAAGAGCTAGCAGACATGATCGGTGCAGAGGGACCAGTCGAGCCGATGAAAATAGGCGCCATCAGCGACGTGACTATCGACACGCCCACGTCGAAGAGAGTTGACCTCACGCTATCGACCTGCCATAGGAAGAAGATACCCTTCAGGGCGCGCACCATACCACGCCTGCACCTGTCGCCGCAGTCAATCAGCAAGGATGACATCGCTGACTGCAAGCACCTATTTGACCTGGCAGATCAGCTGACGTACAACGCAGGGACGCCGAAGATTATTATCGGGCAAGACAACTGGCATCTGCTCCTAGCAACAGACATAAGAAGAGGGCCCCAGCATCAGCCGATAGCATCGTTAACTCCTTTGGGCTGGGTGCTCCACGGTGCCCGCACTAGGACGCTGGGACAGCAAGTGCACTACGTCAATCAACTGAATAGCGCCGAGGAAAACATAGACAAGCAACTTCGTGAATACTTCGCACTCGAGTCACTCATCATCAACCCGTGCCGACCAGCTTCTGACCCGGAGAAGAGGGCGGAAGATATATTACAACGCAGTATAGTACAGTTGGAAGATGGACGTCTTCAGACTGCGTTGCTATGGAGGAGTGACGAGATACAGATGCCGGACAGCTACGCGACTGCGATGAATAGACTCGTATCAATAGAGAAAAAACTCGACAAGAATCCTGCTCTGAAGACTAGATATATGGCTCAGATGGATTCACTAATAGAAAAGGGCTACGCAGAGAAAGCGCCCCTTGAACGTACACCGGGAAGAACGTGGTACCTGCCGCACTTCGACGTCTTCAACCCTATGAAACCGGAGAAGCTTCGTATAGTTCACGACGCAGCAGCGAAGACAAGAGGGATGTCACTGAACGACTACCTGCTCACGGGTCCGGACTTGCTGCAGTCACTGCCCGGCGTGATGATGCGATTCAGACGTCACCGCGTCGCCGTCTCCGGAGACATCACTGAAATGTTCATGCAGGTGAAAGTGAAGCCAGAAGACAGAGACGCTCTCCGATATCTGTGGCGAGGAGAGCGGCGGGAGGGGGCGCCGGAAGAGTACCGGATGACGTCAATCATATTCGGCGCAGCAAGTTCACCGTGTACAGCAATATTCGCCAAGAACTGGAATGCGAAACGCCATGCGAATGAGCACCCAGAAGCAGTAGAAGTCAAGAGTCAAGAATCATTACATGGACGATTACCTGGATAGCTTCAGAGATATAGAAGAGACGACGCGCACAATCAAGATAGTACAAGAAATACATAGTAAAGCGCGTTTCGACCTAACAAAATGGGTATCTAACAGCGAGGAAGTGCTGCGTGATTTGGTACCTGGGCAAGAAACAACACAGATTGTTAATCTTGGAAATATAGAAAACACAGAGAAAGTACTCGGCGTGATATGGAAGCCACATACAGACGAGCTGAGCTTCAACTTAAAACTCGCGCGCCTACCTACTGGCCTGCTCGACAAGGAAACGCCCACGAAGAGAGAGGCGCTCAAAATAGTTATGTCGCTGTACGACCCGTTGGGCCTCGCCTCACCTATAACAATCAGGGCGAAACAAATACTGCAAGAAGCCTGGAGGCGGGGAGTCGACTGGGATCAACCTCTCGATGAAGAACTATCAAGCCAGTGGAGGGCGTGGATAAGTCATCTCGAACAGCTGAAGAACGTAAACATACCACGCTGTTATCCTGGGTACAGCGAGGCTACAGAAATACAAGTACATGTGTTCACCGACGCCAGTGAGAAGGCCTACGCTACAGCGGTGTACTGGAGGACAATGACCCGTGACAACAACGTGCACGTCAGCCTCGTCATGGCGAAGGCGAAGGTGGCACCGCTGAAGCTGCTGTCAATACCACGCCTCGAGCTGCAAGCCGCGGTGATGGGTACGCGCGTCGCAGCCGCAGTGATATATGAACACAACGTCAAGCCCGCCTCCGTGACCTACTGGAGTGACAGCAGAACCGTTCTGACATGGATAAGGAAAGGAGCCAGATCGTACAAGCCATTCGTCGCACATCGCCTGGCCGCCATAGAGGAAAATAGCAAAGTCGAAGAGTGGCGCTGGGTGCCTACAAAAAGCAACATAGCCGACGCCGCCACCCGCGACGTCCCGACGCACTTTCACACCGACCACGAGTGGTACTGCGGCCCTAAGTTCCTGTACAACGACCCATCGACATGGCCGACCGAGTCACCAACTGACAGTCAACAGACAGGCGAGGAAAAAACAATCACGCTCATACAAGCGGGCGCAGCAAACCTCATAGACGTCGTTCCCGACCCCGCTCGATTTTCAAAGTGGGAGCGATTGCTGCGCGCCACAGCCAGAGTACTACAGTTTATATCGTTGTGTAGAAAACAACGTACAGAAAAAACGTTCTATAAGCGAACAAGAAAAAACAAGGAAAACGATCCTGATTGGTCGAAGGCAGTGCGAGCGCCACGCACGCCTACCGAAACTGCGCGCGCCCAAATATACACACGCAAGCTTATTACATTGGACGCGACATACATTCGAAGAGCAGAGAAGCTGCTAGTTCGTGTGGTGCAACAAGAAGCCTTTACACAAGAAATAGCCAGTCTCGAGAGCAACAAAACAATCGCAAGTAGTAGAAGGCTGCACCCGCTGCGCATAGAACTAAACGACGGAGTTATAGTACTGCGAAGCCGCATAGCTGCTGTAGACAAAGTCGCTAAAAGCGTGAAGAGTTCACCTGTGTTAGACGGCGATCACCGCATTACACAGCTATATATAGACTGGACACACCGTAGCCTACAACACAGCGGCACCGAGCTCGTCGTGAATGAGGTCAGACAGCACTACTGGATTGTGCGCCTGCGCCCGACAGTCAAGCAAGTTATCGCGCGCTGCCTGCACTGCCGCATACGTCGCGCGCGCGCGCCGACGCCGGCAACCGGCGACCACCCGAAGACACGCCTAGCTCATCACCGCAGGCCGTTCACATACACCGGGCTTGATTATTTCGGCCCGCTGTCAGTCACCGTCGGTCGTCAGCATCACAAGCGATACGTGGCGCTGTTCACGTGTCTCACAACGAGGGCAGTTCATCTCGAGATCGCGCACAGCCTCAGTGCGGACTCAGCTGTGTTGGCGCTGCGCAGGTTCGCAGCGCGACGCGGCTGTCCCACCGAAATTTACTCCGACAACGGCACCAACATGCACGGTGCTGACCGTGAGCTGCGTGAGGCCTGCCAGGAGGAGGCCAGCCGACGCGGCATCGCCTGGCGCTTCATCACGCCTTCCGCGCCTTTCATGGGAGGCGCCTGGGAGCGCTTAGTGCGGTGCGTTAAGACCGCGCTAGGCGCCACGCTGCACGAACGACACCCACGCGAGGAGGTCCTCGCGACGCTGCTCTGCGAGGTTGAGTACGTCGTCAACAGCCGGCCGCTCACCCACGTATCTGTGAGCGGCGATGACGACGAGTCCATCACACCAAACCATCCTCACCGGGGCTCGGCACGCCTGCCGAGCCCCGGCACATTCGACGAGCGAGCCATCGACAGCAAGAAGCACTGGCGGCGCGCCCAGATACTCGCCGACATGTTCTGGCGCCGCTGGGTGCGCGAGTACCTGCCCGAGCTGCAATACCGGCGGGAGCCGCACGCCCGCGGCCCCGCGCTGCAGCTGGGCGACCCCGTCCTCATCGCCGACGGCAACCTGCCTCGCAACACCTGGCCGCGAGGCCGGATTGTGGCCGTCTACCCGGGCGCTGATGGTGAAGTTCGGACCGCTGATGTGCGCACCGCAGGTGGCATACTAAAGCGTCCGACGAAGAAACTCGTGCCGCTGCCTAAGTAACCGGGCAGTGCGGCGTCACCGGCGTCGCGGCGCCCTCGCGCTATCACTGCGCCGTCGCTCACCGGAGATGCGGCATCGCTGCGAGCCAGAGCTACGGGTCATCGCTACGGGTCAACGCTTCGAGTCTCCACCTCGTGTCATCGTGTCATCATTCATCGTTTAATAGACTAAATAGTGATAGTGAAAGTGATAGTGCCTACACTCTGCCGCACGGCGGGAGAGATGTTCGCGACAGACGCATCCGTGCGCCGCGAGTGCAAAATCATAATGCCTAAGTGTTCGTTTTTTTTTTTTTTTTTTGGTATGGCATCTCGCAGTTCAGCCTAGGAGGCCGTGTACTGCTTAACCGGACTTTTCCCTGTGGATGCCTAGAATTTAAGGCCTCCAGCCAGGGGCGTAAACAACTTATAAACTAAGCGACTGCGCTAAGGGTACCCCCTATGGGGTCGAACCTCGGCTTAGGGCGTCGCTGGGGAGGCAGCAAGAGGACAGGCTGGATCATATGATCATTATTATTAAATGGGGAATTTAAAGCTACTGGCTCAGCTCGCGGGCTGGCTCGATGAGCAAGGGTCGGGAGGACAGAGAACGGGACGTCGCGGCGGACCTCGGCGGCGAGGTTTGTACGAACGCGGTTTGTGTTTGCGTAGGGTGCTAGTGAGTTTACTACTCTCTTGGAGGACAGTTATCTCATCGTCAGGTTCTAGAAGGGCATGCCTAGGGCGGCGAATCCTACTGATGCGGGAGGGAGTATAATTACTGGCTGATACGATAAGTGAGTTATCGTGTTTCTCAGCGCGTTCGAAGTACCGTATGGCGGCACGCTTCATATACTGGCGGATGGTAGGGATTTTTAAGTCGAGATGAAGAATCTCATTTCGAACATAATAGGGAGCTTATTGATTTCTGACATTTACGCGAATATTAGACATTTAAATAAAACTACTTACCTAAGGATACAGTGAGCTCGTTTTGCGTGAATCGGATTGTCAATAATAATCAACAAAATGTAGGGTAGCTGTTTGTAACTAATATATCAAGACGACCAACACCTTAGTCTGCCCGTGACCATGGATGCTGTAAAGGATCCGAAACGTCGGGATTAAATAATATTAATATAACCGCGATAAAATCCGTAAAAGTAGTTTTATTTAAATAATAGGGAGCTCCTGTGATTTTCCGTAAAGCACGGTTTTGAAGGGCCTGCATTCTGTGAAGGCGGCGATGGCTTGCCTGTGCGAACACAGGGCAAGCATACATCATGATGGGGCGTATGCACGATACGTAGAGGCGTAACTTGCATTTAAGAGATAATTTGCTCTTTGAATTGAGCAAGAAGTGCAATCTACCGTACACAAAGGCTGCTCTAGAGCGCCCCTTATTTATGTGCTCGGCGAATGAGAGGCGCTGGTCTAAGATTACACCTAGATATTTGGCATGCTCCTTCCAAGGAATCGGCCTACCAAACATGGTGACTGACGGGGGCGCGGGAGGAAGCCTACGGCGAGGGCTCGAAAAGAGTATGGCCTGGCTTTTGTCGGGGTGGAGTTCGATTCTCCATAGCCTAGTCCAGACACCTAGGGTGTTGCAATAGGCTTGGAGATGTCTCACTATGGCGGCTGGGCTGCGGCCTGAGCAGTAGATTGCCGTGTCGTCGGCGAATAGGGCTAATTGAACATGCTTGTTCTTAGGAATATCGCTAGTGTATAGCGTGAAGAGGATGGGGGAGAGTACCGAGCCTTGTGGGACGCCAGCTTTTATAGGGTGGGCCGAAGAAAGAGTGCCGTCTATGCGATAGCGAAAGGTGCGGTTCGACAAAAAGTCTCGTAAGATGACGACGAGACGGTCTGGGACACCGAGTTGGTAAAGCTTGTAAATCAAGCCTTTGTGCCAGACTTTGTCGAATGCCTTTGCTATATCGAAGAGAATCGTACCGGTGAGTTGGCCACGTTGGAATCCGTGGCTCACACCTTCCACGATGCGGTGGACTTGTTGGACACAAGAGTGATGGGTTCGAAAACCAAACTGTTCTAATGGAATAAGACTCTTTGCTTCGACGTAATCTTTGAGACGCTTATAGATAAGTATCTCGTAGATCTTGCCGAACACATTGAGTAAACTGATAGGGCGATAGCTGGACGGGTCTGATTTTGGTTTACCGGGTTTGGGAATACCGATTACGGTTGCCTCTTTCCATGCCTGTGGGAACAGGTTATGGGTCATGGCGCAATTGAAGATCGCGGTCATGAGCATTACGAGGGAAGCGGGTAGGATTTTGAAAACTTTATTGGTTATTCTATCTGGGCCCGGAGCTTTACGGGGTTTGAGACGTTTGATGATCTCTGCCACTTCGTCTGGAGTGACGGGTGGCAAGGGATCGTCGGGGTCTTCTTGCGGTGGTAGGGAGGATCTGCGCTCGACCTCGGCTTCGACCTTTAGTAGGTGAGCCGGGTCGACCGGTTGGGTACTAGGCGAGCATTGAGCCTCGAGGCTGTCGGCCAGACATTCCGCTTTTTCATCGTCCTCGAAGGCGAGGGAATTGTCGGGGCGTTTGATCGGCGGGGTGGAAGCTACTTCATCGGATTTGAGTTTCCTTTGAAGCTGCCAGAAGGCTTGATGAGTCGGCTCGAGTTCGCTCAGCGTCTTGTCCCAGCGCGTTTGACGCATCTCAGCAAGGCGTTCCTTTACAGCACGCTGTAAGTTACGCATGTGAGACTTGTTAGCGTCGCAGGGAAAAGTACTGTAGGCACGGACAGCCGCGTTCTTCTCGGTCACCAGAGCACGCACGTCATCCGGGAGCTTGAAGCGATGAAAGCTCGTCGCTTCAACTCTACGTGAACACTTGTTCACGGTGGATTGTACGTGCTCGGTGAACGAGCCGATCGCGCCCGTCATGTCAGCGACTGAGTTGATTTCATCGGGAATTGATTCTAACTGGGCGGAGGAGGATTTCAAGCTTTCGCTTAGCATTCTCCAGTCCGTGACAATCTGGGTGGGAGGAGGGCGATCCGGGTCGAGTGGGCCTGAGCGCGAGGCTAGTTCCACAAGAACCGGTCTGTGGTCGGAGGTGAGCTCGTGTAGTACCTCGATCGAATGTAAACGTAAGTTTACGTTCTTCAGGAGCGCTACATCGAGAACGTCGGGACGGTGGTCGACTATATTAGGAAAGTGAGTGGGATGCATCGGAGCGATGACATCGAAGTTGAGGGATTCACACTGATTGAATAGCAACCTGCCTCTTGGAGAAGTAGTGTTGCTATTCCACGCGGGATGTTTGGCGTTTAGATCGCCTGCTATTATTACAGAGTCGCTCAGGCCTAGTAAGGCTCTGAGATCGTTCGTGAAAAGGATCGGATCGTAGGACTGAAAGGAGGAGGACGTGGGAGGGCAGTAGGCCGATACAAGAGTGATCGACTGGTGATGGGACATGGCTAGTCGACAGATCGAGGCTTCAATGCAGCTTAAGTCGGGGGGAGTGATCTCTACACAATGTAGCGATCTTTTATAATAGATAAGCGTGCCGCCTTTGTGGCGTGTGGTCCTGTCATTTCTAATTAACTTGTAGTTAGCTATATTAGGGCCGCGTACGCGCGGCTTTAGGAAGGTCTCTTGTACGAGAAGAATATCTATCTTATGGGATTGTAGGAAGGCGGAAATCTCGTCGCGTTGGCCGAGAATACCGTTGGCATTATAATAGCCAAGCCTAAGGGAATGGGGTTTAATTTTGGATGTATTATCCATTTCTATTTCCTAAAGTGAGGCAGGTTTTGAACTGCCTGGGCGACGTCTGAATACTCCTGCATAACGGAGTAGAGTTTGATAAGGTCGCCATTACTGGCGACTATCTCCCTCGAAAGTTGTTGAGCTCTGTCGCTCGTGAATACACTGAACGTGCTCAGTATAACGTTCATAGAACTGAGCGCTGATACTGGGCTAGAAGAGGGCGCGATCTCTTGCGCTTGCGCGGGCTTGGCGGCTATAGGAGCCGCGGAGGGCGCGGAGGGCGCGGAGGGAAGGGCGGGGGGGACGCGAGGTAAGCTCGCGGGCACCGCGGTGGAATTATTCACCGGAGCGGGAGTTGGCTGGGGCTGAGTTGGCCTCAGGGTTGGAAAGGCTCTCTGATGGTTGAGAGGGTTCCATGGGGAGGGCCGTTGTGGGCTGAAACGCTCGGGAAGTTGAGCGGTAGGTAAGTGTTCGTGTATGCGCGTTACTATTTATACTCTAACAATTTGTGATGCGGGTAACGAGAAAAAAGTGCCGTGAGCCGCGCCGATGTGTGTTTTCACGTGCACCCTCCTTCTAAATAATTATAGAATTGTATTCAGTTTTGATAGTGTTTTGATTTGTAAATTATAGTGTTTTTCAATAGTAAATTGTAATAGTTTTATAGTGGTAACCTAAGACCTACATAGTTGTGTATAATAAACATATAGTTCTGCCGTTTACGGCCTGATTTGCCTATGTAAACATTTCTCGATAGTAAAAATCCTAAACTTTCATTAGTGAAATAGTGTTTAACTGAAAGCCTAGGTCTCAGTATATAGAAAATAACTTACTTTAAAGGAATATTGTTAATAGTTTAAGTTATAGAACAATAAATAATGTCTGTGTTTTGTCTTTCATTTTACATGCAAATTGTCAATACTAGGGCTTAGGTCACATCGATAGGATTACTATCGCCAGATAGCCCATGAAATGCCCTAACACACACTGCTTTCCGTATCGAGATAACCCCCATAGTTTGTTTTTTATCTCGAGATAATATTCATACAAGGGCTGATTTCACATAGTTTTCATAGTTTATTCGGTTATAGTGTTTCAGTCCTGAAGATATTCAGGGTGAGTATAGTATAGTTCGGTAGCGCACTTCATGGGGGGTCTGGCACCGTGCGTCCCATAACGCTCTCATGTACCATAGACCTGTAATATTGCTGTAAAATTGAAATGTCAAATAAACTGAGGTTGGTGGGAGGGACGAGGAGTCGAGGCTCTCGTTAAGGTAAAGTTTCGAACACATTCGGTGCGCAAGCCCCGCCGTACAATCGTTAGTCATCGGTATAGAATTTTAACAGTGCAAAATAGTAAATAGTGAAAAAGTAAATAGTGAAATAGTAAACAGTAGTGCGTCGAAGCTCGTCCCTTCAAGACTCCTGAAAAATATATGAAGACTTATTATTTCGCCGGCATTCCTGAACCCACAGTAGCAGAGAGTACTAAAACCAGTCTAAACGTATTAAAACCAGAGAGTACTAAAACCCGTCTAAACGTATTCTTGTTTCTCATACTCCTGTTTCTTATATTCCTGTTTCTCGCCACATCGAAAATACAGTCCACTCGCCCAGACGTCCACGAACCAGCGACCGACGGGGCGTCAACGTCTCGAAGCCACCCATAGTTCCTGCTTCTGAGCTACGTCCGTCCCGCACAATTATGTTGTTGAAGTGTAGATTTGGGTAGCAGTAACTAGTTACATTATGTTCTTGTGGGAGTGAGTGTTGAATATATGAGCCTAAACCTTTACCAAATTTATCTGTAAATAAGACTGACTTGTGTTGCTTAGTGTTGTGAATGATTGGAACAGTATGAGGGGGGTCTAGTTATGTAGTAACAGGCCGGGGTTCAAGGATTGGGATTGGGTGAGCACGGGTACAGGAAAGATTATTAGTTAATGACTCATATCTCTCTGCACTGTATTTCACCAGATCCACTAGCTTACCAGCCTGCAACAAGCGCATACTCAGTTCGTGTTGAGATTCCTCATATTTCCTGAAAATATCAGATAGTAAATTTTCTTTCACAAGTAATTGTTCATGCAACTGTTTTATGTCTAAGTCATGAGAAACTTGGCAATGTTCTAGCTCAAGAGAACAGGATTTTAATTGTTGGACTAGCTTTACCCTATCTCTTCTAAGATTAACACAGTTTTTTACCCTACTCTGTTTTTTTAATGCTCAACGGCACTTCCTAATAATTTTGTTATATTTAATATACTTTTTAAATTTTTTATTACTCAATACTACAGGACATTGTGTGATGGTATCATCACCGGTCAGATCTATAATTGCAGCAGAGCTGCCCACAGCTGTGGTACTTCCTACCAACTTAGTGAAACGATTGAGGGTGTCAGAAGTTTGAACCCTAGCTAAATCGGACTCATATGAGGATATTTTGTTGTAGGCCTCACTTAGTTCAAGCTCGAGTTCAGTTATACGTCTCAAAGTAAGTTCATGTGTTTCACTACATTCCTGAAAAGATGATACAAATGCCTGAAGTTGGTTATGTTGGTCTAGAAGGTCCATGTGCTGTATATGCAGCTCGGCCAGGTCATTTTTTAGGACTGTGTTTTTGTCGACAACATTTTTCACTTCCACCTCGCTGTCCTCCCTCTCCTGCAGTAACTGATTACACAGTGTTCTTGATGCCTCAAGATCCTTTAGAGTGGCCCTTAGCTTGTCCTCCAAGTCTTTGATAGCGGCCCTCCTGGTTGTCATTTTGTAACTTTGAGTTCAGTTATCTGAAATGGGACAGGAAACAGCTTAGTGGCAGGCAAAATATGTTTATTAGGACACAATGAGGGATGGGCAATAGTTGAACAGAATGAGAACTAGTAAAAAGGATAGAAAACACAAAAGAAAATAACATTAAACTGAAAATAAAATTTAAAGTGGGTAGGGTGAATTAATATGAAAATATTAAAAAATAATTGACTTTTAAACAAGATAAGTGACTACAGTTAAGGAAGATTACATTAGAGACAAAAGCTTGACTTTATTTAGAAAATCAAAAGTGAAACTGGCTACAAACTAAGGAATTGGTTTCTAAGTTTGACACAGAACAAAACAAAAGTTAATGGAAATACATTGCAGGATTCTCAGATCAAAGAAATATAGGCAGATAGAACTTGCGCGAACAACGAAGTGACGCCAGGTTTTATTTATGTGTGCGCGACAGCTGAGCGGCGCCGTGTACGGACACGTGCATCTGTGTGCGTTTACGGTTGCCAGATATTGAGAAATACTCCCATATTTTTGTTCAGTTAAATTGTTCTCATATATTGTAGTTAAACACAGTAAATTAATAAGCTATTTAATTAAAAGGCTTTTTAATTTTAAAATATAAACAATTTATTATAACAATCAACATATTTATTAAAATAATTATTACATATTTAGTTTAGTCTTAGGAAATTACGAGTAGGTATCTCGCTTTATTTTTAAACTTTAACAGCCTTTTTTTTGCACCAATTTCTTATAATATTGTCGTTTAGCGTCTGAACATCGAGTATTAGTTTCTAATTTGGCTATAAGTATAGTGTGATAACTTTTATAAGGTTTACTTTGTGATCAAGTCCATAGCATTGATGAGCATCCTCCAGATTTATAAAAATTGTTAAATTTCCAATAAAAATCTTTAAAATCTGTGAAGTTACGTGCCTATAATCATTTTTAGTTTTTATTAAAACGTTTTCTTTTAAAATTTTTCGTATAACTATTTTAGCCGCTGCGCAAACTTGATATGTGTCTACGGAAGGAAAAATTAAACCTCCTCTATGTATGCCTACAACTACCCTATGTATGCCTACAACTTTCGAAGGTTGCCCTCGATTTCTCAGGGTTTCCATCATCAGATCATGACCTGATGACTATGAGATCAACTGGCAACTATTCCGCGTCGAACAAAAAAAGAATCACGTAAATCGGTCTATAAACCTCGGCGTAATCGATGTACATACATAGAAAAAGAAAGAAACAGAATAAAGAACTTTAACTTTTGACTTTGACTTTGGAAAAAAAAAACATACCGGCCGAATTGAGAACCTTCTCCTTTTTGGGAAGTCGGTTAAAAATATTCGTCATGAATTTTAATGCAACATCGATGTTCTTTATACACAATACACATTCCCCTAATTCAGGGTAATTTCCCCGTTATAGCTACTGGTATCACAAACGATTTACTGTCAAGGTTATGTGTTTCAAGTGAGTCGAAAATATTTTATGAAAAAAGAATACGAAAACAATAATAATAACAATAGTTACTTGTGGAAAGATATCCCATCTTGTTTTCTTGGTTTTTGTGAACAACTTTTGCAGTGTTTAAACACACAAGACGGCATATTTTGATTTTTAATGACAAATCACTAGTGACATGTGAGCGAGACGATGCGTAGCTCGGTACTGTCGCGAGTTTGTATCCTTTTTTGATTTTGTATCCTCTTTGGTGGATACACTCGCGTGTTCTGAGCGCTCTATCTGCCTATATTTCTTTGATCTGAGGCAGGATTGATCATAGAAGAGTATAGTAATACTTAGTAGTTGTATGAGTGTATTTAGTACCTAATTGAAGTGTTTGTATGTCTGCGGCGAACGTTAACGTCGTCGATTCTGCTTCCACAATATTGTCAAGCAGAAGGAGACAGTAACTGAGCCGATGTGTGTGTAGGGACGATGCTCATAATAATGAGCAGTATACTTAAGTGGTTTGTATAGTGTATTAACACAGAGACACAATAATATTATAAAAGAGAAACAAAATACTCCCCAGATTTCAAATTGTCCGTTTGACAGCTGGTTCACTCAATCACATTTGCTTTGAATTTTCAATATTTGCGACAAAAACATATTAACAACACTGTTACATACACTTATTAACTATATTAAACGATTTTAAATGTATTTTAAACACGATTATCATTAAATAACTATTTTTCTAAAATATTAAATCACGGAGCCGTTTTTTCACGACTTGACACCAGTGTTGCCACCAAAAAAAAAAAAAAAAAAAGAAAAAAAAACTATGAAACTATGTCTCAGAAATATCATTTTTACTAATCATGTGTCAGCAATGCTCAAAACACAACTACAATAAAATTACGGTTTGATAAGTTACATGTAGTTAACTTCACTTCAGCTTTTGCTACACAGAATACTCATAGGTGACAATACCAATGGTTGGTACATTATTACACATTTTTCCACTAAATAAAGCTGAGAGCTTAACCACTCAAGCGTCCGAGGTGAAAACAGTCACCAAAAAAATTCTTGCCTTAAGCGTCCATGGTGACTACAGTATCCGAACGACATCGTTCAGTTTAAACGTGTACAGCGCTATAGCCAGGTGGTATTAATATAGTTGATTGATACTAGATGGCGCGTTATTAAATTTGTCATCCGTGAGTTGTGATTTTTTCTGTGCAATGGCAACATAAAATTTATAAAAAAATATATTGAAGTGACAGTTCGTCGTTTTTGACAAGTGACTTTTTTGTGTGTGGAGCTCTTGACAAAAATGTGGTAAGTTTCTTGTTTTATACCTTATTTAGATTGTTATTTTATATCAAAATAAACGTGAAGAAATTTCCTTTACGAAATATGTATTATTACGACAATTTCAAAACGTTTACATAGTATAATTTAGTTGGAAAAGTTATACGATCACTACACGATCATCGTTTGATACTTTTCTATTGTTTACAGTGTATTCTAATTGGTTATTTTTGTTAAATAAATGCAAAATATACGAGAATCGTTCACTATTAGCACGTTAATGGCCATTTACAAACGAAATACATTGAGATGGGGTCTATAATGATTAAAATGTTAAGACGTTATTCATGATTTTAGTGTTGGTGAGCTGACTCCCCTTGGGCTGATCTACTTACAACGTAATTAATGGTTTGTTCACACGGAGCGTTTTATGATCAATTTGGGAATGTTTTGTGGTTTGTAAAAAATGTGCCTTAATAAGCTTAGGCCCTTGCGCATTATAATGTTTGTTTACTGTTTTTTTTTTTCAGTTTTACAGTGTATTTATTTTACTGTAATACCAATAACCGCTTTCTTTTTTTTTCTATTTAACATAATTTGTATAATAAAAAAGGATATGTAATAAAATTATATAAAAGTAAACGTTTAATTAAAAAAAATAATAAATAAATTCATTAAAACAACCTCGTCGTGTGAACACGCTATTAGCCGGGCGGCCATCTTGTCACATTTTTACGTCGCCCGAGGCCCAGTGACCGCTTGAGAATCACTTAACTTTGTTTATTTTTTCATGACAGAAAACTAAATATTTATATTAAGATATTAGTATCATTTTAAAGAGTATATCCTGTACTAATATAATAAAAAAACATTGTTACCAGTAACCACTATATTTTTCTTATAAAACTCTGAATAAAAAAAATATACGATATTTTTTTTGAAATCCTCAACTTTATACTTTATTATCATCCTATAATATTAATTAAAGTAATTTACTTTTAATCAAATAAAATTGTACGTTCTTTTAACTTTCCGTGAGTATTTTTTATTCGAATCTAGCTATTGTAGTTTTTCAGTAGTAATCGTTTTTGTTGAAAGAGTCGCGCTTGGTTCCAAAAAAGCAATTGACATTTCATGCGCGGACAGGTGAGCCGAAAATCACCGCGCGGCCTGGACGCTTGAGTGGTTAAATAACTTCCGATGTGTAATCAAAAAAAAATAAAACAGATCACCTGACCTCAATGCATGGTATACCAGGTCTACTATCCACTGGCTTTTATTACCGGAGCATGCCAAACGAGATACTGGCCGTCAGCATTCCGTACAGCATGCAAAGCTTGTGCAGCAGCACAGCAACCGGGGAGCATGAAGTGTCACAGCACTCTTACTATGTCAAACGACACAGCACCTGGAGCGCTTACACCATCACCTCACACGGCTTAGGCTTATCCTCAATACCTGTAGTCAAAAGACAAGCAAGCAAGCATCTGGCTAAGGTAACCAAACATTCAATAGACAGACTCTCAAGCATTGTCATGTTACAGATTTGAACTTAGTTAACATCAAAAATTAATGCACCTAAATTACATAACCAGTAAAAGAAAATAAAAACTAAGGTCTGTAAACAGACTTTCAATTTGTAAAATGTGATTTACGCCATAGCCTTCCATTCAACAGGGTTTACTTGTTGTTTGTATCCCTTTCTTGAGCTCTTCAGGCATTCGAGGGCCACAACCACAGCGGCATGGCACCAAAAATCTAGAGCCTGATGCACAGTTTGAACTAGTCCATTTCAATGAAAAACAAATTGAGTAAGTCAAAATCAAAACAGTGTGCATTTATATCACAAAAGCAGTAAACTTATATTTCTGTGTAGGTACTTGTTGAAACTCTCATGAGCAGAAAGATTAGAAATAAATATTATTGGGCTCATTTACATAGTAAGCCTGTTACTTATCCGATTTCATGGGACAAAAAGATTTCAAATTCAACCAAATCTTTTGGTTGAATTTTACACACATTATTGTTCCAGCTTGTATAATACCTTGTTCAAGCTTTAAAACATTTATCTAACCTTTTGTATAAAAAGAACCTGTTGGTCATGAGCGATGGCACCTGAGAATCTAACTCAAGTTCTCATACACTTTCAGTATGTCTTTAACCAATAAACCACCAAGATGGATTACAAGACATCAGTGGCGAAGGGTGGTTTAATGAAATAGGGAAGCCGCAGCAAAAAAAAAACTGGGGGGGGAGTACTCAGGGATGGGGGGGGGAGGTAATGGAGGTAATTTCTCAGTCCACCTTTTAGCACTGACTGAGAGACTGATAGTTTGAACATGTTTTCTCGAGGAATTCGGCAGATTATTAATATCTATAAAACTTTATTATCTTCAGTTAGGTATATTAACTTCTAGAATCTGAGAAAACTTGGCACTAGAAACAATACATTTTAAGTATTTAATTTATAACGGCCTGTTAGCCATTGATATTTATCGTAGGTATTTATCCGTCAGGACGTTAGTAATTTTAATATAGACGTAATATTGGTAGGTAATTCACACGAGCCGCGTGCCCGAGTTTTATAACACGTTTTTATTCTCAAAACTTAACCTTGAAAAATAAGTTCCTTCCTAAAGTAAATAATCTGTCGTCGGAAAACAGTCTAATGCGATAAATGCTATCCTAGTTAAGTTTTAAAAGTAGGTACACTAAAAAGAAACTGATGCCAACTGTCTACGTATCAAAGTAACTCATTTTAACGTAGGTACCTCTATTTTCACTAGGTACCTACACACGCTGCAGTACTGTACTTGTATTGAGTACCTGGTCACACAGTGCACTCGCGGGGATTAGTAGGGAGTAAGTAATGATACTGCCAACTACTTGAACAAAATTATGTTATGTACTTGGTGAATTCAAACAATTATAAATTCACAACTAGGGTCATTAAATCGCGGAGAATCTTAACACCGCGATTCAGGATTTGAATAAAAATGCACAACGCCATCTATGTTGACATAATGTAACTAAAACACTTTAACATAAAATATTGTACACACACGAACTATGTTATTTCCAAATGATACACACACTAATAAATTAAATTAAGTAATACAAAGAACAAATTGTTAATGGTATTATCTAAAACAAAATAAGAACAATGAGAGTGAATATTTGTCTGATTTGTTTGTTTACATATTTGAGAGCTAGCGCTGTCACTCGCGCGTAGACAGATATAGCTACTCTACTCTTGACGCGTTCTTTCTCGTTCACTCGCGAGTTTTGATTGGCGGAAGCCGCTCCGTGAGCCGGCTTACCGCTCGCCCATATGCCGCGAACATCGCGCGGCGCGGCGTGGATGACGTCACGCAAGCGTAGTTTTGTATGGAGGAGGAAGCCGCGGCTTGTTTAGTAGGAGCAAAATGTTTCAAGTAATTTATAGACCATTTTTTTTACGGTGGTAGGCGTTTTGTTATACCTACATATTTAAATTGTGTGGTTTAAATGATTATATTAATTATACCTATACCTATATTATAACTTATACCTATGCTTCTTTCTTGAAATTCGAAAGGGAAGCCGATGGGAATCGGCTTATAAGGACGCCTCGCCACTGCAAGACATGTATTACATAAAGGCTAAATAAAATCGGATTGATCTCACCATTTACATACAGGTAGGTACATTACAGGATTATTCCCATAACATCTCGAGCATAGTAGGAGCAAGGCATGTTGTTCACGGACACCACAGCAATACATAGGCAGAAACTCATTCCACCCAAAACACACGAGAGCAGCATCAGCGTACTAAGCTCGAGCAATTATCGACTTATTACACCGTCATATCCACATGAAAACCAAAGCCATCGTTAATTCGGTTATAACATGAACATTTTGATATTACCTTAACATGTTACTATGACAATCAATTTTGTTAACCAATGATCATCGTTACTAGACCTATTATTTCCATAAAAATAATAAAAACCAATATTCCTTTGCGATTTTTCCAATAATGCAATCCACATTAATGCTATCCTGAAGGATATAAGGATGTATTCTTAAAGTTATTTGGGCACTTGATGCCGCTGAACTCTTCAGAATGGAATAGACCAGAATGGAATGTCCTTGTTCCACAACAAGACATATTTATTGGTATCACTTACGCTGCCTGCATAGCATCTTGAATATACCAATCTACGCAACTCACTGCAATCCATTACAAAATTAAAATAGAACGGCAAAAACTTCGGTAATGGCGGATATCCTTACACCGCGTCGTACTTAATAAAAGTGCCAATGAATCTAAACTGAAATCAAAAACTTTATAGTGGGAGTGAGAATATCCCACTTCTGATCTTAAAAACCAGAAGCAGGTTTGTTTAACGAGGAAATTACAAGAAATAGTTTTTACATGAAAATCAACTAAGATTAGTCAAGAACGCGGCAAAATCTTATTCTGTCAAACTATATCATGTCTCGTCACAATGATGTTCGAAAAAAGAATCTTCCAAGCATAGATGCACAGCTGAATGGCGAGGTGTCTATGGTCGCTCGTCTCTGCTGCCCTCTTTGTAACTACTGGCAGCTAACAAAATCTTATTTTTTTTTTTTTTCAAATAACGGGGATGATGTAGTGTGTAACCATTCAAGTATGCAAACAGCCTTATTTAAACTGCGTCTTCAATACTGTGTTATAATTGTCTTTAAATGTCTTTTCACACAATAAACTGGACCTTCAAACTAAATGGACGTATTATTTCACCTCTTCTAATCCATCGTAACCAGACCACACCACACAGATAATTGTATTTGAAAACAGGGACAACAATATTTTAGTGGTTGCATAAAATGGTAACATTTACTTTTGATATCCTACTGTTAGTAGGTGCATGCCATGTCCGCCATCTTATGCGCCAGATTTCAGGTAGTTGTGCTCCCCAGCGAGGGGGTCCCCACGTTGTCGTCGTGGTGGGGCTTGCGTGCCTTAATGATCCTGAAGCTCTGCCGGTAGAGATACTCATGCCGGAAAGGTTCAGGGGAGAGGCCAGACAAAGAGGGACCCAGGGAGGGGCCGCTCCTGACCAGTCGACGCTTGTGGACATGGCAAGGATGCGGCCATATCCGCAGAGGTGCAGGCGCACCGAAGCGGCGCTCGTTTGCTCTTCGTACAACGAAGAGCAAACCTTTTGGCGGGTTTGCTGAGCCGGGATGGCTGGACAGCAGACTTGGCTTAATCGCCCGGCCCAGAGGAAGGACACCTCTAAGATAAAAAACCACCCAATCCCAAGTTTCGGGAGCGCGGCGAGGGGATGAATGGCCGTGGGGGACACGGTCGTCGTTAGCGCTCCCACCTGTTGGGGCCAGCCGCCCCCAACAGTATGTAGGCTTGCCCCGGTATGAGGCCACTGCCGGGGTGGACGGATTATTGCTCTCATTCTCGTGGGATGTATATGGAAAAAGAAAATTTAACCCAAAAAACGCAAAATAAAGATGACGACAGGGAGTGGGACGCGGTCTCGAACTGCGAGACCGTGTCCAGTGACGGAACTGCGGGAGAATTCACGGTCCCCCGCAGCAAGAAGGACCACAGGATCGAGACCGTCCTGAAGAGGAAGGCGGACGACCTGGGGTCCTCTTCTGGTGGTCGCGGGGCCTCGGCCAAAAAGGCCGACAGGAGGCCCGTTCGCGACAGGACTGCTGGAGCGCCTGGGGGCGGCGGAGGAGCGGCTCACCAAAGCTCCTCCGAGGAAGACGCCTCTGCCTTCGGCTCTGGTCAGGAGCGGAGGGTGGACTTCGCCAAAACGGTGGAGTCCGCTTTCAAGCAGGTGGTCTTGAAGAGAACAAAGGCCAGCCGCGACAGCGCTATAGAGGCCGCTACCGCCTCCATCACCGCCGCAGCGGTGAGTAACTTTGGTCTGGCTCCCAAGAGCGAGCTGGCCAAGTTACAGGAGGAGGTGGCTCACCTCACGGCCGCCTTGGAGTCTCTCCTGGTGGAGAACAGGAGTCTCCGGGCGGACCTCGCAAAGATGCGCGAGCAGCAGGCGGAGCGCGGCGGGGCCGCCAGGCAACAGGCGCAGACCACACCGGCTGAGAGCCAGATCCTGGCCCTTGTCCGTCAGGAGATGGCGGCCTTCCAGGCCCGCTTCTCCGTCCTGGAGGGCAGGGTTCTGCGGCCCCCCCTCGCGGCGCCTAAGCCCCCAGCGGCCCAGAGGGCCTCTTATGCGGCTGCGGCTGCAGCGGCACCCCCGCCCAGAAGGGGACCGCCGAGCAAGCCCCCTATCGCGGTGCCGAACGGGCCGCCCAGGAGGGCAGCCGCCCAGCCAATGTCCAAGGCCGCAACTGCGGTCCGGGCACAAAGGACCCCGGTACCAACAGCGGCACCGGTCCCGCCGGCACCTGTGGTGGCGAAACGCCCTCCGAGGCCGACTCCTTCTGCGGCCCCTTCCTCTCCTGCCACTGAGTCTGAGTGGCAGGTGGTGGGGGAGAAGAAAAAGAGGCGGAGGGCGGCCAAAGCGGCCAAAAAGAAGGCACAAAGACGGTGGCGCAGAGAGCGAGCCGCCGCGGCGCAACTCCGCGCCCCTTTTTTTTTTTTTTTTTTAGCGACGTAAAATCATCAAATGAATCCCGCTGTGGGTTAGCAGCGGTGAGGGAGTGTCAGACTCTTACTGACTAAAATCGTCGTGTTCCGTCATAGGCCTTTTATGTACCAGGGCCGCGGTATCTCTTTCGAACAACCCGCAGCCCCGGCAGGCCTTGGCCCTGCTGGGCCCCGCTGGGGTTGCTGACATCTCTTTGAGGAGCGCGTGGAACAACGCGCGCCATCGACACGGGTCTGTCGTCTAGAAAGACAGAGGGACGATGAGCCACCCGAACTCACCGCCCACAGACCCACGCCTACGGTGGCCGGGAGTCATCTCGCGACACCCGGCGCCCATGGTGTCTACCTGGTCCAGCGCGGCGGCCGGGATGAGAGGTGCGAACCCTCTGGCGTTCCGCCTCCTCCTTCTCGAGCATGACCGCTTCGCAGAAGGAGGCGACGGCATCCCATTCCCTCTCGCCCCGGACCATGGCCTGAACCAAGGCCGGACACGAGAGGTCGCCGCCGCCCAAAGCCTCGACGACGACCCGGCGGTGCCCCTCCCATGCGGGGCACACCTGGACTGTGTGGTCCGCCGTGTCCTCGGGGCTGTCCGCACAATGGTGACACCCGGGCGTCTCCTCACGACCGATGCGGTGCAGGTACCTCCCGAAACAACCGTGTCCGGTGAGGACCTGCGTCATGCGGTACGTGAGGGCGCCGTGACTCCTCCCGAGCCACTCCTCAAAGAGGGGACTTACCGCCACGATGGTGGCGTGCCCTAACTCCGCGCCCCTAAGACCGCGGCTGTAGTACTCACACTACAGCCGGACGCGGTCAAGAGGGGCGTGTCGTACCGCGATGTGCTCGCCAAAGCCAAGGAGGCGGTGAGCCTGGCCGAGCTGGGCATCACCGAGGGCCTTCGGCTGAGGGTGACCGCAACGGGCGCCCGAATGCTGGAGGTCCCAGGAGCGGCCAGTGGGCCCGCCGCAGACGCTCTAGCCGAGAGGCTCAAGGCGTCCATAAGTGCGGACGATGCCCGAGTCTCCAGGCCGTACAAGTGCGCGGATCTGCGCATTATGGGCCTGGACGACTCAGTTACTGCGGAGGAGGTGGCCGCCGTCGCTAGGACGGGTGGGTGCTCTGCCGACGAAGTCAAGGCGGGCACCATACGTCCCGACTTCAGGGGCACGTGCACCATCACGGTGAGCTGCCCCGTGACGGCGGCCAAGAACATCGTTGACGGCCGAAGATTGCTGGTTGGCTGGGTGTCGGCGCAGGTCCAGCTGCTTGACCCCAGACCGCTGAGGTGCTTCCGATGCCACGTCGGGCATCATGTGGGTGTCCGTTGCACCTCGGAGGTCGACCGCAGCGCCCTCTGTTTCCGCTGCGGTCAGCCCGGTCACAAGGCCGTGGAATGCAGCGCCACGCCGCACTGCTCTGCATGTGCGGCTGCTGGCAAACCGGCCGAACACCGGGCGGGGAGCAAGACCTGTGCCCCACCCGCCAAGCCGAGTAAGGGCAAGGGTCGGCCGTCCGTCGTTGCCACCGCCGCCACCTCCGCAGTGGCCACCACCGCAGCTCCTGCGGCCGCCGCCGCCTCCAACGCTGCCGCCGCTGTCGACGCCGTCGCCACTGCTGCTGCCGCAGCGCCCGCGTCTGAAGAGGAAGAATGGAGTGCTAGTCTGGCTCCATTACGCTTCCTCCAGGCGAACATCAACCACTGCGCCCGTGCCCAGGATCGGTTGCTCCAAAGCATGGCGCAGTGGTCGATCAACATCGCCGTGGTCGCTGAGCCGTACTTTGTCCTTCCCAGGGATGACTGGGTTAAGGACCTTAGCGGCTCAATGACCATCATATCGTCGGCCGCCGCTGGTACTCCTTCGTGGCCATGCCCCGAGCCCCGCCAGGACGCGCCCGACGCCAGGTGTACTGGTGGTCTTGCGAGATCGCGGCCCTTCGAGAGGCGTGCGTCGCTGCGAGGCACCTGTACACCAGACACCGCAGGCTGCGCATCCGCCCTCCGGATGCAGAGGCCAGGGAAGCAGAGCTGTACGAGGGATACAGAGCTGCGAAGACCGCCCTCCAATTGGCCATCATCCAGGCCAAGGAAGTGGCCAATGCGGAGTTGCTGGGGTCTCTGGACAGAGATCCGTGGGGGCGCCCTTACAAAATGGTGCGGGGCAAGCTCCGCCCATGGGCCCCCCCGCTGACCCAGAGTCTTCGGCCTCAGCTGGTGGAGGAGGTGGTGAGCGCTCTGTTCCCTTCGCGCGGGGAACACTCTCCCCCGCCCATGTCTCTGCAACCCGCGGTGTCAACTACGGACCACACTTCCGACGACGACGATGTCCCCGAGGTGACTGGGGTGGACCTGAGAGTGGCGGTGGCTAGGCTGAAAGCCAAAAACACCGCCCCAGGGCCTAACGGCCTGCCTGGCAAGGCCTGGGTCCTGGCCCTTAAGGCTTTCGGGCCTCGACTTAGGGGGCTTCTCAGCGCATGCATGGAGAGGGGCCAGTTCCCACTTCGTTGGAAGATAGGGAAACTGGTCCTCATTCGGAAGCCGGGGCGCCCTGCGGACTCTCCGTCCGCATACCGGCCCATCGTGTTGCTCGACGAGGTGGGCGCCCTCACGTACCGCATGAGGCAGGTCCTCACCGGACACGGTTGTTTCGGGAGGTACCTGCACCGAATCGGTCGTGAGGAGGCGCCCGGGTGTCACCATTGTGCGGACAGCCCCGAGGACACGGTGGACCACACAGTCCAGGTGTGCCCCGCATGGGAGGGGCACCGCCGGGTCCTCGTCGAGGCTTTGGGCGGCGGCGACCTCTCGCGTCCGGCCCTGGTTCAGGCCATGGTCCGGGGCGAGAGGGAATGGAATGCCGTCGCCTCCTTCTGCGAAGCGGTCATGCTCGAGAAGGAGGAGGCGGAACGCCAGAGAGTTCGCACCTCTCATCCCGGCCGCCGCGCTGGACCAGGTAGACACCATGGGCGCCGGGTGTCGCGGGATGACTCCCGGCCACCGTAGGCGTGGGTCTGTGGGCGGTGAGTTCGGGTGGCTCATCGTCCCTCTGTCTACTTAGACGACAGACCCGTGTCGACGGCGCGCGTTGTTCCACGCGCTCCTTAAAGAGATGTCAGCAACCCCAGCGGGGCCCAGCAGGGCCAAGGCCTGCCGGGGCTGCGGGTTGTTCGAAAGAAATACCGCGGCCCTGGTACATAAAAGGCCTGTGACGTAACACGACGGTTTTTAGTCAGTAAGAGTCTGAAACTCCCTCTCCGCTGCTAACCCACAGCGGGAGGGGTCATTTGATGATTTTTAACGTCGGAAAAAAAAAAAAAAGGTAGTTGTGCTGTCAAATCGGTGTTCTCAGTGATTTATTATTGCGTCTTTATAGAAAAACACTTGAGTTTACCTTTAAGACTTTATTATTTCAATAGTCAAATAGTTAATGAATATGCCTATGTTTTGTAACGTGAAGTGTGGTGCTAGGAAGCACCAAAATCAAGCTGGATTGTCTTTACACAGGTTAGGGACCTATTTTTGCTAGAAACTACATAAAATAATTCACATTGGATAAAAAATATGTTACGGAAACATGAATTGATGGTGAAAGTACTTATATTTTGGTTTATCCAAACTAATATTATAAATGCGAAAGTAACTCTGTCTGTCTGTCTGTCTGTCTTTCTGTCTGTCTGTCTGTCTTTTCTTCACGCCTAAACTACTGAACCGATTTGTGTGAAATTTGGTACAGACATAGTTTGAAACTTGAGAAAGGACATAGGATAGTTTTTATTACAAAAAATAAAAATAAAAAAAAATAAAATTTATTACGGACATACAGTGCCATCTATTGGTCAAATGTCGAAATGCTATTCCTATGCTCCGTAGATAGATGGCGTTAATCGCGCAATGGTGTCATTACACGTGTTCGGTTTATGTTATTGTTTTAATTCATCGGAAAATCCATCAGAAAAATGTAAATAAACAGTAAAAAGGTGTAAAAAAATTAATATTAATATAATAAAAGTTTTACTACAAAGAAAATACTCTAACGGAGTATAGATAATTCTATTAGTACTACGCGCAATTGTGTCGATCGTTACACGAGTTCGGTTCATGTTGTTTTAATTCATCGGAAAAAAGTAAATAAATAGTAAAAAGGTATGAAAAAAATAATAACAATATAATACTACTTTTAGTACAAAGAAAATGCCCGAACGGAGTATAGATAAATAATCCGAGTTGTCACTATGCTCGATAGATGGCGTTGGGATCGAAATAGATCGCGCTATGGTTTCGTTACACACATTTGGTTGGGTATCGGCCGAGCGCTTCGGTACCGTCGTGGAAAAATTGTATTGTCGGTTGTATGGTCGTTTATGTGGATTGGTCCTGTTTCGTAAATTCTAATTTGGTTCCGTTGTATTTGTCGATTTGGTACAGACATAGTTTGGAACTCGAGAAAGGACATAGGATAGTTTTTATCCCAAAAATCCTGCGGGAGCGGGAACGTCTCAAAAATCCCGCGAGATCGGGAACTATGTGGGTAAAACCAAAAATCTGCCGGAAGTCACTATTCCACGCGAACGAAGTCGCGGGCAAAAGCTAGTTTCTGTATAAAAAGCTATTCTATTCTATTCTATTTTTGTTTCTGGCAATCAATGCCGTCGATGTCGATGTCGACGATTCTGCCACTGACAAGTGATATGAGAAGCAGGTAGGTATATATTATTGTAAAATGTAAGAAACAAATAAAACTTAAGAAGAAGAAAAAAATTGATTTCTGACACTTACGCGAATATTAGACATTTAACTAGCTAACCTACCTACAACTAGCTGACAATGAAACTATGGTCAGTTTTGATGTTCAGTCATTGTTTACATGCTTACCCGTTGAAGACTGCATCAAGATTGTGTCTAAGAAACTAGCAGAGAATAACATGCCCACTGAATATGCTGAACTGTTAAAACATTGCCTAACATCTGGCTATTTACTGTGGAATAATCACTTCTACACGCAAGTGGATGGTGTAGCAATGGGCTCCCCAGTATCTCCCATTGTTGCTGATATCTTCATGGAGGATTTTGAGGAGCGAGCCCTGCAATCTGCACCCGTAACACCCAAATTCTACAAGCGGTACGTAGATGATACTTTCACAATACAACATTACATTTTTAAATCATCTTAATTCCATAAACCCCAAAATTCAATTCACTATGGAGTCAGAGGCAAACAACTCCTTAGCTTTCTTAGATGTTTTGGTTATCCGTAACCCTAATAACACCTTGAGTCACACTGTGTATCGGAAGAAAACCCATACAGACAAATACCTTCATGGTGAGTCCCACCACCACCCAACACAGTTATCTACCGTTGGTAAATCATTGTTTCAGAGAGCACGTGGGCTCTGCGACGAACAACACCTGGGTGCTGAGCTTCAACATGTTAAGCAAGTACTGCACGACAACAAGCTCCGAGTACCGCGCCCTCGTCGCAGAACCCGCGTGAAACCAGCCACAGTTGAGCGTCTACCTGCTGTTCTTCCATACATAAGAGGAGTCACAGACAAGATTGGCTACATCTTGAAGCGAGCTTCAATCAAAACCTACTTCAAGCCGCTGAAGAAGATCAGTCAATTCTTACCACCTGTCAAGTGTCACATACCTCTACAAGATGCGGGTGTATACAAGCTTGAATGTGATTGTGGTCTCTCTTACATAGGCCAAACTAAAAGAAGCATAGGGACCCGCGTAAAAGAACACATCGCCGATGTCAAACACCGCCGTTCCAGACAGTCAGCAGTTTGTGAACACACACTAGACAAGGCCCAGCATTACATCAGATTTGATAAACCACAAGTCCTTGCAAAAGAAAACCGATTCCTACCTAGGATGATTCGCGAGGCTATTGAAATTAAAAAACATCCAAATTTCAATAGAGAAGATGGCTGGTGCATACAACCTGCTTGGAATCCCATCATAGAAACTATTAAATCAAAATCCAAGCCTACAACTGCTCGACCTACGGATACAGTGAGCTCGTTTTGCGTGAATCGGATTGTCAATAATAATCAAAATGTAGGGTAGCTGTTTGTAACTAATATATCAAGACGACCAACACCTTAGTCTGCCCGTGACCATGGATGCTGTAAAGGATCCGAAACGTCGGGATTAAATAATATTAATATAACCGCGATAAAATCCGTAAAAGTAGTTTTATTTAAAAGAAAAAAATTGCTTTCTCTTCTTGTAGAACTTGTTGAGTTAGTAGGACGGCACTGAAACAAAAAAAAAAACGGTTGTCTGTAAAGTCGGTTTACTGACGATAGTCGAACGTGACAACGTCATAAGAAATTGATCGTCAGATGTCGAACGCTGCCGAAAGCGGAGGCCGATCGTGCCTCTTTGTCTCACGTTGCGTGCTCTCGCTTGCACTTCAAGCCTTACACGGAACGCCTCAGAGCGAGGTAACGCCGCATGAGTCATGTTTTTTCGTGCGTGCAGCCGGCTCCATCGATTTATAAGACGTTGTCACGTCAAAAATACTTCAGTTTATTTCACGTATGTTTATTTTTATGAATAACTGAATCCAAAGCTTGAAGCTGTAAATGTGTTTATATTTATTCAATATTATTATTAATCTGATTGACAAGTAATCAAAAGTAACTACAGTTACCGGCACGGATGTCGAGCTCTCGGCGGAAGAGTGGGGATCGCTTTGCGCACCGTACACTTATGGCAAGAAAAAACACACACCCTTTTATTATTTATTCTTTCCTAAGTTTCCTAAGTAATTTCATACTGGCTCAATGATTTAAAGAAAAAAATTATATTGATTGATTTAATTGAGAAATGGAAATTGGGATGGAATTAGATAATCAAATGAAATGAAATGAAATGAAATTGTTTATTTTGCAAGTTGGACATTACATCACTTTTACACGTCATTTTAAGAACGCTGAGGCCGGCATTTCCTAACTGACTGATCCCTGAGAAGAAACGCCGAAACAAACTCAAGGGTCATAGTCTCTTTTAAAGTCCAACCATGTTATAAATGAAATAATTATGTGTGAGTGTCACCATGTACGCGGTCTGGAATGGCCTTTTGAGGAAAGAGCCACATCAGGCTGGAGCTGACCAGTCCCAACAGACGGCACGCATGTATCAGTCGTCGTGTAGTTCAACCATATCTTAGGGAGCTCAACGACCTGTCACACGACGATACCAGATCTGCAGAACATTTGCGTAGGCCAATCAAAAATACTCAAACCCGCCAGACAGTATTTATGTTATAAGAATATATAATGTTGCTCGCATACACGATACTCACATTCACAATAATAATAATAAATTAAAAAAAATACAATTATAACATATAAATGTCAATAAAAAGAATGTCATTAATAAAAAGTTATCTGATGATAATAATATTTAAATGTCAAAAGTAACAATACACAGGCATTTAAAAAGATATCACTCACTAAGCGAGCAGCTCATTCCCAAGCTTCTTTATCATTTAAATAATCAGATATTTTGTAATATCCTTTTTTCAAAAGTTTGGATTTTATATGATTTTTAAATTTCCTGATAGGTAAGTCACGAACCGCTTTGGGAAGTTTATTGTAAAAGCGTATACATTGACCCATGAACGAGTTGCTTACTCTGTGGAGGCGAGTAGCATGTACAGCAAGATTATGTTTATTCCTAGTATTTATGCTATGAACATCAGACATTTGAACAAAGTTAGAAATGTTTTTACGAACGTACATTAAATTTTCAAAAATATATTGAGAGGCAACAGTCAGAATGTTTATTTCTTTGAATTTCTCTCTGAGAGAAACTTTTGGACCCAGATTATAAATGGCTCGAACAGCTCTTTTCTGTAAAATAAATATAGTTTCAACATCCGCACAGTTTCCCCAAAGGAGAATCCCATACGTCATTGAACTATGAAAGTAACTAAAATAAACTATTCTGGCTGTGTCCACATCGGTGATAAGTCGGATCTTTTTAATAGCATAGGCGGCTGAACTAAGCTTTCCTGACAATTTAACTATATGTGGGCCCCATTGGAGTTTGGAATCAACGGTCAAACCAAGAAATACCGTTGACTCAACAGGCTTCAACTCTACTCCATTTAGTTGTACATTGGTGTGTAACTGCCTTACGTTAGGCGTTGAGAATTTAATTAACTTCGTTTTAGATTCATTTAAAAGAAGATTATTGACATTAAACCAATGAACAACCTTTGAGAGTGCATTGTTAACTTCGTCAAAATTGTCGAGTTGGCGCTTGATTTTAAAAACAAGTGAAGTATCATCGGCAAACAACACAATCTTGTGATTATCCCCTACGTGATAAGGGAGGTCATTAATATAAATAAGAAACAAAAAAGGGCCTAGAATTGAACCCTGTGGAACCCCCATGGTGACCGTAGATCCAGAAGACCTCTTACCATTGACATCCACCCTCTGAATTCTATTATGCAAATAAGAAGTCAGAAGGTCAAGAGCCTTGTTTTTGATACCATAGTGGTGAAGTTTCCTGATGAGTATATCATGGTGCACGCAATCAAAAGCCTTGGACAAGTCGCAGAAAATACCGAGCGCATCCTGCGAATCCTCCCAGGCCTCAAATATATTTTTAAGCAATTCCACGCCCGCATCCGTAGTAGAACGACCCTTGGTAAATCCGAATTGTTTAGTGTGCAACAAGTTGTTTCTATTAAAATGGCTCAGCAATTGACGTAATATTAACTTCTCAAAAATTTTACTCCCAAACTCAAAAGTGTTTCTAATTTAAAATATAGGTTAAATTTTCTAGTTTGACACGAAAAAACTACTACGTACCTTGGTACTTTTCTTATTAACATTTTTTACCTCGAATTTAATTTATTCTTTAATGAAATGAAAAACATTTTTTATAAAAAAGAAAAATATATTTTATAAAAATTGGTGTCAATTAAATTGGCCCGAAGTGTTTCGTCGTCCTGACGTACGTCAACCGCAGCTAAGAACCAATCCCGAGTGACGGCTATGACGCGATGCGCTGCGGGCCAATCACCGCTTTACCGCCGCCCCCGCGCTCCCTTCATACCACCAAAGGGACCCAATAAATCACTTCTGCGCAGGTGAAAGTCAGGGCTTGACTTCCGTGCCGGTAACTGTACTTAACTAGCAAACGACAAGTCAGTACATGAACGCGCGATTGATTATTTAAAATGTGTAGGTAGTTATAAAAAGTAATCTCGTAATCGTGATTGCAACTACAATTTGTAGTTAGTAATCAAATTTTTTAACTACTTTTTACGATTACTTAATGTAATTTGCAGTTTTGATTACTTACTACAATATGTAGTTGTAGTTAGTAATCAGTAGTTAGATTTCATTTTGCCCAACACTGGCTATGCTCCATAATTATTTCGATCGAATAGTAAAGCAATTGATTTTTTACTCATCGTGAAATAGTTCTATTACCTTATTATTATAGTTTTGTTATAGCATAACCTACAATCGCTGCACTAGCGGACTGATGCTATTTATTTTAATTATGAAAGCACGAATATTCGACAATATATCACTGAACATATATTTAATATCGAAAGAATCATTACCTTTATCGTCGCAACTATCGTTGCTATAAACAATTTACACCACATTCACTTTTCACTGCACTTCATACTTGACGAAAATCCTAACTAATATTATAAATGTGAAAGTAACTCTGTCTGTCTGTCTGTCTGTCTTTCTGTCTGTCTTTCTGTCTGTCTGTCTGTCTTTTCTTCACGCCTATACTACTGAACCGATTTGCGTGAAATTTGGTACAGACATAGTTTGGAACTTGAGAAAGGACATAGGATAGTTTTTATTACAAAAAAAATATAAAAATAAAAATAAAATTTATTTCGGACACATAGCGCCATCTATTGGTCAAACCAAAAATCACTATTCCACGCGAACGAAGTCGCGGGCAAAAGCTAGTATGTAAATATATGTAACACAGCTCAGGGGAGTCTTCAACAAAAGACGGCAGTTGGTGGAACACAAACTTTTATTAATTTGTATTTTCACAATACGGACGTCACACTGCCACGCTTGGCGCCGAGATTCGAATGGCCGCCCGCTCGCTCATAGACAAACAAGTTCAACTGTCAAAACTGATGACGTGACATTACTACTATAAGTCGATTAATCGATTGAACGTTACAGTCGGCCATCCGTCACATTAACGAGTCCCTTCGTTCATCACTCAAGAAAAAATACAATTCATTGTACAAATTATTTTGCGTACCCATCGTACTAATAACGTTTTCAATCAAATTACTAAATACAGATAATCACAAAATAATTACTTACAAGTCTAACAAGTTTCTTACAATCAAATCTGTACGTCACAATTATTCTAATTCACAAAGTAAATGATATATGCGAGGAATGCTAGGAAATGGAATGCTTTTGTTGTTTCACTACCAAATATAGATACATACCTAGATCTCAAACAATCACCATCGCTATCATAATCTCACTGTAGCTCGTCAAAGGATAGTTACTTCTATTCTTTCACTATCCAGTTGAGTCGCATCACTATAGCTCGTCAAAGGATAGTTACTTCTATTCTTTCACTATCCAATTGAATCGCATCACCTTATCACTATAGCTCATCAAGGGATAGTTACTTCTATTCTTTCACTACCCAATTGATGAGGTTTGCCATTCATAACTCTCATGCTCGGCTCACGTCCGCTCAAGCTCTGAGTCATGTAGACAATCACTACTTCTCTTATAACATCTCTACATAATCGAATTATAATATAATCAATACAAAGCTACCACAATCTCTATAATCAATAATAATCATGTTTATCTTCAAATCATTAAAATTAGTTGTCACTATCGTCACTTGAGGAACAAGCAGGGGCATCAAAATTCATCCAAGGGAATATTTTATCCACAGACACCACATTTTCATATGGCCTACCCTTCCGCGTAATCGGCGTATCAACAATGAGATATCGATCGTTAGGGAGTACACTTTTGATTCGGTATGGCCCTTGGCATTTGGGTTCTAACTTTTTAGATTTTTCTGTACCTCCTACAACGTTTCTAATTACCCTAACTAAATCATCTATTTTATACTTAGTTGCTACTTTACGATGTTTATCAAACCGGTCCTTAATCTTTTCCTGAATGTGTTCTATTCGCTGACTTGCATTCGCTCTCATACTATGAATGTCTTCCGCCTTCGAGCACTCGTTTATATCTTCTGAAATATTGTTTAAGATTCCGTCTGAAGGATTACCTATCTTGTGCCCGAATAACAGTTCGGTAGGTGTTCTCTTTGTAACATCATGTACCGCGGTGTTGATACCTAACTGTACGTCTGGTAATAAAGTATCCCACATATCATCCGCCTTTCCGTGAGTCATACTACCTTTTTTTTTTTTTTTTTTTTAGCGACGTAAAATCATCAAATGACCCCTCCCGCTGTGGGTTAGCAGCGGTGAGGGAGTGTCAGACTCTTACTGACTAAAATCGTCGTGTTCCGTCATAGGCCTTTTATGTACCAGGGCCGCGGTATCTCTTTCGAACAACCCGCAGCCCCGGCAGGCCTTGGCCCTGCTGGGCCCCGCTGGGGTTGCTGACATCTCTTTGAGGAGCGCGTGGAACAACGCGCGCCGTCGACACGGGTCTGTCGTCTAGAAAGACAGAGGGACGATGAGCCACCCGAACTCACCGCCCACAGACCCACGCCTACGGTGGCCGGGAGTCATCTCGCGACACCCGGCGCCCATGGTGTCTACCTGGTCCAGCGCGGCGGCCGGGATGAGAGGTGCGAACTCTCTGGCGTTCCGCCTCCTCCTTCTCGAGCATGACCGCTTCGCAGAAGGAGGCGACGGCATCCCATTCCCTCTCGCCCCGGACCATGGCCTGAACCAAGGCCGGACGCGAGAGGTCGCCGCCGCCCAAAGCCTCGACGAGGACCCGGCGGTGCCCCTCCCATGCGGGGCACATCTGGACTGTGTGGTCCACCGTGTCCTCGGGGCTGTCCGCACAATGGTGACACCCGGGCGCCTCCTCACGACCGATGCGGTGCAGGTACCTCCCGAAACAACCGTGTCCGGTGAGGACCTGCGTCATGCGGTACGTGAGGGCGCCGTGACTCCTCCCGAGCCACTCCTCAAAGAGGAGACTTACCGCCACGATGGTGGCGTGCCCTGCACTGGGTTGCGACAGTCGCTCCCTCCAGGCCACCATGAGATCGCGCCGGAGCTCCGCCCGCTGCGCGACAACTTGCCGCGGCAACGGGGTTTCTCCCCGGCGCTGAGCCTCCTCGCGCCAGTCGTACAGGCGCAAGAAGACCCTCGCCTCCAGATCCCACGGTGGCAGTCCAGCAAGTAGGCCAGCTGCTTCGCGGGAGATCGTGCGGTATCCCCGGATTAGCCTGATGGCTATCACCCTTTGGGGCACGTTCAGGTATTGTACAGCCCGCAGCCGTACCGAACGTGCCCATACCGGGGCCCCGTAAAGGGCCATGGACCGCATGACCCCCGCGTAGAGTCTGCGGCAGGGGGCGTTTGGGCCGCCCAGGTTGGGCAGGAGCCGCTTGAATGCAGCACCTGCCTTCTCCAGTTTGGGGCCCAAACGTCGGAAATGCTCGACGAAGTTCCACCGGCCGTCGAGGACGAGTCCCAGGTACTTCATCGCCCCTTTCGACGCCGATGGTAACCCCCTCCACCGTGACTTGGGAGCCTGAAGGTGGCGCGTTCCGAAGCCCATGAAAGCACATGGCCTCGGATTTGTGCAAGGCCACCTCCAGTCCCAGCAGCTGGATCCTCTCGATGACTATCGCAACCCCGCGCGTCATTAAGTCGGCCGCCTCCTGGTGCGACCTCCCTTGTGCCAGAACCAGCGTGTCGTCAGCGTAGCAGACCACGCTGACGCCGCTAGGGAGGTCGGCGCGCAGCACCCAGTCGTAGCCGATGTTCCACAAGAGCGGCCCCAGTACCGACCCCTGCGGAACACCGCACGACATCTCTCGCCGGTTCCATTCCCCGTTGTAACCAGGGTAAATGATGGACCTATCCGACAGATAGGCCTCGACCACGCGACGAAGGTAGGTCGGCACCCGGTGATACCGGAGTGCCTCCCTGATGCAACTCCAGGGAAGGGTGTTGAAGGCGTTGGCGATGTCAAGAGACACCGCCAAGACGACCCCCCCCCGGGACACAGCATCCCCCGTCGTGAGAGCTCTCACGCGCATGATGGCGTCCACCGTTGAGCGCCCCTTGCGGAAACCGAACTGGTGGTCCGCAAGGTCCGGCCCTATCCCCCCAAGGTGCGCGACGAGGCGGTGTGCGACAACTCGCTCAAAGAGCTTGCCCACCTCGTCGAGCAACACGATGGGCCGGTATGCGGACGGAGAGTCCGCAGGGCGCCCCGGCTTCCGAATGAGGACCAGTTTCCCCGTCTTCCAACGAAGTGGGAACTGGCCCCTCTCCAAACATGCGCTGAGAAGCCCCCTAAGTCGAGGCCCGAGAGCCTCAAGGGCCAGGACCCAGGCCTTGCCAGGCAGGCCGTCAGGCCCTGGGGCGGTGTTTTTGGCTTTCAGCCTAGCCACCGCCACTCTCAGGTCCACCCCAGTCACCTCGGGGACATCGTCGTCGTCGGAAGTGTGGTCCGTCGTTGACACCGCGGGTTGCAGAGCCATGGGCGGGGGAGAGTGTTCCCCGCGCGAAGGGAACAGAGCGCTCACCACCTCCTCCACCAGCTGAGGCCGGAGACTCTGGGTCAGCGGGGGGGCCCATGGGCGGAGCTTGCCCCGCACCATTTTGTACGGGCGCCCCCACGGGTCCCTGTCCAGAGACCCCAGCAGCTCCGCATTGGCCACCTCCTTGGCCTGGATGATGGCCAATTGGAGGGCGGTCTTCGCAGCTCTGTATCCCTCGTACAGCTCTGCTTCCCTGGCTTCTGCATCCGGAGGGCGGATGCGTAGCCTGCGGTGTCTGGTGTACAGGTGCCTCGCAGCGACGCACGCCTCTCGAAGGGCCGCGATTTCGCAAGACCACCAGTACACCTGGCGTCGGGCGCGTCCTGGCGGGACTCGGGGCATGGCCACGTCACAAATTTCGGACATGGTCTCCCGGAACCACTCCGCCTCGTCGTTGATGTCGGCGGGCCTGTCCGGTGATGACACCCAGGCCTGCACGACTGAGGCTTCCAGGAGAAGCTCCCGGTCCAGATGTTTCAGCGCCCAACGTGGACCACTCGGGGTCTGCAGGACCGGCGCGCTAGGGTTCTGGGCGGAGACGTCAAACCGGATGTACCGGTGATCGGAGTAGGTCTCCACCCTCTCCTCCACGCGCCAGTCAAAGACACGCGGCAGCAGAGCGGGGCTGGCGAACGAGATATCCACCACTGACTCGCCCCGCATCCGTACACACGTGGGGGCAGAACCCCGATTGAGGACGACCAGGCCTGCTTCCAGCGCCCAGTCCTCCACCATCCTACCCCGTGCATCTGTGCGTCGGGAACCCCAGGCCAGATTCTTGGCGTTGAAGTCCCCTAACACTAGCACAGGGAGGGAATAACTTCCGACGACGACGGACAACTCCAGGAGGGAGTTGTGGAACTCGGCGAGAGTTCGGCTCGGGGAGAAGTACACCCCCACGACGACTATCTCCCCGAACCGTGCTGCGACGCAACCCCTTCCACTCTTCACCCCTTCGAGGGAAGGAGTACCAGCGGCGGCCGACGATATGATGGTCACTGAGCCGCTAAGGTCCTTAACCCAGTCATCCCTGGGAAGGACAAAGTACGGCTCAGCGACCACGGCGATGTTGATCGACCACTGCGCCATGCTTTGGAGCAACAGATCCTGGGCACGGGCGCAGTGGTTGATGTTCGCCTGGAGGAAGCGTAGTGGAGCAAGGCTAGCACTCCATCACGTCTTCCTCCTCTTCAGACGCGGGCGCTGCGGCAGCAGCAGCGGCGACGGCGTCGACAGCGGCGGCAGCGTTGGGGGCGGCGGCAGCCGCAGGAGCTGCGGTGGTGGCCACTGCGGAGGTGGCGGCGGTGGCAACGACGGACGGCCGACCCTTGCCCTTACTCGGCTTGGTGGGTGGGGCACAGGTCTTGCTCCCCGCCCGGTGTTCGGCCGGCTTGCCAGCAGCCGCACATGCAGAGCAGTGCGGCGCGGCGCTGCATTCCACGGCCTTGTGACCGGGCTGACCGCAGCGGAAACAGAGGGCGCTGCGGTCGACCTCCGAGGTGCAACGGACACCCACATGATGCCCGACGTGGCATCGGAAGCACCTCAGCGGTCTGGGGTCAAGCAGCTTAACCTGCGCCGACACCCAGCCAACCAGCAATCTTCGGCCGTCAACAATGTTCTTGGCCGCCGTCACGGGGCAGCTCACCGTGATGGTGCACGTGCCCCTGAAGTCGGGACGTATGGTGCCCGCCTTGACTTCGTCGGCGGAGCACCCACCCGTCCTAGCGACGGCGGCCACTACCTCCTCCGCAGTAGCTGAGTCGTCCAGGCCCATGATACGCAGATCCGCGCACTTGTGGGGCCTGGAGACTCGGGCGTCGTCCGCACTTATGGACGCCCTAAGCCTCTCGGCTAGAGCGTCTGCGGCGGGCCCACTGGCCGCTCCTGGGACCTCCAGCATTCGGGCGCCTGTTGCGGTCACCCTGAGCCGGAGGCCCTCGGTGATACCCAGCTCCTGCAGGTTCACCGCCTCTTTTGCTTGGGCGAGCACGTCGCGGTACGACACGCCCCTTTTGACCGCGTCCGGCTGTAGTGTGACTACTACAGCCGCGGTTTTGGGGGCGCGGGAGTCATACTACCTAACGACGCTAAAATTGTACGATTACACCGTTCAACCTGGCCGTTGGCGCGGGGAGTTGCTACTGCGTTAAGAATGTGTTTCGTTCCGATCGATTGCACAAACTTTTTGAACCTCTTACTAGTAAAGCTAGTCCCGCGATCGGTAATGAGGCGCTTTGGGGATCCGAATAGACTTAAATATGTTCTAAATACTTTGATAGTTGCCTTAGATTTCGTACTTCGAACGGCTGATAGATAAACGAATTTCGTGAGAGCATCTATGATGACAAGGATGTATGAATTTCCTTTCTTGCTCTTCGGAAAGGGCCCTAGATGGTCAGCGTGCAGCGTATGTAGGGGAATATCTACCTTCGGGATTGGGTGCAAAGATCCCTCCTTGGCTCCTGAAGGGACCTTGTGATGTGCACACTCCAGGCATGCCATTACGTATTTCCTGACAAACTTTCGCATTTTTGGGAACCAGAACGAAGACTTAATTCGCTGCAATGTCTTCTCAAAATTAAAATGGCCCACGTCATCATGATTGGCTTTGAGAACCTGCCAACGTACACCCCTAGGAACTAGCCATCTCAACTCCTCATTTTCAATGACACGGAATACTCGTCCATTTTTAACCCGGTATTCCTTGTGAATCGCGGCAATTTTTGGAGTTTCGGGGTCCTGTATGATATCCTTAATACGTTTGACTTCATCGTCAGCCGATTGGACCGTTGCAATCCAGTCGTCAACTTTCACAGGCAATACGTCTAACACGTGCGTTGTTTCCTGCTCCTCCAGCGTAGCTCCCCTGCTTAATGCGTCCACATGTGCCATCTTCTCACCAGTACGATATTGGATATCGCAGTCGTACTCTAAAAATTGAATCCACCATCGCGAAATGCGGGGTACTAAATCCCGCTTAATGAAGGTGGATCGCAAAGCATTGCAATCTGACACTATAGTAAATTTAATATCTAAGAGGTAAGTCCGGAATTTGTTTAGAGCACTCACTACTGCTAGCGTTTCAAGCTCGAATGAATGAAACTTTTGTTCGTCAGGGCTAGTTTGGCGACTATAATACGAAACAGGTCTCCATGGGTCGGTACCATTTCTTTGCAATAAAATCGCGCCTAACCCCAACTTACTTGCATCTGTGTGTAGTTGCGTTTCTGCGCTGTGATCATACAGTGCCAGTACTGGTCGCTCCGTAAGTATACCCTTAAGTTTGTCGAAGGCATCTTGTTGTTGTTTGGCCCAATGCCACCCAGTATCCTTCCTCAATAGATCTGTCAGAGGCCTGGCTATAAGAGCAAAGCCCTGTACAAATCTACGAAAGAATCCAGCCAGTCCGATAAACCTCCTAACGTCGTTCTGATTCCGCGGACTAGGAAAAGCTGATACTGCTTGTATTTTATTATTGCCGGGGCGTATGCCTGATTTGTCTACTTCGTAGCCCAGAAAAACGATGTTTTCTAGAAGAAAACAACATTTCTCTATTTTTAGAGTCATGCCAGCTTCCCGCAATAACCCCAGGACTTCCTCAAGGCGCTCTAATCCTTCATCGAGAGTTCTTGAGGGAATCAAAATGTCATCCATGTATATAATCACATATGACACTTTGTTTTTACAAAGCACTTTGTGAATTACCCGCTGAAATACTGCAGGAGCGTTTGCCAGCCCGAACGGCATGCGATTGTACTCGAATTGCCCATCGGGCGTTACAAACGCAGTTTTCTCCTTGGAGTTCTCAGCAATGGCTATCTGGTGGTAACCAGAAGCTAAATCTAAGGTGGTAAATAAAGAATGGCCTGAAAGCTGGTCCAAAAGATCCTCTATGCGTGGAAGTGGATAATGGTCACGTTTAGTGCGCCTGTTGAGTGCACGGTAATCCACGCAAAGACGCTTTTCCCCAGATTTCTTTTGAACCAGTACAATGGGGCTTGCGTATGGCGAGTTAGATTCGCGCACTATACCATTCAAAACCATTTCATCAACCATTTCCTTAACACGTTCACGTTCGGAATATGACAGCCTGTAGGGCCTATATACAACTGGGGTGGAGTCTAAAAGATGAATTTCCATTTCTGTAATTGTAGTAAACCCTAAATCGTGTAGGCCAGAACTAAAGCAAGTTTTGTACTTCGCCAGTAGGTCCTGGCACCGCTGTCTTTCAAGATGCGTAAGTTGTTTCCCGAAATTTATATCTGCGGCTGGTAACTGTGTCTGTTTGATATGTAGAACATCTAGTGGTCTAGTCTCCACGGCTCTTGCCCTCGAAATGAGAGAGCCTCGTCTGAAGCGAAGGTCTCGGGGGCCAATATTTTGGACGAATACGTGACCCATACCCTTATGCAGTTGGTACTCGCCTGGTAATAAATAATATTCCATTCCTGGCTGACCCCTGATTGATCCACCTACATAAACGTTACCACTATACACACCGTCAGAATTAATTGGGATCGCTTCCAACTTCCCAATCTTAATATCAACATCATCAGCTGTCATCAAGGACAACTTCACATCATTGTCTAATCCAACCCGTTCGAAACGCAAATCGGACGCAGTTTTAACAATCCTTAGACCAGGTCGTTCTGTAAAGCTATGTCCTAGTAGAACTGGCATATTAATGAGCGAGTTATCCACTATATACGCCTCTACTTGCTCTTCCTTCACGTCTTGTACCTCAATACAAACAAAAACTTTGCCGATGGGTAGGTAGGGGATGTTACCTAGACCTCTTAACATTGGTCCCTGTACCGATTCATATACGAGTCCTAATTTATGAGCATCCATTTTACGAATCAGTGTAGCCTGACTCCCTAAGTCTACTTGACAAGGAGTGTGTAATCCGTTTACTTTAATAACTATTTTATACTTGTCGTCCTCGTCATCATTTACTAAAACTTCAAACACACTCTTAGATTTATCCTGAGTATTATTAATATGAGACTTGCCGTTGTTGTTGCTATTTTTCGATTTCTTTGGACAATCGTTTGAATTGTGGCCTAAATAATTACAATCTGTACATTTATTCAAAGGTTTACGACACTGCCAACTCATGTGCCCAGGATCGTTGCAGTTAAAACACGTCAAGTTTCCCTTAGGTTGACTCCTACCCGAACCATTGACTCTCGGAGCGATACTGGTGGCGCTTGAGGGGCGCGTATCCTTCGACTGAGTATCCCTCCTAAAATCACGCAAGTCTCGTGGTTGATAATTCTTAACTGTTTTAAAGAACTCTAATGTTTCTTCGGGCTTGTCAAATTTCCCGGCTTGTGCACTTAAACGGACACCTTTATCCTCTATTCCGAATACAATACAGTCCACTGCTTGTTTCCCAAATATTTTACAACGGTTGAGCAAGTTGATTTTTGAAAAATAATATAGTTCTAAAGATTCACCAGGGCGTGTCCTCCTATTAAGCATTTCTGTCAGTAATTCCGCGTAATTTTCGGTTGACGGGAAAGATTCACGTAATATACGCTTCCATTCTGACCACGAATGTTTAATAGAAGGTAAGCCCTGGTACCAAGTTTTAGCATGTCCAGTCAATTTGGGCAGGGCATAGTGAGCCGTTTGCTTGTCGTTCCAGTTATAAATCTCCGCGCACTCGTCTACTTTGTTCAACCATACATCAATTGTTTGTTCCTTTAAGAGTGGATCAAATTCTGGAATGACATTGTTCATTGAAGACGACAGAAACGATTCACGATCCCTGCCCTTAAAAAACTTAGTGAACTCTTCAAAGAAATTTACTTGATCAGAGTACCTCGGTTTCTTGTGTTCGGGGCTCCTGGCATCACTCCGAGGAGGGGTGTATATTTCCCGCGCTTGACTAGTTGACCGCCGGTAATTGGTCGTCGCTTCGTCGCGCCTTCGATGTTCATTGCGCTTCAGCAACTGGTCCTCCAAGAGGCGTAGCTTCTGGCGTAAATCGTCATCGTCATGAGATTCACGGCGGCGGGAACGACTACGCCCGAGCCGTCCACCCCCTGCTCCACGTGTGCTTCGACTCCTGCTCCGCAAATGATGGGTACTGCCTCGCCGGCCTTCGTGTCTCGTTCGGCTTCGACTGCGACGCTCATCCTCACGAGCTCTCGTACTCCGCCCCTCCAGTTGTACCGATCGTCTTACTGGAGTTTCTGGCTGCCGTCGCCTGACCTCATCATATTCGCCCTCATCCATCTGGAACTTACACGCATGATTCCTATTAGTTCATTTGCACTTTCTACTTTTCTTAATAAATAGACGAGATGTGCAGATGATAAAGTAAAAAAAAAAACTTTATAATATATTACTCTAGTAAGGGTATGATGAGAGTAGTTGTTGACTTTGAGATCAGACATAAGACAAAATGTTTACTAAGTAGTTAAGTACCGGAGGTGCTGCCGAAGTATTTTTAAAAGAAACCAAGTCTTAACGACAGTTTAGTTAAACTAAAATAAATCTAATACAATGTTCCTAACTAAGTCCTTATCTATACGAATGGCCGTCGCCGGGCGCTAGTCATAACATCCCGG
Organism: Helicoverpa assulta; assembly: GCA_963856015.1. NCBI lineage: Eukaryota > Metazoa > Arthropoda > Insecta > Lepidoptera > Noctuidae > Helicoverpa > Helicoverpa assulta. The sequence goes on from CAWLCW010000001.1 coordinate 2,102,157, forward strand.
CGTTACCGCGAATGCTGTATCAGCGTAGGCCGCCCATGGCGGGTACGGCTAACAAGATGTTATAAACATCATAAGTGGTTATAATGTTTGGGACAAATATTGCATGCATAACGAAGTATTCTCTTATAGTATCGTTATTCATAACATCATTTAACTGTAGTAATATTTTATCTATAATTTAGTTTTAATATTTAAAACTTGCTCCTAGCATAACTACCTTTAGTAAACGAGAAGATTAAAACAAAATGTATGCTGGAAAAGATCAGAATAATTACGGCAGGGTTAATCCATATGCATCAGCTTAATGACCACGGTCTCTAGTACTAAATTCGTTTAATATGTAGTCAATGCTTATCTCCGTATTCTACGTTGATTTCAAAACATCTATAACTATTTTCGTGAAATTCTGCTTCTTACTTGATCAATCATACGGTTTCCAAGAGGAAATAACACTTATTACCGTAGTTTAAATAAATCTACGAAAATCAATATAAAAACACTTTACCTTTGGCCTTGTGGGCGTTGCAAAACGGTATATTTTGCTGTAATCCCACTTCTGAGCTGTAACACAGCTCAGGGGAATCTTCAACAAAAGACGGCAGTTGGTGGAACACAAACTTTTATTAATTTGTATTTTCACAATACGGACGTCACACTGCCACGCTTGGCGCCGAGATTCGAATGGCCGCCCGCTCGCTCATAGACAAACAAGTTCAACTGTCAAAACTGATGACGTGACATTACTACTATAAGTCGATTAATCGATTGAACGTTACATATATTATTGAATAGCAGCTGTTTACGCGGACGCATCGGTCACTCAAGTGGGAGAGAGACAGATGTCGAACGCTGCCGAACGCGTAGGCCGATTGTGCGATGGAACTGTTATACACTGTATGCACTTTAAGCATGTGTGAGAGACCACCCAGCGCAATGTTTGTCATCCCGTGAGACAGCGGGCAGGACTAATTAATAATCCGATCTAACCAGTCGTTTTCCTCATCCAGTGACTCTCTCATCCAGTGACTTTCTCATCCAGTGACTTTATCTTATCCAGTGTATCTCTCATGCAGTGACATTTACCAGTGACGTTTTGTGTAATTATTTGTGTTTTATGTAATCATTTGTGTTTTACTGCAGAAAATTCTAACATACCTAATATTTGGAAATTGGACCTTTTATTTCAAATTACTTAACTCTATAACAAATCTGGTGGCAGCGTAGCGGGATACAAGCACGGTAAAGATATGGACAGTATGGAAACTAAGCCTGTTTGCGGACATAACTACCTACGCTCCGTTGAAGCAATAGGGTTGTCACTTTTAATGATATTGGTGATGTTTTTTTTTTTACTTTTTTGTTTTGTAGTGATCAATCATCGAATTTAATTAACTACCTAACTAGCTTACAATACAATTTAAATAGGTAATTTCATGGCTTTGGTTAATCTCAGCAAAAAACGATAGTTTGAACACGAAAAACATATAATATTTACACAACAACTTGTTATTACTAAATTATAGCTTTATATTAGATCTGTAACTTTTATAATTACGGTGGCGTAACCTTTGCAAGTTTTGGCGGGAGTAAGCGAGCCGAGTTTGGACGAAAATTTTTTGGGCGTTAGTTGGAGCGGGCGCGCGGTTGTCGCCGTTCCACATCGCGCGCGATGGCGCGCAGACAAGGCTCAAGGACTTTTTACACAAATACATAATTATTAAACAAATAAACTACTGCTTAAAATAATCTTCCAATTGATTAAGTAATTGTTGTTATTGTATTTACACTTATTTTTAGCTGTTCTTTATTCATAAACTGAGTTTTTTAAATTAAAAGTCTTTAGATAACTACCTAAAATGCTGGAGTAGGTATAATAATTAAAAACCCATTACATAAAAAATACCTATTGTTCATTTATATCTACAACATATTAACAGACAAATATTTTCGTCTGCTACGGCACGTTCGAAATTCTTTGTTTATTTATTATTAAATTTTGACTGCACTATCGTTTTAAGCACCCTCAAAAACCAGGAAAATAATACCCATGACGAAAAAAATTATAACTGTTGCAGCCGCCATCTTGGATTCATGTTTTGATTGCACTATCGTTTTTAGAACCCTCAAATACCATGAAAATGACACCCATGACGAAAAAATGATACCTGTTGCAGCCGCCATCTTGGATTCACGTTTTGACTGCAGTATCGTTTTTAGCACCCTCAAATACCATGAATATGACACCCATGACGAAAAAAATGATGCCTGTTGCAGCCACCATCTTGGATTCACGTTTTGACTGCAGTATCGTTTTTAGCACCCTCAAATACCATGAAAATGACACCCATCACGAAAAAAATGATACCTGTTGCAGCCGCCATCTTGGATTCACGTTTTGACTGCAGTATCGTTTTTAGCACCCTCAAATACCATGAAAATGACACCCATGACGAAAAAAATGATACCTGTTGCAGCCGCCATCTTGGATTCAGGTTTTGACTGCAGTATCGTTTTTAGCACCCTCAAATACCATGAATATGACACCCATGACGAAAAAAATGATGCCTGTTGCAGCCACCATCTTGGATTCACGTTTTGACTGCAGTATCGTTTTTAGCACCCTCAAATACCATGAAAATGACACCTATCACGAAAAAAATGATACCTGTTGCAGCCGCCATCTTGGATTCAGGTTTTGACTGCAGTATCGTTTTTAGCACCCTCAAAACCATGAATATGACACCCATGACGAAAAAAATGATGCCTGTTGCAGCCGCCATCTTGGATTCACGTTTTGACTGCAGTATCGTTTTTAGCACCCTCAAATACCATGAAAATGACACCCATGACGAAAAAAATGATACCTGTTACAGCCGCCATCTTGGATTTACGTTTTAACTGCACTATCGTTTTTAGCACCCTCGAATATCTTGAAAATGGGTGATGGGTGTCCTATGACGAAAAAAATTATACGTATTTCGACCGCCATCTTTGATTTACATTTTCTGCAACTATTACACTATCGGCTTTAAATATCCTCATAACCGCCGCATCACAGTTAAAATATAATTATTTCGAACAACCCGCAGCAGTATAACAATAACAATAAATAAATCGTTCGCTCGCGGCATTTTCGGAAAAAAAATAAAATTAAACGCGACCACTCGTCTTGACACGCGTTACTCAGAGCACCGCGAGATCCCCCCGGAGCCTCGTCGGTGTGCCATGTTTGTGTGAGTGAGCCGTTTCGAACGTTTGTTCGTAGTTTCCGAACTGCTCTACATATATTTAAACTGTGATACAAGGTATCCCTGGTTCGTCTCCAAGCAGTGTTCGGAAAAACTTTGGTACTCAAACATTGTGCAAAACTGTCCTGGTGTAATAACTACCCAAAAATTGTGCAAATATTTCTCCGATCGAAAAGTGCTCGCCGTGGCCGTTCCTGCAAAGAAAACCATGTTCCTGTACATTTTCTTCGCGTTCCTGTAAGTAACTATAAAGTGATTTATAAAGTGGTTATAGTGCAAGTGCAAGTGCGTGATCCGAGTGAAACTTTCATCACCTCGTTTGAACAACCATTAAATTTCAAAATTATAACATTTACATTATTGTCACTTTTATTACAACATATTATTTAACATAACTTTCTCACAGTTATTATTGTCAATTCTAAGAAGCTTCGTCGCTCATCGCACACCTGCATACCGATACCACACAGCAACTGCTGACACAGAGTTTTGCGAATAACAGACAGCGACTTAGGTGGCCGCCTGTTACACCGTACTATATATTACTCTTTATTAAATAAAATTACCTTCACTTTATTAAATTAAATATTTGCTATAAACATGGCTACAAATCCGCAATTGAAACAAGAAAAGGGTGAAATTATCCAAATAAGTACATTATTTAAATTCATAAAAACTTTTGATGGCTCACGTGACAAATTAAATTCATTCATTAATAATTGTGATAATGCATTTGAATTAGCTACGGCAGAACAAAAAAAAATATTATTCAAATATCGACGCCTCCCACGCAGAAGGTCGGAACACATTTTTTTACTAAAATCGTTTTTTTGCACCATTACAATCATCTTAAATATTATTACGTATTACTAAAATCCAAATTTTAATATCTTCTATAAATAGTGAGTTTTTTACTGGATAATGGTCTTAACATTTAAATTCTCCCGCGCATAAAGTCACGCGGATAGTTCCGACTGTATGCTCCGATCGATTAGAGCGAGCCCGGCCAATCAGAGCGCAGTACCGACGTCGTATGTCAATCGTCCTATTCTAGCCGCCCCACGCAAAACGTCGAAACGTTTATGTTACGATTTTATGCGCTGTAATTAGACGTGTACTGTGGTCAGTTACGACTTTATACTACTCAATAATTTAATTCTAGGAGTCGTAACTTATTCTTACGACCATATGCGAGGTTTAAATATAACAATGAATAAACGTATAAAGACGTATCATGGACATACGGTTTTATGCTCCGTTAAAAAAATAAGATACGATTCTCTGCTTTTCAATTATAGTTGAAACATAATTAAAATTAACGTTTAAACTGCTTCGTTGGTCTAGGGGCCGCGAGTATAACTGCCCGCCACAAGGTATTGGGTTTGATTTCGGTATCGGGCAATATATTATTGGGTTTTTCAATTTAGAAATTCTCATAACACGGAGTCTGGAATAGGGCCTAGTGTTCGATAACAGGCATAACAATGGGTTTAATAACTGAGTGGACTGTAATATTCTCCTGTCTCTTACCTCTCTAACCTATGCTTACCCCTTTGGGGAATAAAAGTTGTGATGTTACATATGTTTGAATTATGTTAATTTTCTAAGTCTCTATCTATGTATTGTAACATGTGTAAAGGACAATGCTATTCTTTGTATAGAAGTCGGGCTCAAGTGTTGCCCACAGTAACTGCATTGTGTATTATGTTCCATAGGCTTATATAAGGTCCCAGACCAAAGCATTTCGAAATCTACTCCAGGAGTCCTGAGATAAACTGGTTTCACTCTTATTCAATATTCCGAAAAATAAGCTTACGAACGAAGTCTAGTTACAGTATAGGACAACTTTTTTTTAACCGACTTCCCAAAATGAATCCGTCGTTTACCAACCGATTTAAACAAACATTTTATTGTTTGAAAGGGTTTACTTCCTAAGTGGTTCCTTTGTCATCCGGTCTAGTTAAGGAAACCTAAAAAAATCGGGTGCAACTCTCGAAAATTATAGACACCATATGTACAGACAGTATATGTCTCAGATACCGCAAAACAGTGGAGGTTAAGATCTGACCTGAAGATGAAGACGACAGAGAAACGAGGAAATACCTCAACGGTGTCTACTATCTAGCTCGTTTTCGAGAGAGAGTTCTTGATAAGATTTTTCTAGTAGATAGCTCATAGTAGCGCAGGGGTCTTATAGATTTTAACCGAGAATTCTAATATATTGCGGTAATTGCCTTTTTTTCAGGAAATCAGTGTCAGATTTTATTAGAAACTAGTGCTTTTAGAATTTATTTTAAAATCACAGTAAAAAAATTACTCATTCCAACTTTTTACAGTACTGGATCCTGACAGCCAGATCCTGAGATGAATGATAATGAATATGAACAAGACACATTTGTCAGAAAAGTCTTGTCAGATTAATTTGTCAGTACCCCTGGGAGCGATTTCAAAAATATTTGGATTTCGTGTTAAAGTGAAGTAAAGATCCTATTTAACCACTCCCATTTACTGGGCAAAGGGCTCAGGCTTTGTAAATTGATTGTTCATGTGGAATATTACAACCGGTTTTCATGGGGACCTTTGGGACCAATATCAAAAATATTTTAATTTAGTGGTATGAGTGAAATAAAGAATCTATTTGACCACTCCCACTACTGGGCTACTGCCTAAGAATTTGTAGAGTGACTATGTAAGGAGAAAATTTGAACCGGTTTTCCTCGGGGCCCATGGGACCGATTTCAAAAATGTTTTAATTTCGTGTTAAGAGTGAAGTAAAGAATCTATTTTGACCACTCCCACTACTGGGTAAATGGCACAAGCTTTATAAAGTGACTGTTTATGTGGAATATTAGAACCGGTTTTTTCAACTTTCTAATGCTTATTTCTTACCATTTGACTTCATTTCTCTAAGTTTAAACTTGTTATTTATATGGATTTCGACAGTTTGCACGTCGCATATAGTCGTAATTCAAAACTTACGTCGTTATTCGTGTTGTTTAATTCAAGTTTATGAACGCATACAGTCGTAACAAGAAGATACGACCTTTTTCAATCAAGTAAAAGGTCGTAAATAAGAAAAACGGGTTTTTTTCGGTAACTACAATTCTTTATAATATCCAGCACCTGGGAATAAATTATTTAATTGTTAATTGATAGCATAATGCAAAAATCTCTGTTGAAAATCATTCAGAATAAATGTTATCATCACCGTATACAAAAAACGCTCTACTGTAAAAACGATTTTTTAGCCTTACGACCTTATGCGTAGGAGGCGTCGATATATCCTTTCTCAACTAGAAGGTAAAGCTGAAACTGCTGTATCTATAAAAGAATACGAATCGTGGGATCAATTGCGTGAGTTTTTAAAGACACAATTTGGTGAAAGGAAGCATTATTCTCATCTTTTAACCGATTTGCAGGAATGTCGACAACAAACCAGCGAACAAGTTCATCAATTTTCATTGCGCGTTGAAACATGCCTCTCTAAATTATTAACTGAAGTGACCTTATCTAATAAGAAAAAATCAGAACTAGCGGGTCGTACAGCAGCTATGGAAGAACTGGCTCTTCATACTTTCTTACTTGGCCTTAAATCTAACATCTCAAACTTAGTCCGTGGTAAAGTACAGTGCGATACGCGGTCGAGTACGGACGCGTTTGCGCTGCACTGTATGAATTTCAAATTCGCGAATTGCGCGGCTATAGCCGCTGCCCGGTTTTTGCTATGAGTGCACAAACGCTCATAGCCAACGAAGTGTTGGCATTTATTAAACATGCCATCGATTACATGGACGAGATTAGCATCATGCAGATCTGCAAGACCTCGTTCAAGGAAGATGAAATTAGCAATGCTAAATTGCTGCTTTTCACGTCGCTTGGCAAAGTTAGCCAGATGCCGTCTCGTCGAAGGGATGGCACACAGAAGAGTGTCCAGGACATCATAACGCTGTTCAAGGAGACCGACCCGGACGACGTGCCCGATTTCGTGGCGAAGGACCTCCACAAGCTTCCCCCCGTCACGTTCGACCACGTAGATGTCACCAGGCTGTTGAAGGATATCACACTCCTTAAGCAAAGCCAGGCCGAGATGCAGCATCAGCTGGAGGTGTCCAACAACACCATCAGTGATCTACGGGCAGAATTAGTAGCATTGCGCAATGCAATTTCTGCAACTAGGTCACCTACCGCCAGCGACAGAAATGTGAACACGCGTCGCGGGGCGCAAAATGCCTCCATCTGCAGTTTCGAGTCGGCGGGCTCGAATGCGTCACCAACCGCCGTCCCTGCCTCGACACCGGTAGAGACGATGACTCGTGTAGGTTCGTCAACCCCCAAACGAGCTTACGCAGCAATTGTAGCCGCTAAAAAGCCTGTTGAGCTACATAACTCGCAGGTTAAAATAGCGGAAACCACGAAAGGGGGTAAGAAGAGCCGATCGAAACCAAACCAGGTTTTGAGAAGGCAGGGTCCCAAGGTCGACACGTGCGACAAGGATGGTTTCGTCAAGGTCGAGAAGAGGAAGAAAAAGAAACCTCCTTGTCTGAACCAGTGCGGTACTGCGCTGGCGGGCCCCAATATGCTGCTGCGTCCAGCTATTCCAACGACGCTGCTGTACGTGTCCAGGCTGCACCATTCTACGAAGGTTGAGGAGGTCGTAGAATATCTGCGCGTCAAAACCAACTGGACCTTGAGGGTCGAGAGGTTGGAACCGCGTCACAACACGAATTTTAACTCGTTCGTGGTGCGTGTTCCGACACAAGTTCTCGAGAAGGTCCTCAAGGAAGATTTTTGGCCGAAGGGTGTTCTGTATCGCCGGTTTCGTGGCCGGCTACGTGACACCAGTCAGCGAAACACGACGCCGACACATCGTGTGCATTAGTTTTGAGAATATTTGTTATGTATTTATAATATGTTTAAGTTTTTATAGATATAGTATTGTATAGAATATATACTGATATGGTGAATTTTTATGTATTAGTTTGTAAGTATTGTAATGTACGATATATGTGTATTTGTATTTTTATGGGCCCTAGTTGCCTGAAATAAAGGAATAAAATAAATAAAAAAAAGATAAAAAAAATAAAAACCCTTCTAACCTCAATGAAGCTATAAACTTAGCCATTTCCGAAGAAAAAATATTAAATTCGCTATACAAATGAAATTCTCAAGTATCTAACTATGTCCAAAAACCACACTATACCTTTAGACCTGCTATAAATAACGTAAATACTAAACCTCAATCGCATAGACCTATGGCTCAAAATTATCAAGGGTTGTTCTGTCGCTACTGTAAAGCTCAAGGTCATACTCTTGAAGTCTGTAAAAAACGTGAGTATAACAATAATAGATTTAGGGTTCCACAAACGGCACAGCCAGCCTCAAGTCAAAACTACCCAAAACCCGGACCCGCTCATGTAAATTACATGATCAAAGATCATACTGAATATAATCCCGAAAATCACCCAAACGTAAATGACGACGATGAAATTAAACACTATAGTCATGACTACTCAAATAATAATGATTTAAACGAATAATGGGCTCACGGAGGTGTCTCGTGAGGCCCAAATCACAATTTTCTGCTAGACCCATTAATAACAACGACACCTCCCCTATATCCAAGGACCACAAGGGTAGCCAGCCCCAAATAAGCGTCCAATCTTCTATATCCAAGGACCACAAGGGTAACCAGCCCCAAGCAAGTGTCCTTAATAAAGATAATGTAATATATGAAATATCCTGCAAACCTACTAAAGTATCCTTACCTCATGTTATTGTCCAGACATGTGTTTCCAACAAACCACTTACGTTACTCGTCGATACCGGGTCTTCTGTTTGTCTCATCCGAAAATCTTCCATCCAATCTTATTCTAATCTTACCCTAAAAAATAACATAATTAAATTAAAGGGCATAGATAATACTGAAGATACAGTACCAACCTTAGGCAGTTTTGATCTAAGTCTTATATTTGGGAAAGAGTCAATTTCTTTCAATTTCCATATTGTTGAAAATATTCATCTTAACTATGACGGTATTATAGGAAATGATTTATTTACCTATTTTCAATGCTTTGTTCATTATAATCAGCAAATACTTCACCTAGAGAAGAATAAAATAAAACTAAACTTAACTGACCCTACTTATCATATTCCGGCTCGTTCAGAAATGATTGTAGAATGTACGGTCACGAACCCTGAATTAAAAGAAGGTCTTATCCTAGATCAACATATCAGTGATACTCTTTTTATAGCAAACTGTTTAGTTAAAGTTAAAGAAAACAATAGGATAAACCTCACAATTTTGAACATTTCTGAGGAACCTATTACGCTGAAGTCGAATCTTCAACTTACCTTACACCCCGTCGATCACGACCCTTTCCAACCAAATAATTCAAATAAATCTTGCTTGAATAGAACTCAAGAAGTTCTCAAACTCCTCCGCGTCTCCCACCTAAATTCTGAAGAAGTTGAAGCCCTTTATGAAGTATGTTCAAGATATTCCGATATATTTCACCTACCAGGTGATCAGCTGACGTCAACTGACGCCATTCAACATGAAATTCGAACTTCATCAGATCACCCAATCAATGTTAAGTCCTACCGTTTTCCTGAAACACACAAACAAGAAGTTAACTCACAAATTCAAAAGATGTTAGATCAGAAAATAATCCAACCTTCTGTTTCACCTTGGTCTTCTCCAATATGGGTAGTTCCAAAAAAAATTGATGCATCGGGCCAGAAAAAATGGCGTATTGTCATTGATTATAGGAAATTAAATGATAATACGATTGGAGAAACCTACCCCATTCCTAACATTGTCGAAATTTTAGATCAATTAGGAAATTCCAAATATTTCTCAACTCTTGACCTCGTTTCAGGATTTCATCAGATCAAAATGGCTCCCCAAGACGCCTGTAAAACCGCATTTAATGTTCCCCAAGGACACTTTGAATTTACACGAATGCCGTTTGGTCTGAAAAATGCACCATCAACTTTCCAACGCTTAATGAACAATGTCTTGACGGGCCTTCAAGGTGAAAGGTGTTTCGTTTATTTAGACGATATAGTAATATATTCTTATGATTTAATGCAACATATAAATAATTTGATCGCTGTTTTCCAAAAACTCCGTGACTTTAATCTAAAATTACAAGCTGATAAATGCGAGTTCTTACGGAAAGAAGTAGGCTACCTTGGACATATTATTACCGAAAACGGTGTAAAACCAGATCCTAATAAAGTTAAATCTGTTCAAGATTTTCCAATTCCAAAATGTCCAAAAGACATAAAATCCTTTTTAGGTCTAATATCCTACTACAGACGTTTTATTCCCGAGTTTTCAAAATTATCAAAACCCCTTACACTCCTTCTCAAAAAAGATAATTCTTTTATTTGGTCCAATGAATAGCAATTGGCCTTTGAGACCCTTAAAAATAAACTAGTCACTGCTCCTGTCCTCATATACCCAGACTTTACAAAACCTTTTACACTTACTTGTGATGCATCCAATTATGCCATATCAGCAATACTCTCTCAAGGCCCAGTAGGTAACGACCATCCTATAGCTTATGCATCCAGAACCTTGAATAAAAACGAGACAAACTATAGCACTACTGAGAAAGAACTTTTTGCTATAGTTTGGGGTTGTAAAACTTTCAGACCTTACCTATTTGGCCGAAAATTTTATATAATAACCGACCATCGGCCATTAAAATGGCTGTTTAATCATACTGATCCTAGTAGTAAATTACAACGTTGGCGTCTTCAACTTGAAGAGTTCCAGTATGAAATTATATATCGAAAAGGCAAACTAAATTCCGCAGCTGACGCCCTCTCTCGTTATCCTGTGAACCCTATAAATCAAAATGACCCTGAAGGTGAATTAACGGACACTAGTTCACTAGACTGTACGCCTTCTATTGAACCTCAACCCTCTACTAGTAATCACAGAAATGCAATATCTTATCTTGATGAAACATATTCAAAATTCTTAAAAACTTCTCTAACCGCACAGTATAACACTATAATAGTTGAACACAACGATAGTTTATTAAAAATCAAAAACAAAATTCTAATAATTCCCACATCATTAGATCTAGACGACTCCATACCATATGTTCAAGATGTCTTGTCAAACGTAGAAAACTCTGAAACGATTTTTAACTCTGAAAGAACTCTATATACATATAAATCATTTTCAGATAATAATAAAATTTATTATTTCTTGTTCACCAAAGTGCACCATTTTGACACCTGCACTTACAGCGAAATATTCGAGTCCTTACAAAACCTTAGGAATCACTTAGTATCCAATAATGATTCCATAACTCAAATAAGTATAACCGATTTTAAAAATCCTTTTGATAGGCACGTTTATGTCAAAATCTACCTCTATAATATGCTAACGTATCTGTTTAATAATACTGGAATACAAGTCCATGTTTATTGTAATAAGATATATTATCCGAGCCCTAGTGAAATAAATAAAATTCTTAGAGAAAACCACGATATCCCTGTCGCAGGACATCTTGGATCCACCCGGATGTACAATAAAATTAGAGAACAATATTACTGGAAAGAAATGCGCAGAGACATAGAAAATTACGTCAAGACTTGTGTTTTATGTCAACAAAACAAAGCCTTACGAGAAACAAACAGGGCACCCATGCAGATTACAACTACGTCCACAGCACCTTTTGAAAGATTATCCCTTGATATTGTTGGCCCACTCCCGGATTCAAGTCCAGGAACCCTTAAATATATACTCACTCTTCAAGACGATTTAACAAAGTATTCTGTAGCTTATCCTATTAAAAATGCCACTGCTGAAGAGACCAGCGAATGCCTAGTTCATTTCATATCCTTGTTTGGCATTCCTAAGACTATACTAACAGATCAGGGTACCAATTTCACAGCTGAACTATTTAAAATGACCTGTTCCTTCTTAAAAATAAAGCAATTGTTTTCTTCCGCATATCACCCTCAGACTCAAGGTGCTTTAGAGCGCAGCCACTCTACTCTTAAAGAATATTTAAAATCTTATGTTAGCGAAAATCAAAATAATTGGGCTAGATATGTATACACTCCGGGTCCGGTTCCGGTGTCAAAACAGTCAACACGTATGTTAAAGTGCTCCGCGAATATTAATTAGTAACGAGTGAAATAACCAAAAATACCCGAACTATTTACGAAATACGCAAAGTGGATAAGTAGCAGAAGCCATTATAGTGACATTTCTTGTTAGATTGCCGAAAACACGAGAAAAGTGCAGTGAAATAATTGCGACATAACCTAAAAATTTCATCAGTGCAGTGTGAAGTTCGCCGCGAACCAATCTGTCAGCCGTCAAACATAGTGACATATCCGGCCAGTGTTGCCACCAAAAATAATTATTTGATAGTCGAACAGGGTTGCCACTATAACATTCTACTTTACCCTACGAGAAAAAGTGTTGCCACAGCAAATCCAAAAAATGAACCAACAAATGGAATTGTTTCTTTCGAAACTCGATGAGAAGTTAGAGGAAAAGCTCAACCAACAAACTAACACGATAACAACTGCAGTTACTGCTAACGTAATGGAAGCATTAGATGACAAAATTAAACAACTCATGGTAGAAAACCAAAATCTGAAGGATAAAGTAAAAAAACTAGAGCAAAAAATCACCAATTTGGAAAATGATAAGCGGAAAAATAACTTGATTTTCTTCGGCGTAGAAGAAATCGAAAAAAGGGAAGCTGAACTTGTAGACCACATAAAAGAAACCATAGAGGATGCAGGCATACATATAGAAAGCCATGAAATAAATAATATCCGGAGAATTGGGGCTCAAAATGGCAAAAATCGCCCCGTTATTGCCACTATTTCTACTGTATGGAAAAAACACCTCATACTAAAAGCAAAATCGAATCTACCAGCGGGAGTCTATGTCAAAGAAGACTTTCCCAGAGAGATCCTTGAAGCTCGGAAACAACTACAGCTAAAAGTTGACGAAGAACGCAAAAAGGGGAACATAGCTTTCCTGAGAGGTGATCGACTTGTAATAAAAAAACAGGACAACCAACGAGAAAAAAGAAAGAGAGACAAGACAATATCGCCCAACTTGCCATCAGTGAAAAAGCCAAATACTACCAATAATTCCAAAAACCAAACAAATAAAGTAAACAAAAACGACCATCAAGAAATATTAAAACCAAGTATTCTACAATATATGGGACGAGATAGAACTAACTCCACATCGAACTCAGAAAATTCAAAAAACTAACGAAAACACAAACAAAATCAATAACAACTAGATCCGGAACAACAAAACAAATAATAACCGCACGAACATATAATCATGAACCAAACAAACCTAAAAATCGCCTCCCACCACGGCCGGTCCCCGCGGGAGAGCTAGACCAACACCCTCTAACAAAAAAACGTACCAAAACACTCAAAATAGCAACCTTGAATACGAGAACCCTCAGATTGGAAGAAAGCCTACATGAATTAGAGAAAGCCTTAGAAGACATAAACTGGGATATCTTGGGTATTAGCGAGATGCGAAGACTAGGGGAAAAAATTGAGGAACGAGCGAATTACATACTATTCCATAAAGGTGAAATAGCCGGCCATAGGGGGGTCGGTTTTCTAATAAAGAAAACAATGAAGCAAGAAATCCAAGAATTGATTGGAATTTCCGACCGAATAGCCGTTCTCAACATCAACATACCGGGATATCAAAAAATGTGGTCAATAATCCAAGTATACGCCCCGACAGAACAAGCAGCAGAAAATGAAACTAAAGCCTTCTATGACGAGCTAACACTAACAGTAACAAAATTCTCACACAACCACATAATACTAATGGGCGACTTCAATGCTCAAATAGGAGAAAAGCAAAGTAAGGATGAACATGTCTTGGGAAACTTTGGACAAGGAAGAAGAAGCCCAAATGGTGAATTACTGGTCGAATTCTTATTAGAAAATAACCTGAAGATACTAAACAGTCTTTTCAAGAAGAATAAAAAGAACAAGTGGACCTGGATATCCCCTGACGGCAGCTACAAAAACGAGATCGACTTCGTAGCAACCAGCTATCCAAAGACTTTCACGGACACATCGGTAATCACAAAATTCAATTTTAACACGAATCACCGCATGGTCAGAAGCTCACTAAGTACAGAATCGCCAAGAAAATCTAGAAAACATATAGGTATGCTCAACGCCGAACAGCATAGTAGCAAAACTTTAGAGAAAATAGCAGATTCCCTATGCAAAATCAGAAAAGAAATAACAGAAAACAGAAACACAGATGTCCTTGTTAAGTATGGGAAACTAGAGAAACTAATTACACAACATGCCAAAGTAGATTTCTCGAGAGAAAACAAATACAAGCTAACTGACACTACCCTTAAACTAATAGAAGAAAGGAAAAACTTGCTTTCAAAGCACCCAAAGAAAGAAAATATCAAGCTAGTAACGGAACTAAGCAAGAAAATCAAAGAGAACATCAGGAAAGATAGGAAGAACAAGAGGCAGCAAACGCTAGAAAATCATATAAAAAGAACAGGAGGAGTAAAGAAAGCATTAAAAGAATTGAGAGAAATTGACAAAGAATGGATACCTAAACTCATAAAAGAAGGGATTACCTCTAGTAATAGAAACAGCGTAAATAAAATGGCCACTATTTTTTACAAGGACCTATACTCGAGCTCAGGGGAAAAACAAGAACAGACTAACACTCTCACCAAGAATCAAGACCCAATAGAACCAGAACCAAAGATCTTACCAAATGAAGTAGAAAAAGCTATACTTAGCCAGAAGATGGCCACAGCTCCAGGACCAGACAAAATCACAAACGAGCTTCTTAAAGGCACTCTCGAAGAACTAATACCCATATTAACAGCAATATTTAACGACATAATGGAGACTGGTATCATCCCCAAACAATGGACAACATCACACATCATACTCATATATAAGAAAGGTCAAAAAGAAGACATAAATAACTATAGACCAATAAGCCTGATGTCGAATATCTATAAGGTATTCTCCAAAGTGATCCTGGAAAGAATAAGTAAGAGACTTGATGAAAACCAACCACGAGAACAAGCTGGCTTCAGACAAAAATTTTCAACTCTAGACCACATCCACACTGTGAAGCAAATAATAGAAAAATACAGGGAATATAACAAGAACAACAAGGCATTCATCGATTACTCCAAAGCTTTTGACAGCATTAGCCACAAGGCAATATGGAAAAACCTAGAACAACAAGGAATTCCTACAAAATACATTAATATTATTAAGAACATCTACCTAAACTGTGAAGCTAAGATACAACTGGAAACCTTGGGAGAGAAGTTCAGTATTAAGAGGGGAGCAAGACAAGGGGATCCCCTATCACCGAAATTGTTCTCGGCTGTTCTCGAAGGTATCTTCCGTAAATTAGACTGGAACGGATTCGGGCTCAACATTCTAGGGACAAAATTGAACCACCTAAGATTTGCGGACGACATAGTCCTGTTCGAAGAAAACCCTGCACACTTAGAAGTAATGATAAATTCACTTAATGAGGAAAGTGTCAAAGTAGGCTTAACAATGAACAAAAACAAAACCAAACTCATCACAAATTCAAAAGCAATAGAAATAAAAATCGACGACCAACCACTAGAATATGTACAAGAATACATCTACTTAGGTCAGATAATCTCCCATAAGGACCAAACAACCAAGGAAATCAACAGAAGAGTCGCAAACGGATGGAAAAAATTCTGGGCACTGAAAGAGATTGTTAAATCCAAGGAGATAAGTATGTCAACCAAAAGAAAAGTCTTTGACACATGCATCCTTCCAGTCATCACCTATGGGTGTGAAACCTGGTCACTCACCAAGCTCCACAGGCAAAAACTACAACGCTGCCAAAGAGCAATGGAGAGGAGTATGACAGGGAACAGGATACAGGACAGAGTAAGAAGTAGCGTGATACGAGAAAGAACCAATGTAGTAGACATACTTACTCGAATAGACCAACAGAAGTGGAGGTGGACCGGCCACATGATTCGCGATCCACACAACAAATGGAGCACAATCGTCTCAGACTGGTATCCCAGGGACGGAAAGAGAAATAGAGGACGCCAACAGATGAGATGGGAAGATGACCTCAAATTCACGGCTGGACACCACTGGAGAAGGGTAGCTCGAGACAGAACACAGTGGAAAATGTTAGAGGAGGCCTATGCCAACAGGCACACTGAACTGCGGGACATTTTATAAAGAAACTTCTACACCATAATACTATCTACGTGCACGCAGTACAGAATAAAAGGGCTTATTATATGTATACACTGCTATGTTGGCATATAATACAGCAATTCATACAACAACTAATTTTTCACCATACGAATTGATCTTTGGTCACAAACCATACATACCTAATTCCATATATGAACCAGTCCCACACGTCACTTATCCGGACCATGTTAGAATGTTACAACATCGTCTTAAATATGCAAGAGATAAGGCAATTGAAAACATAACAAAGTCCAAAGAGTCTTCCAAAGCTTATTACGATACCCGCACTCGTCCTGTAAAGTATCATGTTGGCGATTTTGTTTATTTAAAGAACCATCTCAGACTGCGTAAGGCCTTATCTCCCATATGGAAAGGTCCTTACAAAGTTGTAAAAATAAACGGTAAAAATAACCTAACGTTGCTCATAAACAGACGTCACGTGACTCATCATTATGACGAAGTTAAACTTGCCCGCCGTTGTGAACCGTAACTTAATGTCTTAGTATTAAAACCTTCAAGTCTTATTTAGAATATTATTATAATGTACTTAATGTTTTATTACAGTTCACTATCCCTGGCACAAGAACCCTTCATCCAACCCACTGTGAATAGCCCCGGTATATACTTCGACCCTGTTGGTTCTCTAAAAATAATAGATGGTTATCTTAGCGTTATTATACCTTCTGATATTTCTTTTATACGACCACATATTAACAATCTGTACGGTGTGATAGACTCCTCCAAGCGCTTATGTAAACAAAGTAAGTTGTTTACTGATATCGAATGTCTGAACTTGCTCCAACCTTTATCTACTCGGTACCAAGACATATTACGCGATTTTGAATCAATTTCTTATTTAATTGATAATCGATCTAAAAGATCAGCCTGGTTTGGTGGTATCGGTACAGTGTTCAAACACCTTTTTGGTGTAATGGATGAAGAAGACGTCATAAGATACAGCAATGCTATTCAAACTGTCGAAAAGGATCAAACCCAATTGTCTAAATTGATAAAAGAAAATATTCTAATTACCACTTCAACTCTGTCTTCCATTAAAGAAATTACAAAAAATATTACTATAAATGAACAACGTTTAAATAGTGCTGTTGAATTATTGTCGCGTCATTTGTTGAATGTAACTTCGTTATCAGGTAACTTGTTGTTACGAGCTAAATTAAATGAAATTGTAAACATGTTAGAGGGAAGTTTATTAGAACTGTCCTTTAAGTTAGAAGATATTATTAATGGCATTATGTTTAGTAAATCAAATATTTTATTTCCTTCTATTATCACCCCTAAGCAATTATTTTCCGAATTGGCTGAAAATTATAGATTTCTGGCTGACTATAATCAATTTCCTGTTAGTCTATCTTTAGAAAATATTTACTTATTAATTAATGTATCTGAAATTGCTTGTTACTTTAAAGATAATAAAATTGTTTTTTTTTTGAAGGTTCCCCTTGTAACAGCCAAAGATTTTAATTTATATAATTGTATCCCATTTCCTGTAACACTCACAAATAACACGTTTTCTACAATAGTGCCCTCTACTAAATACTTAGGAATAACTAAGGATTTATCGTATTATTGTAAGCTAGATAGTTTAACAAATTGTAAAGTTTTATATAGCTCGTATTATATATGTGAATAGAGCTGCCACCTCTCCGGGTTTGACCCGGAGTTTACGGGTTTGCATGGTTCATGTCCGGGCTACGGGCTTAACATCGATATCTCCGGGTCCGATGGAACGGGAAGCGACAACACGTCATCACGCACCGGGCGCACGGCGCGGAGTGCGTGCGTGCGTGACTGAGACTGATAGCACAGAATACAACAGAAGTCAATCTCATGTATGTACTTCATTTTTCATGCCTAAACTCGGCGGTCGCGCTAGGGTCGTCAACTTTTTTATGCGCATAAAACTAATGTGGTAGTGGTACTCGTATCTAATTATTTGATTTATTGTTGAGAATAAAACAGGAAAAATGAAATATAAACCAATAATAATAAAATATTTAATGTGGCATACATGAGGTTTATAAACAACGGAAATTCGTTTGAACGAGATACCGAACTTTTTCGGAAACCGCAATTTATAATTTTGTTATTTATACATATATAGGTACTTACTTATTACTCTTTACTTGCGAAAAAAATATTTTTGTATGTAATGGGTTGGTACAGTCCCTGATCTAAGCTTGCTTCTACCTACAGAAACCTTGATGTGCGAGTTTTATTTCGTCTACCTTACAACATACTCTCGCCATGATCACAAAAATTATCAACTCCTACTAGTAATAATCTTTGAGGGTAGGTTGGGAGGTTCGCCTGGGTCGACACTAGCAAAACTTATTACGGCATTGGGCCAGAGGCCGCCGGGGCGCTTACCTACCCACCTAACTGCGTTTATTAAAAGAACCATCGAAATATGAGAAAATAAGTAGGTCCATACTATAGGTAATACGGCAGGCTAAAAAACGACAGTTCACTGTTTATTGTTGTATTAAAACAACCGTCCACTGAACAATTATAATACGACTTTTTTTGTTGCTCCATTATTACTTTTTCTTTTGTTATTAAAATTAAAAATATTACAGTCAAATTACAGTTAGGTAGGTATCACAACGCGTGCACATTTATCTACCTTGTGTGTGACGCGCGTATCTCAAGAAAACGGCAGCCCCGTTCGCACTGTTTTGAGTTGTTTTGAGACAGCGCCTCTGTGAACACGCACACATAGACACCTATGTCTGCGTGACTCGAACGCGCTTTATATGTAGATTGACTTCTGTACCTATGTATTTTGTGCTGATAGTCTGAGTGAGACGTACAACGTACGGGCGCGGGCGCGGGCGGCCGAGTGAGCGGGAAAGTGGGAGTAGCACGCAGGGAGCGCGGGCGGGGTACAACAGTACATGCGTACGCAGAACGATCATTAGATTCAAAACAATAGCTAATTTCTGTTAGCGCTTCGTAATAATTGCACACAAACAAGAGTATTTTATGTTTTGTTCATTAATATTTCTATCACAGATTGTTTTCGGTACTTTCTCTTATTAAAAGTACCTAGTGTTGTAGCGTGTGGTCATAATGGAACAAGAAGAATCACAGTCAAAGAAAAAAAAGAAGTACGAATGTAATTTTCAACAAGTGTGGCTAGAAAATGAGAAGTATAAAATGTGGGTGAGAAAAGTCGATGAAAAAAACGCGAAATGTGTATTTTGTAACGTGAAATTTACAGTGAAATGGGATGGTGAAAAGGCGTTATCGACTCATCTTAACAGTGAAACGCACAAGAAAAAGGTGAGAAACATTGACTCAAATTCTTTGATAACCGCTTTTCTGCCCAAGAAAAATTCTTCTGAAGAGCTAAAAGTAGCGACAATCGAAATTGCGTCGATTTATCATGCAATTAGCCACCACCATAGTTACTTGAGCACCGATTGTGGTATTAAATTAAATGCTACTCTTTATTCCGATTCACCACTATCACATAAAGTTCACTGCGGCAGAACAAAAGCTGAAGCCATTGTTTTGAATGTCCTAGCACCGAATTCAATCCAGTCAACAATACAAGACCTAAAAAGGACTCAATCTGGAGGCGGGGTTCACTTTTCGATTGCTATCGACGCCTCAAATAAAGGATCCCAGAAAATGTATCCAATTGTCATCAGATACTTTGACCAAGAAAAAGGTGTTCAGAATAAATTAATGGATTTTTATGAGGATTCGAACGAAACATCTCAAAAAATTTTTGAGAATATTGACAATTTTACAAGCTTTTATTTAACTTGCAATGTATATATGTATGTATGTATGTATGTATGTATGTATGTATGTATGTATGTATGTATGTAACTATGTGTGTTCGGGTGGAATTTTACAACTCAATTTTAAGGCACTTGCCCTCAACCGATTGAGCTGAACTTTTGCATACATGTTTAGTTTGGATGACAATGCATGTTAAGCTATGTGACGTCATCATAAATCCAACATGGCTAAATATACAAGATGGCGGACTAGTTATTTTTAAGTTACCTATACAATATGGGTATCAAATGAAAGTGATTAACAAGTAGAACACATTGCACTTTACAAAATAAAAATCCAAGATGGCCGCCGCTACAAAATGGTGAATAACCTATTTTTTTTCAATCCCATCCATATGGGTATCCAATGACGGGGCTTGACAAGTAGAACACATTGCACTTTACGAAATAAAAATCCAAGATGGCCGCCGCTACAAAATGGTGAATAACTTGTTTTTTTCAATCCCATCCATATGGATATCCAATGACAGGGCTTGACAAGTAGAATATTTCATTCCTATTCCACAGGGAAGTGTGATAGGGTGTATACTATTCCTAGTATATATTAACGACCTGCCCAAAATATGTGACCACCTTTGTGTATTATTTGCTGATGACATCTCCATCCTCTTTAAAACCCCAACAAACAATCAAGAATACAACCATAAAATAACCGAAACATTTAACCTAATAAAATCTTGGCTCTTACATCACAACATTGAAGTAAACAATAAAAAAACTAAAATAATACAATTCAAACCATACCAAAAACAAAAAATCAACCTCAAAACCATAACTAACAATATCCAAATTGAAGAAGTCGAAGAATTTAAATTACTAGGAATCACACTGGACTCACATCTAAACTGGAAAAAACATGTCGAGCAGATAAAAACAAAACTATCACAATTTTCATATGGACTTGGTGTTCTCAAAACGAACACGAAAGCAGAGTGTGCTCTCACTGCCTACTACGCGTATGCCTACGCATGGCTACGCTATGGTGTGATCATGTGGGGGCACAGCGTAGATGCCAAAGATATATTTATAGCCCAGAAGAAACTTGTACGAATAATATTCCACATAAAGCCAACAGACACCTGTAAACCCCACTTTATCCTAACTAATCCTAACTAATCCTAACTAATATTATAAATGTGAAAGTAACTCTGTCTGTCTGTCTTTCTGTCTGTCTGTCTGTCTTTCTGTCTGTCTGTCTGTCTTTTCTTCACGCCTATACTACTGAACCGATTTGTGTGAAATTTGGTACAGACATAGTTTGGAACTTGAGAAAGGACATAGGATAGTTTTTATTACAAAAAAATATAAAAATAAAAATAAAATTTATTTCGGACATATAGCGCCATCTATTGGTCAAACCAAAAATCACTATTCCACGCGAACGAAGTCGCGGGCAAAAGCTAGTATTATAAATGTGAAAGTAACTCTGTATGTCTGTCTGTCTGTCTTTCTGTCTGTCTGTCTGTCTTTTCTTCACGCCTATACTACTGAACCGATTTGTGTGAAATTTGGTACAGACATAGTTTGGAACTTGAGAAAGGACATAGGATAGTTTTTATTACAAAAAAATATAAAAATAAAATTTATTTCGGACATATAGCGCCATCTATTGGTCATCATTGGAGTCGTGGTGGCCTAGTGGGTAAAGGACCAACTCTCAAGTATGAGGGCGCGGGTTCGATCCCAAGTCAGGTAAGTACCAATGCAACTTTTCTAAGATTGTATGTACTTTCTAAGTATATCTTAGACACCATTGACTGTGTTTCGGATGGCACGTTAAACTGTAGGTCCCGGCTGTTATTGAACATCCTTGGCAGTCGTTACGGGTAGTCAGAAGCCAGTAAGTCTGACGCCAGTCTAACCAAGGGGTATCGGGTTGCCCGGGTAACTGGGTTGAGGAGGTCAGATAGGCAGTCGCTTCTTGTAAAGCACTGGTACTCAGCTGAATCCGGTTAGACTGGAAGCCGACCCCAACATGCTTGGGAAAAAGGCTCGGAGGATGATATTGGTCAAACCAAAAATCACTATTCCACGCGAACGAAGTCGCGGGCAAAAGCTAGTAAATAATAAAATATTAACTTTACCATCAATATACATATTAGAAATTGCCATTTTTGTTAAGAAAAATCTAAAAATGTTCAACTTTGAAAAGAACGAGCGCCGCAAAACTAAACTGATTTTACCAACACCTAGGATACAAATGTTTAAAAATAGCCCAGAATACCGAAGCATTCAAATCTACAATAAGTTACCTGAAAGCATCCGTTCCACCGAAACCCTAGGCATATTCAAATCTAGACTTAAGTTATTACTGTTAAAAAAATGCTACTATAGTGTACAGGAATACTTAGAAGATAGAAGCTTAAAATAATAAATAACCACCTCTAGATATAATTTAATTTGTTGTTTTAAATGTATTTATAAATAAAAACAAAACAGTATTATGTCGTTCCTAAAAACAGTGTGCAATAAATAATAATAATAATTAAGATGATAAACTAAAACTACTGTCATATACCTAAGTTGATATTGTAAATGTAAGCTTAACTAATAATTATTTCTAGATATTGTTAACTTCTTATAAATTAATGTTATATATATATATATATTTATAGTCTAAGTCATTATTATAATACTTTTAGTTTTAAGTTAATTTGCTGCGCCCTAACAGGGTAATGTGTACCTAGCATAAGATGCATCTGTATACATTTTGCAATAAATAAATAAATAAAGTGCAAACAGACTTAGGAACTTACCAGGTGAAAACTAAAAAGTATAAAATAAATTGAGGTATAAAAATCTTTAAAAACAAGCTTTTATTTAAATGCGCTAAAAAGAAAAAAAATAAACTTTTACTGTAACTTTACTGTCAACTTATAACGACATTGCAAATTTAACATCATCATCCTCCGAGCCTTTTTCCCAAACCTGTTGGGGTCGGCTTCCAGTCTAACCGGATTCAGCTGAGTACCAGTGCTTTACAAGAAGCGACTGCCTATCTGACCTCCTCAACCCAGTTCCCCGGGCAACCCGATACCCCTTGGTTAGACTGGTGTCAGACTTACTGGCTTCTGACTACCCGTAACGACTGTCAAGGATGTTCAATGACAGCCGGGACCTACAGTTTAACGTGCCATCCGAAACACAGTCAATGGTGTCTAAGATATACTTAGAAAGTACATACAAACTTAGAAAAGTTGCATTGGTACTTGCCTGACCTGGGATCGAACCCGCGCCCTCATACTTGAGAGGTTGGTCCTTTACCCACTAGGCCACCACGACTTGCAAATTTAACATATTTGACACAATTTATGTTTTAAAAGCTTGTCGCGATTTTACTAAGAAAGTAAATACGAGTACTTAAATCTCGCGACAAGCTTTTAAAACGTATAAATTGTGTCAAATGCGTTAAATTTGAAATGTCGTTATAAGTTGACAGTAAAGTTACAGTAAAAGATTATTTTTTTTCTTTTTAGCGCATTTAAATAAAAGCTTGTTTTTAAAGATTTTTTTACCTCAATTTATTATGCTTCAGCATGACTTAGACACAACTTTGCTGTCTGCTTTCTCTGCAGATAATGCATCGGTTAATTACGGTGCTCACAATTCCGTGTACCACAAAATTAAAGATAAATATTCCGATACCAAAGTCGTTAAAGCAAATTGTAACTGTCACGTTCTTCATAACGCCGCCAGAAACGCTATGAAAGCTTTAACATATGATGTGGAAAACTTGATTATGAAAGTTTATGCGGAATTTTCGAACAGCGCAAAACGCACGAGAGAATTGCAGGCATTTTTTGAGGAGTTTGAAATTGAATACAGAAAAGTTTTGAGACATGGGCCAACTGTGGGAAGAGCTGTTGACAGATTGATATTGTCATGGCCTGCTGTATCCGCGTATTTCAAAAGTCTTGGTGAAGCAGCATGCCATAAGATAATATGGGAATTCGTAAAACAGTGTGGTGATGATGCTGGAAGTTTATCTGCAAAAATCACACTACAGGAATGTTATTTATATTTCATTCATCATTATATGAATATGCTGACAGAAGCCATACTATTACTGGAAAAAAACACAGTAACAGCTACTGAGTTGCACCCAATTATGAAAAATATAAAAGACAAGGTTGAAAGCCGACTGCATGATGAGTTTTATGGCGCCAAAGTAATGAGAAACATGAAGTTTTTGAGGCCTTCCGAACAGGATCAATTAAAAAAAGAAGCCAATGAGGTTTACAGAAGAACTCTTGAATACGTCCAGAAATATTATGATTTTGAGCATTCTGTGTTCAATTTTTTTTCCAAATTCGATCTAACAAGTGCAGTAAGTTACGAAGATGCTGTGGAAGCTTGCGAATCACTTGGTCTGAAAAATGTGGAGAAGATAAACTGTTTGACGAGACCCGAAAATTAAACCAAGTATTTCCTCAGTTCGAACAATCTATTGATTCAACATTATCTGTTGATTTACGATGGGTTCAGCTTTTCAAAGTCACCTCAACTTTCACCGAACTGCCAAAAATAATTGGTAAAATCTTTTCAATCCCTATAAGCAATGCTTTCGTCGAACGCGTCTTTTCTTTAATGGGAAATTTGTGGACAGACGAGCGAAACTGCTTATCAGTGGACATGGTGAAGGCTGAGTTAATTGTAAAGATTAATTACAATATGAATTGCCAAGAATTTTTAAAATTTTTGAAGAAACCTGAGCAAGAAGAAATGCTGAAACAATCCCTGCAGAATAAAAAATATAATTTTAAGTGTCAAGCTAGTTCAAGTCAGCCTAGCACTAGCTAGGTAATTTATATAAAAAAAAAAACGTTACATACCTATATTAATTTACCATTACTTTGTACTTATTTCATTAAATACTTAAATCTTTAAAAAAATGTTTTATTTTAATAAAAAAAAACGACATTTCTAAAATCTCCGGGTCTACTGTTTTTGAAAGGTGGCAGCCCTATATGTGAAACATTAGATACTTATTCTAGTTCCGTAACTCCGATCTGCGAATCGGAAATAATTTCAAAGGCCCTAACTTGTGTGCCTTACAAGGTGATTATGAAATTTGGCAAAGATTAAATAATAATAAATGGATATATGTAATAAACAAACCTTCCCAATTGTTAATTGACTGTCACAATCTAAGCAACACAGTAACAACAATTTCAGGCACAGGTATACTGAGTATCCCGAGACATTGTATAGCATATTATAAAGACTCAAGGTTAATTCCAAAAGTTACTAAAATTATTAGAATGCAACAAATAAACTCAAACTTTAATCTGATAAACGATTCATGCTGTAATAATGTAACATTCAATAAACTTAAACAAAATATTCCAAAATTGAATTTGTTGTTTTGTACAGTGAATATTATTGTTTTACTACTATTTTAATTAGTATCATAGTTTTAATCTTAACCCTATACTTATTATATAAGTGTATCAGATCAGGCAAATGTCACCGTATGACGGATAAGGAAAACAAGAAAAATATTGATAAAAATGATGAACCTTTAGAAATTGCCGACTCTACTGAAATTCCTGCACCTAAAATCCGGACATCATAAACGTAAACTTCACTCTTCAGGTGAAGTTTGGTCTTACCCTCGGGGGCTGTTATACACTGTATGCACTTTAAGCATGTGTGAGAGACCACCCAGCGCAATGTTTGTCATCCCGTGAGACAGCGGGCAGGACTTATTAATAATCCGATCTAACCAGTCGTTTTCCTCATCCAGTGACTCTCTCATCCAGTGACTTTCTCATCCAGTGACTTTATCTTATCCAGTGTATCTCTCATGCAGTGACATTTACCAGTGACGTTTTGTGTAATTATTTGTGTTTTATGTAATCATTTGTGTTTTACTGCAGAAAATTCTAATATATGTCGGCGTCAGGATCCGACATCGTTAAATAAAACAAAGAGGTCTTCACACAGTCACCTGGTTTATTCCAATTAACACAATATTATTCACTACAATTAATATTAACGAAATAAATTATCACGTGGGAGGTGTGCACTCCGCAACGGTCGGTGAACGAATGACCCGAGTCGTTTTTTTTTTTTTTTTGTAATGGCATCTCGCAGTTCAGCCTAGGAGGCCGTGTACTGCTTAACCGGACTTTTCCCTGTGGATGCCTAGAATTTAAGGCCTCCAGCCAGGGGCGTAAACAACTTATAAACTAAGCGACTGCGCTAAGGGTACCCCCTGTGGGGTCGGACCTCGGCTTAGGGCGTCGCTGGGGAGGCAGCAAAGGGACAGGCTGGATCATATGATCATTATTATTAAATGGGGAATTTAAAGCTACTGGCTCAGCTCGCGGGCTGGCTCGATGAGCAAGGGTCGGGAGGACAGAGAACGGGACGTCGCGGCGGACCTCGGCGGCGAGGTTTGTACGAACGCGGTTTGTGTTTGTGTAGGGTGCTAGTGAGTTTACTACTCTCTTGGAGGACAGTTATCTCATCGTCAGGTTCTAGAAGGGCATGCCTAGGGCGGCGAATCCTACTGATGCGGGAGGGAGTATAATTACTGGCTGACACGATAAGTGAGTTATCGTGTTTCTCAGCGCGTTCGAAGTACCGTATGGCGGCACGCTTCATATACTGGCGGATGGTAGGGATTTTTAAGTCGAGATGAAGAATCTCATTTCGAACATAATAGGGAGCTCCTGTGATTTTCCGTAAAGCACGGTTTTGAAGGGCCTGCATTCTGTGAAGGCGGCGATGGCTTGCCTGTGCGAACACAGGGCAAGCATACATCATGATGGGGCGTATGCACGATACGTAGAGGCGTAACTTGCATTTAAGAGATAATTTGCTCTTTGAATTGAGCAAGAAGTGCAATCTACCGTACACAAAGGCTGCTCTAGAGCGCACCTTATTTATGTGCTCGGCGAATGAGAGGCGCTGGTCTAAGATTACACCTAGATATTTGGCATGCTCCTTCCAAGGAATCGGCCTACCAAACATGGTGACTGACGGGGGCGCGGGAGGAAGCCTACGGCGAGGGCTCGAAAAGAGTATGGCCTGGCTTTTGTCGGGGTGGAGTTCGATTCTCCATAGCCTAGTCCAGACACCTAGGGTGTTGCAATAGGCTTGGAGATGTCTCACTATGGCGGCTGGGCTGCGGCCTGAGCAGTAGATTGCCGTGTCGTCGGCGAATAGGGCTAATTGAACATGCTTGTTCTTAGGAATATCGCTAGTGTATAGCGTGAAGAGGATGGGGGAGAGTACCGAGCCTTGTGGGACGCCAGCTTTTATAGGGTGGGCCGAAGAAAGGGTGCCGTCTATGCGATAGCGAAAGGTGCGGTTCGACAAAAAGTCTCGTAAGATGACGACGAGACGGTCTGGGGCACCGAGTTGGTAAAGCTTGTAAATCAAGCCTTTGTGCCAGACTTTGTCGAATGCCTTTGCTATATCGAAGAGAATCGTACCGGTGAGTTGGCCACGTTGGAATCCGTGGCTCACACCTTCCACGATGCGGTGGACTTGTTGGACACAAGAGTGATGGGTTCGAAAACCAAACTGTTCTAATGGAATAAGACTCTTTGCTTCGACGTAATCTTTGAGACGCTTATAGATAAGTATCTCGTAGATCTTGCCGAACACATTGAGTAAACTGATAGGGCGATAGCTGGACGGGTCTGATTTTGGTTTACCGGGTTTGGGAATACCGATTACGGTTGCCTCTTTCCATGCCTGTGGGAACAGGTTATGGGTCATGGCGCAATTGAAGATCGCGGTCATGAGCATTACGAGGGAAGCGGGTAGGATTTTAAAAACTTTATTGGTGACCCGAGTCGTGCGCGCGCGCCGCTTTATATAAGGTCCACCGTTGACAGATCGACGGTTGACACATCGACGGTTGACACATCGACGGTTGACACATCGACGGTGGCGCCGTCACGGCCATGCTGACATACGCTCGTCCTCGAGCGTCTTCTGAAAACAAGACAGCAAACTGCTCGATCATCCTGACATACTCAGTCCCATCAAATCAAGTCAAATCAGTCAGTCAAATCTTTAAGTTGCGAGGTCAATCACAACAGATTTAAATGTGCTGGTCCGGCAAGCCCTTTTTTACAACCAGAGACTGTTAAACCCTTCTCATCAGTTTTACAACCGGAGACTGTTAAACCATTCTCATCGGTATTACAACCGGAGACTGTTAAACCCTTCTCATCAGTTTTACAACCGGAGACTGTTAAACCATTCTCATCAGTTTTACAACCGGAGACTGTTAAACCATTCTCATCAGTATTACAACCGGAGACTGTTAAACCATTCTCATCAGTATTACAACCGGAGACTGTTAAACCATTCTCATCAGTTTTACAACCGGAGACTGTTAAACCATTCTCATCAGTATTACAACCGGAGACTGTTAAACCATTCTCATCGGTATTACAACCGGAGACTGTTAAACCATTCTCATCAGTTTCAAAACCGGAGACTGGATAAATCCCTCTCATCAGTTTTAAAACCGGAGACTGGATGACTCCCTCCTTTTTTTTTCTTACTTTTTTTTCTCTTTTCTTTTTCTCTCTTTTTTTTTAGCTTACTTTTTTTTCACAAAATCTCACAGTCTACACAAAATAGTCAGTTAGTCACCAGAACCTACGACCCGTTAAGGCCAGCTCTTAACAAGACTCATTGATGAGGCGTGTAAATAGCCTCATCATGGAAAAATAATAAAAAATAATTTAATTGGGAGAAATTTAAAAGGTTGAATGAAGAAAGAAAGAGAAATGCGGGAGCGGTGATTTCAAATCTTGAAAATCGAATGCGGGGAAAACAATATGGCGGTGAAACCTAAATCGTATTTCAATTAAATCCCTGCTGATGATATTCCGTTAGACACCAATACCCACTACAACTATTTGCAGCAATAAAGCCCACGTACCTTGTGAATCCAGGGACCTCACTTAGAACCAGCGAAATGTGAAGATGCCTCGTTCCAGGGCGCGTGGTCGCGGTAAGGGCTGCCAGCCGGCGAGCTAAATCTAGGTTCATCCACCGGTGGACTGGTTAAAACTCGTGAAATCAGCACTGCACTATAAGTCCGCAATGTCTTCTAGCAGCAGGTTCAATTATTACACGAGAATCTTCAGGAAATCACATATAGGGAAATAATGACGCGGAGTGGTGTGTATTCGACACAATGGCGGCGGGAGAAGTACTACCTGCGTCCTTGGCGGTGGCCAGACGCAACTGCTAGCTTGATGCGAGCATCTTCTAGAACACTCGATACGAACCAATGGGCGCTGCGGTAGCTAGTATTGTCGTTCGGATATCATCATCAGAGATTCAATTGGGTTATTATAAATATGAAAATAATCGAAATAAAGTTTTAAGTTGCGGGAAAAATAACTTATGTATTTAATTTATTATTGAATAAATATTTGCATTGAAAAAAGACATTGACGCTTCACCATGCTCCCCGCCTTGGAAGGACGCAAGTTCTTTCAAAGGGAAAGGTGAAAATTATAAAGATCTACTAACGTAAGTCATGATCAGCCTAAGTCTTATGACTGAACGCGGAGAAGAAATGAAAATATTTAAAAGAGACTAATCCTAATCCTTAAACTATGAGTATTCGTTAACTTAAATTTTATTGCGTTGGGATAGGATATAGTTTCGTGACGGAGCGTTTAAAATTACCGAACTTCGTCCTCACCATTGCAACGCGAATGACATTGTCGGCACCTTTATAAACCTCAGTTATAACTCCTAATGGCCAACTCAATGGAGGAGAATTATCCTGTCCCACGAGCACGACAGTTCCTACTTCTACGGGCTTGGCCGCGGTTGCCCACTTTTGCCTAACTTGCAGCGTATGCAGGTACTCTAAGTGCCATTTCTTCCAGAAAGATTGGACCATACTATCTAACAACTGTTTACGTTGGGAAAGATTTAAGCGCTGACCAGACAAATCGGCTGCCGGCAAGTACTGCAATGGGGTGGACATCAAAAAATGAGCGGGAGTTATAACTTCCGGATGCGGATCAGACGACAACACGCTCAGAGGGCGTGAGTTCATAATGCACTCTATTTGAATGAGTACAGTCTGTAACTCTTCATAAGTAAGAAGTTGATCTCCAATCACACGATAGAGATGCGTTTTTAATGTTTTTATGTTCGCTTCCCACATGCCGCCAAAATGTGGGGAGCGTGGTGGAATCATCTTCCACTTAATGCGGCGGGTTAATAACTCGTTTAAAAGAGATGAATTGAGGTTTGACTTCATTAAGAAATTATAAAGTTCGTCTAGTTGGGCTTTAGCACCAACGAAGTTGGTAGCGTTATCCGAATAAAGACACGATACTGGCCCTCGACGTGAGATAAAACGTTTAAATGCGGCTAAAAAGGCGTCGGTAGTAAGTTCAGAGACTAACTCTACATGTACCGCTTTGGTTACCAAACACACAAACAAACAGACGTAAGCCTTCTGAGCGTGCTGACCTCTGCGACGAGTGAGAGTTATGCGGATGGGACCAGCATAATCCACCCCAGTATGGACAAATGCCTTTGATTCCGAGACACGGTATTCAGGAAGGTCCGCCATCACTGGAGTAGGATGCGTCGGACTAACCCTAAAGCATGTGTTGCATTGTCTTAACTTAGACCTAATGACAGTCCTGGCATCTAGTATCCAAAATCGCTGCCGTAAAATAGACATAAGTAGCCCTGGTCCAGTGTGACAATTCATCACATGGTAATGATGAATTATCAGATCTACAATCGGATCATGTTTGGGAAGTAAAAAAGGATGCTTGGCATCATAAGGAAGGTACGACTTGAAAAGTCTTCCCCCAATGCGTAATATACCTTCTTCATCGAAGAAGACAGACAAACTTCTAAGTTTCTTTGGTAAAAGTTTACCACATTTAATGAGTTTAATATCATCTGCGAAATGGACAGATTGCACGGCACGGATTATAAGTTTTTTCGCGTCTGCCAACCCCTGCGGTGACCGAGGTTCACAATGAACCTTTGGTCTAGCGAATTTAAGTATATACGGACTGTCCGAGGCCAGCTGTCGCACAGTGCGCATAGCTATGAAAGGACTCGACTTAAGTCCGAAAGGTAAGCGGTTAAAAGCGTATGTTAACAAATGTTCGTTCTCATTGAATCGAAACGAGATGCGTAGGTATTTACGCTGCGCAACAGGTACGCAGATTCGTCAATACATCTGCCTAATATCAGAATTTATAGCGATAGGAAATAATCTAAAATTGATTAAAAGAAGAAACAGATCCGTTTGTAAATTCGGACCAATATGGAGTACATCATTTAAAGATAAACCAGTATGCGTCCTAGCACTCGCATCCAATACAATGCGCGGCATCGGTTTGTCTGGCCGAACGACAGCGTGATGAGGGATGTAGTACCCGTCATCCGAAATGTCTGACTCATCGACTTGACTTAAGTATCCATTATCTATGTACTCTTGGATCACTGCGTTATAGTTTTCCCTCAACGTCGGTGATTGGCGGAGTTTTTTCTCCAGCGCAACCAGTCGACGGTACGCGGCGGTGCGGGAGTTACCTAACTCAGCGGGATCCTTACTGAAAGGTAACGCGACAGTGTACCGGCCCGAATCGTCACGTGACACGGTCGAGGAAAAAATATTCTCACATTCGGTTTCCTCAGGAGATAAAAAGCGTTTACCTTCAACCTCTTCCATTTCCCAGAACCTTTGTAATAAATTATCAAGGGCTAACGTTGTGTAAGAAAAGCTAGGTAGATTTAAATTATCTTTACTATGCGGAAAATCACCCATAAGGACATACCCGAATGTAGTTAACAATGCGGGAGGCGCATGTGAACCTAAGTCTACCCTATTCCCCAAATAAATATACGGAAACAGTTGAGCGCCTAACACTATGTCAATATCGCCTGGAATATTCCAGCTTAAATCAGCGAGCGGTAGCGAGTGGGAGTCCACTGAAGAATCCCACTTAATATGGTGCGAAGGTAGCTGGTCCGTAATGCACTCAACTACTAACGCGCGGATATTATATTTTTGATGCGGGTCTACGCGAGACTCGATTTCTAAGTTCACATAACCTATTATCGGCCGCGATACAGAACCAACACCTTTGACAAAAGAATTACTCAAAGGAATTATTATTAAATTGAGTTTTCTACAACAAGCGGTGGTTATTAAATTACTTTGCGAGCCATTGTCAATTAAACTCCTAACTATTGTTTTATAACCCGACCTATTATTACTAGCTCGCGCGTAAACCTGCGCGGTTGATAACAGAATTGTCGACTCAGCCTTCGTATCAGCTGCTAATAACGCGGCCGTATTATGATTCGGAAATGTTTTAGTAACATCACCCGAGCCACACACGGTTACCGGCGCGGGAATATCGACCTTATCGCTATAAGAATAAGAGCAAGACACAGCGGCGTGAGTCGGCGCAAGCGAAGACGCCGCGCGGGGCGAGGGGTGCGCGGAAGGCGCGACGGACAGCGGCGCCGCCAGAGCAGGCGCGCCGACTACATTGCAGTTCATCGATCTAATATCAGCAGTTTGCAGCGGGGGATTATTATTTTTATCAAAATGTAATAAAGTATGATGACGTTTTTTACATACTTTACAAACCGAGGTCGACTTGCATTTACTCAAACCGTGCGAAGTGCTCAGACAATTTGCGCATCCATCTTTGGATTTAATAAACTCAAACCTAGCTCTAGGAGTTAACGTGGATTGAAACTTCGCGCAGTTATACAAATTAACATGAGCGTTATCATTACAATACGCGCAACTCGAGACCGAAGTCGCTGTAGGAGCGGAACAATTAATCGATTCACTCACAACAAACGATTTCGTTTGCGTACGAGGATCGCGAGATGCGGAACCATGCGGTTTATTATAGTTATTTTTCGCGTTCGCATTCAAATGAGATAAATTCAAGCGAGCTAATATTTTTGCCTGATCCTGAACAAAGCTAATTAACAATTTAGTTGTAGGTATTTCAATATCGCGAATGGAAAGTTCAAACGATTGACCAGTCTGTGAATCTATTTTTCTCATAGCGCAATGCAAGAGAATAAAATCAGCAAGATCCGGAATACCCAGTTGTTTCAGGGCAGAAATACTTGCATTAAATGTTTCAATGAAAGAATCGAGACTATTTGCATTATAAGAACAACATTTTAAATCAAATATATTATTCAAATAGTGTGTACCTAATGTGCGTTTATCCTGGTATTTACTAACTAAGCTGTTCCATAAGAACTGGTAGGTATCACCCGTAGGCACGATACCGGCTGTAACCTTCAACGCGTTATGTGTTAGTTTACCTACTAAGTACTGCACACGCTGCGAGTCAGTCAGCTGATCGTTGTCGTGAATATTTGACTTAAACGACTCGTAAAACAGGCCAATTCTCTGGTTTCCCATCGAAAGAAGGCAGTGCGATCGGGGGCAACTTTATTTTTAGCGGTTCAAAAAGCGTTTTCGAATTACTACTATGTGATAACGGAGATTGACTACTATTGACTTTATTTCTAATACGCTTGATGTGGATAAACAAATCTTCAAAGGATTCTAAAGAAGCATAGTCGGGACTCGAACCAGGTTTCAAATTCATGTTTATTTGGTTAATTCGATCGACATAAGATTCGAATTTGTCTCGAATGTCGTCAATAGTTTCCGATTCAGTCATAAAACTTTCATTCTTTCTCGAATCGAACGACGAAATATTTTTTGATAAATCATATAATCGATTAATACGTTTGAATAATAATCCTTTCTTCTCATGAAGGATCGTTAGTAAATCTTCCGGTTTTAGTTGTTTGTCAGTCATTTTGTGAAGCTAATCTTCAAAAACAGTATAAAGAAATGCGGTAAACAAGTTACAAGGCGGTTTGCAATAGTAAAACTATCTGTAGGTACTAGAATAAAAATGACTCATACGCACAAAACCGAAATGATATGTAACTACCTCCTATTGTAGGTATGTATTTGTTACAAAGGCGAAATTATAAATAAACAAAGAATGAACTTTACCAATGAATACGTAACACGTTCTATTCTGTGAGACAAATTGACAGATTTACCAAATACTTACGTAAAATCTATTGTCAAATATGTTCATACTTATTACAGCGGAGCGATTTGTAGGCAGGTATAATTCACCAAAGTTTACGTAAATTACCTATACCTATTGTGCAATGTTACTTTATGATTTTCACCAATTATTACGTAAAAATCTAACTAATAGCGGTTCAATATCCGGTTTCTAAGGACCAAAACTATGATGAGGCGTGTAAATAGCCTCATCATGGAAAAATAATAAAAAATAATTTAATTGGGAGAAATTTAAAAGGTTGAATGAAGAAAGAAAGAGAAATGCGGGAGCGGTGATTTCAAATCTTGAAAATCGAATGCGGGGAAAACAATATGGCGGTGAAACCTAAATCGTATTTCAATTAAATCCCTGCTGATGATATTCCGTTAGACACCAATACCCACTACAACTATTTGCAGCAATAAAGCCCACGTACCTTGTGAATCCAGGGACCTCACTTAGAACCAGCGAAATGTGAAGATGCCTCGTTCCAGGGCGCGTGGTCGCGGTAAGGGCTGCCGGCCGGCGAGCTAAATCTAGGTTCATCCACCGGTGGACTGGTTAAAACTCGTGAAATCAGCACTGCACTATAAGTCCGCAATGTCTTCTAGCAGCAGGTTCAATTATTACACGAGAATCTTCAGGAAATCACATATAGGGAAATAATGACGCGGAGCGGTGTGTATTCGACACAATGGCGGCGGGAGAAGTACTACCTGCGTCCTTGGCGGTGGCCAGACGCAACTGCTAGCTTGATGCGAGCATCTTCTAGAACACTCGATACGAACCAATGGGCGCTGCGGTAGCTAGTATTGTCGTTCGGATATCATCATCAGAGATTCAATTGGGTTATTATAAATATGAAAATAATCGAAATAAAGTTTTAAGTTGCGGGAAAAATAACTTATGTATTTAATTTATTATTGAATAAATATTTGCATTGAAAAAAGACATTGACGCTTCACCACTCATTTTGTCACACGTCGTGGAACATTGACCCAGAGAGCCAGTTCCTAAAATCAGTTACACCAGTCACGTGTCAGGGCAGTCCCCAAGGTTTGTCACACTTGTCACATGTCATGGAATACGGCCCTGCGAGCCAGTTCAGTTAAGTTAGTTACGTTAAGTTAGCCACCAATCATCACTTTCTGAAGTCATGTCAGTCGAACATCATGATCATTTCTGAAGTCGTGTCATATAAGTACAGGTCAAAGAACATTAATTGAAATTCGTCACTGTCACCGTCATTATCAGATGACACCTTATACCTTCCATGATAGTGAGCCGCCGTCTCGGCCTCCTCAGTCCTTAGTTGGAATACAAGCCACTTCAAGTAAGCCTACACGGGCACCAGGTATGTTACTACAGCACTTTTCGAGTGCTCTTACTAGTACTCGAATTCAATATAAGATGGTTTCAAATGAACCTTAGCGATTTCCTATAAAATTTCACGACACTAGTTGCACAGGACCATACAGTTGTTCCCATGGAGAATAATCGGCAAGAAACCCCATAGAAGATACCTATCATATTGTTCGTACTCATCATTATCTACGTCTATTACAATGAAAGCAAAAGCCCTAGAAATTCCTATGCAATTGAGTTTCGGTTTCTTCCGCTCAAGTTAGACGAACAAAATCATCTTCAAGAGGAATCTCACTGCTGTCACTCCAAGAATAAAACGCTGTTTTGTCGAAGCTATTTTCCTCCTAAATCATTCCGTTTGCTGTATCTCGAATTTCTACCTACGACTAAGCAGAGTGATCCTCGCTAGATCTGAAGACATCGTTCTCGTAGAAATAAAATATAAGCTCGATTGGTATACGGTACGTTGCACTGAACTTGGTACTATTTGCTACTCAATCAACATGAACAACAACGATCTGAAGAGAGTGACAGGTAGTGGATAGACGCGGGCTGCCCAAGACCTGGATGGATGACGTTCACTGGAAGAGACCTACGTTCAACAGGGGACGGCCATAGACCGGTATGATGATGATTATAATGAACTTCTATGAGCTCGTCGCGCAACGTTCGAATCATTCTCTACAATCGCAAATAGACCTACTCCCCTGACACATCCTTCCTACGCAATCACGAGCTGCACTACCACCAGTTACGGATTTCATGAACAGCAACACCTTTCAAACGAAGAAACCGGTCACATCAGCTGCCAAGCATGAAATAAAAGAAAGATCCAACAGTTAGTCCGACTTTCAAATTGTAAATTACAATTACGATTGTCACTCACACGAACGCCTTCTACTCGACAGGCTTTACATGACCTTTGTGTCCCTTAGCCGACTTATCAGCCCATCCTGGTTTTCTAGGAACCACAGTAACACGACACTAACTGTACTCACACAGATTTACACGAGTCTCTTCCTGATCACCACGCTGCTATCGCACAGGCCAACGGGTCTTTTTCAAGTCACCCCGATACCCATCATAGGTACAGCATAACACAAAAAAATCACTAAGTAGGCGTAAGAAGTAACAACACTTTGCCAACAAATCTATAGTCTGACGTATAATTGAATTATTCTATGTAACTGAAAGATATTAATCAGAACCCGTGGACCTAGTTCTCAGCGTCGGTGATTCCACTAGTTAACTACTACTGACAATAATGGTGTGCCAGCTGATTGTTGACCACGGCGGTCGTATAATTAGCCCTTATTACGAGATCAGCCAGCCGCGCACATATTATAGTGCGCAGGCATCCGCGCAGACACAGATGTACCCCATTCCCTCAATCTCATAGCGACAGCCCAACACAACCAGAGAAAAACCACAAGGAGGACCGACATCAATATGCTCTCCAATGAAGGGTGCGTCAATCAGCATCTTCCTGGCTCCGGGCTGCCTTGTGAAAATTTCCAAAACCAGCAAAGCGAATTCGTCCCGACCCGAGACCCCGCGCACAACAGTCGCACTACGTGACAACTAAACCAACGACGCAGTTCATATCTACCAAAACCACTAGTCAACGAGGCAGTTCCACGTTTAATAACCTCGTGTGAAAAATAACCTCAACATAAAACGATGGATTGAACAATGGATTGGTATCACCGGGTTTTCCACTCAACGTGCGTGACGATCGCACATCGCTATGGCGCGCAGTACAGCAAAGCTTTAGCGGACGTGAAGCCACGGAGATGCACGAGCACCAACACTCCGACCTCACGATGACACGTTGGGCTCCTGGCAGGCAGCTGGGATGCTCCATTCAACGTCGTAATTTTCTCGCCATATTGCACAATAATCACCGTCATTGTTGAAACATGAAAAAAAAAAAAAGACAAATTCGGTTAATTTTCTAGCATACCTTCAATAACTAGCTTGACATGTAACAATGGATACCGATACCATTACCATAACCGTGGTTACCATACTTGTACCTTCGCTGAAATTCTTAATAAATCTTCTTCTAAAAATTCCATTTTAAATTATAATCGACGTTCCATTTTTTTTTCTTTCTTTTTAGTGGGTAAGAAATTCATCTTAACGTGGTGAATTCTCCCGAAACCATTCTAGCCATTGGTCCATCTTGTTCTTCATAGACATCTCAATGAACATCATGTTGCAGTACGCGATGTGTCCACCCTGGATTCTTCCTTGTGCTTGCCTGGCTCGATTCAATGCGATAGCAGTATCGTATCAGACATCATGTTTTCGCCACTAGCGTTTTCACTTTTTTGAACACGTGGGCGATGCAGGGCAATCCTTAACAGATGTGGGCATTCGGATTGCATCCCACTTCTGATGTCGGCGTCAGGATCCGACATCGTTAAATAAAACAAAGAGGTCTTCACACAGTCACCTGGTTTATTCCAATTAACACAATATTATTCTTTACAATTAATATTAACGAAATAAATTATCACGTGGGAGGTGTGCACTCCGCAACGGTCGGTGAACGAATGACCCGAGTCGTGCTTTTTTTTTTTTTTTTTGGTATGGCATCTCGCAGTTCAGCCTAGGAGGCCGTGTAGTGCTTAACCGGACTTTTCCCTGTGGATGCCTAGAATTTA
This sequence comes from Helicoverpa assulta, assembly GCA_963856015.1. Taxonomy (NCBI): domain Eukaryota; kingdom Metazoa; phylum Arthropoda; class Insecta; order Lepidoptera; family Noctuidae; genus Helicoverpa; species Helicoverpa assulta. The sequence goes on from CAWLCW010000001.1 coordinate 2,140,640, forward strand.
AGGCCTCCAGCCAGGGGCGTAAACAACTTATAAACTAAGCGACTGCGTATTGATTTCTGAGACTTACGCGAATATTAGACATTTAAATAAAACTACTTTTACGGATTTTATCGCGGTTATATTAATATTATTTAATCCCGACGTTTCGGATCCTTTACAGCATCCATGGTCACGGGCAGACTAAGGTGTTGGTCGTCTTGATATATTAGTTACAAACAGCTACCCTACATTTTGTTGATTATTATTGACAATCCGATTCACGCAAAACGAGCTCACTGTATCCTTAGGTCGAGCAGTTGTAGGCTTGGATTTTGATTTAATAGTTTCTATGATGGGATTCCAAGCAGGTGGTATGCACCAGCCATCTTCTCTATTGAAATTTGGATGTTTTTTAATTTCAATAGCCTCGCGAATCATCCTAGGTAGGAATCGGTTTTCTTTTGCAAGGACTTGTGGTTTATCAAATCTGATGTAATGCTGGGCCTTGTCTAGTGTGTGTTCACAAACTGCTGACACCGCCGTTCCAGACATTCGAGAGACGACCACCTCCATGGAATCGCTTGACTTAAAAAAGTCTGTCATTAGTTTTCGCTTCTTTGTTTCCATTACAAGTTGTTTTTCTTCTAAAACTCCTGGAGTATCAGCCGCTCGAGATGTTGATGGAGTAGAATCGGTTGAAGTTGAAGCTATATTTGAGTGTATTGATCGAAAATGCGTATGTAAAGCGGTAGTGGAACCACCACCAGTTTTTATGATTTTGTCGCATGTTTTGCATTTTGCGGACAGTCCATCTGTTGCTCGGAGAAAATGTTTCCATATACTATTTGATGTCTTGCTCTTGTGGAAATCGGTGTATTGAATATTTTTTGGAGTTGACCTAAAAGAAAAAAAAAAAATAGAATCGGGCGAAGTTTATTTAGTTTAGGATGTTTTTAAATTCCGTGCATTTTGGTGTGTTATTAGGAGGTAGTACATTTTTTTTCCATGCATTCAATTTAGACATTTTTAAAGCCAATACCGCACTGACCACGATGCCACATGCCATGCCAAGTCACGTCAAATAAAGCGACAACACGAGTTCTACTCTTACGTTATGGCGCAATTACACCTGTACCTTGATTCACGTAAATCATACAAGACAAATATCGTTGACGTTTAATTGTCGTTCGGTCGTCCCATAAAGCCTACCCAAAATAGGTAGTCACGTATTCTTTGAATGGGATTCGATAGAACGACAATCCAAACGGCACAGAGCAGAACCAAATCAAAGAATTTGTCAGTTATAAAATCATCTATATAACACGGGCTAACGCAGCAACTACTGGATGTAATTGCGCCCTTCGTGTCGTTTCATCCATGAGCTCAATATAAATGTACATTTATAGACACAAAATATAATAAATTAATAACTAAGTAAATAAATACTCACATTTTGTCCAAGCGTCGGAGGCCAGGGCGGCGGACACGCACGTGCACTCCCGCTATTGGTATTACGGCAACAACACGTAGGCGCAAGCTAGCGGGTTACGGGTGAGGAGTGCGGGGGTAGCGGAGGGAGAGTGGATGCAGGTGTTCGGTTCTCGGAATGCCTCAAAATAAAATATTTTTTTAAAGTATTCGAAAAAAATGTTGATAAAAATCAAAATGTTAAATGTTTGTTATTGGTACTCAATAATTTGAAAACCGGAGCTGAGCTCCGGTTTTGGCGCTCAAAACCGGTTTTCAAAAATCGTTAAATTTCGGCCGATTTCCGGTTTTGAGCAAAACCGGAAAACCGGTTTTGCATGCCCTAGTTGGCACCGTAAGGTTTCAACCGAGAACCACGAAACTGTGGCTTTTACCCAGAAGGGGTCAAGTGAATTTACTTGACACAAACGTTTTAGAAACAGGATAATCGTCCGCCGCTTTGAAAAAAGCAGCTTTAGATTGATATATTTGTAGTCGGCAGAGCGACTACGGTGAGCGTTACGTTGGGCGTAACAAAGACAAAAGTCGTAAACGGGCGAGCGCAGAGCGACACGTCCGTACACGACGAGAGTCAGAAGCGGAGTCTCCACCCGAGTCGTGCGCGCGCGCCGCTTTTTATAAGGTCCACCGTTGACAGATCGACGGTTGACACATCGACGGTTGACACATCGACGGTGGCGCCGTCATATACCTAATATTTGGAAATTGGACCTTTTATTCCAAATTACCTAACTCTATAACAGAACGCCTCAGAGCGAGGTAACGACGCATGAGTCATGCTTTTTCGTGCGTGCAGCCAGCTCCATCGAATTATAAGACGTTGTCACGTCAAAAGCCTTAAACGGAACGCCTTTTTTTTTTTTTTTTTTTTTTTTTTTTTTTTTTTTTTTTATCGACGTAAAATCATCAAATGACCCCTCCCGCTGTGGGTTAGCAGCGGTGAGGGAGTGTCCGACTCTTACTGACTAAAATCGTCGTGTTCCGTCATAGGCCTTTTATGTACCAGGGCCGCGGTATCTCTTTCGAACAACCCGCAGCCCCGGCAGGCCTTGGCCCTGCTGGGCCCCGCTGGGGTTGCTGACATCTCTTTGAGGAGCGCGTGGAACAACGCGCGCCGTCGACACGGGTCTGTCGTCTAGGAAGACAGAGGGACGATGAGCCACCCGAACTCACCGCCCACAGACCCACGCCTACGGTGGCCGGGAGTCATCTCGCGACACCCGGCATGGTGTCTACCTGGTCCAGCGCGGCGGCCGGGATGAGAGGTGCGAACTCTCTGGCGTTCCGCCTCCTCCTTCTCGAGCATGACCGCTTCGCAGAAGGAGGCGACGGCATCCCATTCCCTCTCGCCCCGGACCATGGCCTGAACCAGGGCCGGACGCGAGAGGTCGCCGCCGCCCAAAGCCTCGACGAGGACCCGGCGGTGCCCTTCCCATGCGGGGCACACCTGGACTGTGTGGTCCACCGTGTCCTCGGGGCTGTCCGCACAATGGTGACACCCGGGCGCCTCCTCACGACCGATGCGGTGCAGGTACCTCCCGAAACAACCGTGTCCGGTGAGGACCTGCGTCATGCGGTACGTGAGGGCGCCGTGACTCCTCCCGAGCCACTCCTCAAAGAGGGGACTTACCGCCACGATGGTGGCGTGCCCTGCACTGGGTTGCGATAGTCGCTCCCTCCAGGCCACCATGAGATCGCGCCGGAGCTCCGCCCGCTGCGCGACAACTTGCCGCGGCAACGGGGTTTCTCCCCGGCGCTGAGCCTCCTCGCGCCAGTCGTACAGGCGCAAGAAGACCCTCGCCTCCAGATCCCACGGTGGCAGTCCAGCGAGTAGGCCAGCTGCTTCGCGGGAGATCGTGCGGTACCCCCGGATTAGCCTAATGGCTATCACCCTTTGGGGCACGTTCAGGTAGTGCACAGCCCGCGGCCGTGCCGAACGTGCCCATACCGGGGCCCCGTAAAGGGCCATGGACCGCATGACCCCCGCGTAGAGTTTACGGCAGGGGGCGTTTGAGCCTCCCAGGTTGGGCAGGAGCCGCTTGAATGCAGCACCTGCCTTCTCCAGTTTGGGGCCCAAACGTCGGAAGTGCTCGACGAAGCTCCACCGGCCGTCGAGGACGAGTCCCAGGTACTTCATCGCCCTCTCGACGCCGATGGTAGCCCCCCCCACCGTGACTTGGGAGCCTGAAGGTGGCGCGTTCCGAAGCCCATGAAAGCACATGGCCTCGGATTTGTGCAAGGCCACCTCCAGTCCCAGCAGCTGGATCCTCTCGATGACTATCGCAACCCCGCGCGTCATTATGTCGGCCGCCTCCTGGTGCGACCTCCCTTGTGCCAGAACCAGCGTGTCGTCAGCGTAGCAGACCACGCTGACGCCGCTAGGGAGGTCGGCGCGCAGCACCCAGTCGTAGCCGATGTTCCACAAGAGCGGCCCCAGTACCGACCCCTGCGGAACACCGCACGACATCTCTCGCCGGTTCCATTCCCCGTTGTGACCAGGGTAAATGATGGACCTATCCGACAGATAGGCCTCGACCACGCGACGAAGGTAGGTCGGCACCCGGTGATACCGGAGTGCCTCCCTGATGCAACTCCAGGGAAGGGTGTTGAAGGCGTTGGCGATGTCAAGAGACACCGCCAAGACGACCCCCCCCCGGGACACAGCATCCCCCGTCGTGAGAGCTCTCACGCGCATGATGGCGTCCACCGTTGAGCGCCCCTTGCGGAAACCGAACTGGTGGTCCGCAAGGTCCGGCCCTATCCCCCCAAGGTGCGCGACGAGGCGGTGTGCGACAACTCGCTCAAAGAGCTTGCCCACCTCGTCGAGCAACACGATAGGCCGGTATGCGGACGGAGAGTCCGCAGGGCGCCCCGGCTTCCGTATGAGGACCAGTTTCCCTGTCTTCCAACGAAGTGGGAACTGGCCCCTCTCCAAACATGCGCTGAGAAGCCCCCTAAGTCGAGGCCCGAGAGCCTCAAGGGCCAGGACCCAGGCCTTGCCAGGCAGGCCATCAGGCCCTGGGGCGGTGTTTTTGGCTTTCAGCCTAGCCACCGCCACTCTCAGGTCCACCCCAGTCACCTCGGGGACATCGTCGTCGTCGGAAGTGTGGTCCGTACTTGACACCGCGGGTTGCAGAGACATGGGCGGGGGAGAGTGTTCCCCGCGCGAAGGGAACAGAGCGCTCACCACCTCCTCCACCAGCTGAGGCCGAAGACTCTGGGTCAGCGGGGGGGCCCATGGGCGGAGCTTGCCCCGCACCATTTTGTACGGGCGCCCCCACGGGTCCCTGTCCAGAGACCCCAGCAGCTCCGCATTGGCCACCTCCTTGGCCTGGACGATGGCCAATTGGAGGGCGGTCTTCGCAGCTCTGTAACCCTCGTACAGCTCTGCTTCCCTGGCTTCTGCATCCGGAGGGCGGATGCGCAGCCTGCGGTGTCTGGTGTACAGGTGCCTCGCAGCGACGCACGCCTCTCGAAGGGCCGCGATCTCGCAAGACCACCAGTACACCTGGCGTCGGGCGCGTCCTGGCGGGACTCGGGGCATGGCCACGTCACAAATCTCGGACATGGTCTCCCGGAACCACTCCGCCTCGTCGTTGATGTCGGCGGGCCTGTCCGGTGATGACACCCAGGCCTGCACGACTGAGGCTTCCAGGAGAAGCTCCCGGTCAAGTTGCCTCAGCGCCCAACGTGGACCACTCGGGGTCTGCAGGACCGGCGCGCTAGGGTTCTGGGCGGAGACGTCAAACCGGATGTACCGGTGATCGGAGTAGGTCTCCACCCCCTCCTCCACGCGCCAGTCAAAGACACGCGGTAGCAGAGCGGGGCTGGCGAACGAGATATCCACCACTGACTCGCCCCGCATCCGTACACACGTGGGGACAGAACCCCGATTGAGGACGACCAGGCCTGCTTCCAGCGCCCAGTCCTCCACCATCCTACCCCGTGCATCTGTGCGTCGGGAACCCCAGGCCAAATTCTTGGCGTTGAAGTCCCCTAACACTAGCACAGGGAGGGAATAACTTCCGACGACGACGGACAACTCCAGGAGGGAGTTGTGGAACTCGGCGAGAGTTCGGCTCGGGGAGAAGTACACCCCCACGACGACTATCTCACCGAACCGTGCTGCGACGCAACCCCTTCCACTCTTCACCCCTTCGAGGGAAGGAGTACCAGCGGCGGCCGACGATATGATGGTCACTGAGCCGCTAAGGTCCTTAACCCAGTCATCCCTGGGAAGGACAAAGTACGGCTCAGCGACCACGGCGATGTTGATCGACCACTGCGCCATGCTTTGGAGCAACAGATCCTGGGCACGGGCGCAGTGGTTGATGTTCGCCTGGAGGAAGCGTAATGGAGCCAGGCTAGCACTCCATCACGTCTTCCTCCTCTTCAGACGCAGAGACGACAGCAGCAGTGGCGATGGCGGCGTCGACAGCGGCGGCAGCGTTGGAGGCGGCGGCGGCCGCAGGAGCTGTAGTGGTGGCCACTGCGGAGGTGGTGGCGGTGGCGGCGACGGACGGCCGGCCCTTGCCCTTACCCTTGGTCTTGGCGGGTGGGGCACAGGACTTGCTCCCTGCCCGGTGTTCGGCCGGCTTGCCAGCAGCCGCGCATGCAATGCAGTGCGGCGCGGCATTACAAGCCACGGCCTTGTGTCCGGGCTGACCGCAGCGGAAGCAGAGGGCGCTGCGGTCGACCTCCGAGGTGCAACGAACACCTACATGATGCCCGACGTGGCATCGGAAGCACCTCAGGGGTCTAGGGTCCAGCAACTTGACCTGTGCCGACACCCAACCAACCAGCAACCTACGGCCGTCGACTATGGTCTTGGCCGCCGCCACGGGGCAGCTCACCGTGACGGTGCACGTGCCCCTGAAGTCGGGACGTATGGTGCCCGCCTTAACTTCGTCGGCGGAACACCCACCCGTCCTAGCGACGGCGGCCACCACCTCCTCCGCAGTAACTGAGTCGTCCAGGCCCATGATGCGCAGATCCGCGCACTTGTAGGGCCTGGAGACTCGGGCATCATCCGCATTTATGGACGCCCTAAGCCTCTCGGCTAGGGCGTCCGCGGCGGGCCCACTGGCCGCCCCTGGGACCTCCAGCATTCGGGCGCCCGTTGCGGTCACCCTGAGCCGGAGGCCGGAGGTGATACCCAGCTCCTGCAGGTTCACCGCCTCCTTTGCTTGGGCGAGCACGTCGCGGTACGACACGCCCCTTTTGACCGCGTCCGGCTGTAGTGTGACTACTACAGCCGCGGTCTTGGGGGCGCGGAGTTGCGCCGCGGCGGCTCGCTGTCTGCGCCGCTGTTTTTGGGCCTTCTTTTTGGCCGCTTTGGCCGCCCTCCGTCTCTTTTTCTTTTCCCCCACCACCTGCCACTCAGACTCAGTGGCAGTGGTAGGGGCCGCAGACGGTGTCGGCTTCGGAGGGCGTTTCGCCACTGGTGCCGACGACGGAACCGGTGCTGATGTCGGCATCGGGGCCCTCTGCGCCTGGACCGCTGTTGCGGCCTTGGTCTTTGGCTGGGCGGCCGCCTTCCTGGGCGGCCCGCTCGGTGCCGCCACAGGTGGCTTGTTCGGCGGTCCCCTTCTGGGCGGGGGTGCCGCTGCAGCCGCAGCCGCATAAGAGGCCCTTTGGGCCGCTGGGGGCTTCGGCGCCGCGAGGGGAGGCCGTAGGACCCTGCCCTCTAGGACGGAGAAGCGGGCCTGGAAGGCCGCCATCTCCTGCCGAACCAGGGCCAGGACCTGGCTCTCCACCGGGGAGAACTGCGGCCGCTGCGAAGTGGTCCCGCTGCGTTCGGCCTCCTGCTCTCTCATCTTTCTCAGGTCCGCCCGTAGACTCCTGTTTTCCTCCAGGAGCGAGTTCAGGGCGGCCGTGAGACGAGCCACTTCCTCTTTCAGCTTGGCCAGATCGCTCTTTGGAGCCTGGCCGAAGCTTGCTTCGGCTGCCGCAATGATTGTGGCCGAGGCCGAGTCGATCGCCCTTTGTTTGTTGGCCTTGAGGCGCTTTTGGGACACGCCCTTGAACGCGGCCGCCACCGTCTTAGCGAAATTGGCCCTCCGCTCCTGGTCAGAGCCGACGGCCGCCGAGTCCTCCTCGGAGGAGCTCTGTTGAGCTGCTCCTCCCTTGTCCTTAGGCGCCTCAGCGACCCTCCCCTTCTCCGGTCTCCGGTCGGCCTTTTTGGCCGGTGCCCTACGGCCACCGGAGGAAGACCCCAAGTCGTCCTTCTTCCTCTTTAGGAAGGCATCGACTCGGTGGTCCTTCTTACTTTGGGGGACCCTGAGGTCTCCCGCCGCTCCATCGCTGGATGCGGACTCGGAGTCCGAGTCCTCATCCCACTCCCTTAGTTCGTCGTTGTTGTTTTTGTTTGTATTTGTGTTAGAATCCATATAGTTCCCACGATCATGAGAGCAACTGTTCGTCCACCCCGGCAGTGGCCTCATACCGGGGCAAGCCTACATACTGTTGGGGGCGGCTGGCCCCAACAGGGGGGAGCGCTAACGACCGTGTCCCCCACGGCCATTCATCCCCTCGCCGCGCTCCCAAAACTTAGGATTGGGTGGTTTTTTATCTAAGAGGTGTCCTTCCTCTGGGCCGGGCGATCAAGCCAAGCCCTCGGCGGCGGCATTATACATGCCTCCGTCTGCTGTCCAGCCATCCCGGCTCAGCAAACCCGCCGAAAGGTTTGCTCTTCGTTGAACGAAGAGCAAACGAGCACCGCTTTAGTGCGCCTGCACCTCCGCGGGTATGGCCGCATCCTTGCCATGTCCACAAACGTCGACTGGTCAGGAGCGGCCCCTCCCTGGGTCCCTCTTTGTCTGGCCTCTCCCCTGAACCTTTCCGGCATGAGTATCTCTACCGGCAGAGCTTCAGGATCATTGAGGCACGCAAGCCCCACCACGACGACAACGTGGGGACCCCCTCGGTGGGGAGGACCCCCTCGGTGGGGCCTCCCCACCGAGGGGGCCTCACCGAGGGGCTAACGCCTCAGAGCGAGGTAACGCCTCAGAGCGAGGTAACGCCGCATGAGTCATGTTTTTTCGTGCGTGCAGCCGGCTCCATCGATTTATAAGACGTTGTCACGTCAAAAACGGTTGTCTGTAAAGTCGGTTTACTGACGATAGTCGAACGTGACAACGTCATAAGAAATTGATCGTCAGATGTCGAACGCTGCCGAAAGCGGAGGCCGATCGTGCCTCTTTGTCTCACGTTGCGTGCTCTCGCTTGCACTTCAAGCCTTACACGGAACGCCTCAGAGCGAGGTAACGCCGCATGAGTCATGTTTTTTCGTGCGTGCAGCTGGCTCCATCGATTTATAAGACGTTGTCACGTCAAAAATACTTCAGTTTATTTCACGAATGTTTATTTTTATGAATAACTGAATCCAAAGCTTGAAGCTGTAAATGTGTTTATATTTATTCAATATTATTATTAATCTGATTGACAAGTAATCAAAAGTAACTACAGTTACCGGCACGGATGTCGAGCTCTCGGCGGAAGAGTGGGGATCGCTTTGCGCACCGTACACTTATGGCAAGAAAAAACACACACCCTTTTATTATTTATTTTTTCCTAAGTTCCCTAAATAATTTCATACTGGCTCAATGATTTAAAGAAAAAAATTATATTGATTGATTTAATTGAGAAATGGAAATTGGGATGGAATTAGATAATCAAAAGTGTTTCTAATTTAAAATATAGGTAAAATTTTCTAGTTTGACAAGAAAAAACTACTACGTACCTTGGTACTTTTCTTATTAACATTTTTTACCTCGAATTTACCGACCGAATAATAGACCGTGGTTACGGCGGGACAGGGGGTGCGAAGAATCTCCGGGTTACGGGAGGCCACCAAACTAAACTGACTCTTGCGACGTACAACGGCCGCACGCTACGGCTTGACTCGCATCTGGCGCAACTCGAGGTGGAACTTGGGAAGATTAGGTGGCACATATTAGGGTTATGTGAAGTTCGAAGAGAGGGGGAGGACACCATAACCCTCGAATCAGGTCACCTAATGTACTTCCGAGAGGGAGACCAACAATCCCAAGGTGGCGTTACTTATTAACCAGAAACCCTGGTTAATAAGTCCCTAGCTGATAACGTTGTGGAGGTGTCTAGTGTGTCGAACAGGGTAGCGTACCTTATCTTAAAGCTCACCGACAGGTATAGCCTCAAGGTAGTGCAAGTGTACGCACCGACCTCGACACATTCAGACGATGAAGTGGAGGATATGTTTGATGATATATCAAGGGCCCTCCACTTCACTACAAAGACCCATTACACCGTTGTCATGGCGGACTTTAACGCTAAAGTGGGAGTACAGATTTGCGGCGAATCGGCAGTAGGATCCCATGGATTTGGAAGCAGGAATCATAGGGGGCAAATGCTCGTCAACTTCCTCGAACGCGAGGGGCTCTTTTTGATGAACTCTTTTTTCAAAAAGCAGCCCCAAAGGAAGTGGACTTGGCAAAGCCCCGACACTATGACTAAAAATGAGATTGACTTCATCATGACGAACAAGAAGCACATATTCAGAGACGTCTCCGTGATCAATAGGTTTAATACCGGTAGCGATCACCGACTTGTCCGAGGCTCTCTGAATATCAACTTCAAGGCCGAACGTTTCCGTCTGATGAAGGCCAGGCTCCGACCAACACTGCTCCAAACCATGACAGGATCTGAAACGTTCCAATCAAATTTGGAGAACCGATTTGTCGCCGTGGAAACCACAACAGACGTTAACCAGAACCACGAATATGTGGTTCGGATCCTCAGGGAGGAAGGTTCGAGATTCTGTAACATGCAGCGTAAGGGCAAGAAATCAAAGCTTTCGGAAGAGACATTAGGGCTTATGAAGAAACGACGTGAAAACCCGCCTGTCACTTCGTCAGCTAAGCGGGCTCTAAACCAAGAGATTAACAAGCACGTACGACGCGACCTCCGGTGCTCCAATACTCTTGACATTGAAAGAGCAATTGAGCTAAATAAGGGGTCAAAGGTGTTCGTACAATCTCTTGGAAGAAGCCACTTGACGAAGTTGACCACAACAAGTGGAGAAGTCGTTTCTTCGGTGCCGGCAGTCCTTTCAGAAGTGGAAAATTTCTATGGCCGGCTATACGCATCGCATGCATCTCGACCTGATCCCGGAAATGAGGATTCTAGAGCCACATTAACACGCCATTTCACCGAAGACCTGCCAGAAGTCAGGAGAGGCGAAATCGAGATCACTCTGAGACAGCTCAAAAATGGAAAAGCCCCTGGCGAGGATGGCATTACAACAGAGCTTTTAAAAGCAGGAGGAAAGCCCGTACTGGGGGAGCTCCAGAACCTTTTTAATGCCGTCCTGTTTGAAGGGAGAACTCCAGAGGCGTGGAGTAGGAGTGTTGTCGTCCTGTTCTTCAAGAAGGGAGACAAAACCCAGCTGAAGAACTATCGACCCATTTCCCTCCTAAGCCACGTCTATAAGCTGTTCTCAAGAGTGATCACGAACCGACTTGCGCGAAGACTCGACGAATTCCAACCACCGGAGCAGGCCGGGTTTCGGAGCGGATACGGCACCATAGACCACATCCACACAGTGCGGCAGATTATACAGAAGACCGAAGAGTATAATCAGCCCCTGTGTCTAGCATTTGTGGACTATGAGAAGGCCTTTGACTCGGTTGAAATCTGGTCTGTTCTGGAGTCCCTGCAGCGTTGTCAAGTAGATTGGCGATACATCCAAGTGATGAGATGTCTCTACGAAGCCGCTACAATGTCCGTCCAAGTACAGAATCAGCAAACAAGGCCCATACCGTTGCATCGAGGAGTGAGACAAGGGGATGTTATTTCCCCGAAACTGTTCACTAATGCAATGGAGGATATGTTCAAGACGCTGAACTGGAAAGGGCGAGGCATCAACATCAATGGCGAACACATCTCTCACTTGCGATTTGCTGACGATATCGTCATCATGGCGGAAACGCTGCAGGACCTACAACAGATGCTGAACGACCTGGCTGAATCTTCTCTACGCATCGGCCTACGGATGAACTTGGACAAAACCAAGGTCATGTTCAATGAACATGTTCTACCGGAACCGATTGCGATACACGACGCCGTTCTCGAAGTTGTTCGGAAATATGTATACCTCGGGCAGACATTGCAGTTAGGTAGAAACAACTTTGAGGACGAGGTGAATAGGAGAATTCAGTTGGGTTGGGCTGCATTTGGGAAGCTACGTCGAGTCCTAACATCGTCGATCCCACAGTGCCTAAAGACAAAAGTCTTCAATCAGTGCGTCCTACCTGTCATGACTTACGGAGCCGAAACGTGGACACTGTCGGTACGGCTGGTTCACAAGTTTAAAGTCGCTCAGCGGGCTATGGAAAGGGCTATGCTCGGCATTTCTCTGAGGGATCGCATCAGAAATGAGGTAATCCGTCAGAGAACCAAGGTCATCGACATAGCCCACCGAATCAGCAAGCTGAAGTGGCAGTGGGCTGGCCATATTAGCCGAAGAACCGATAACCGTTGGGGTAAACGAGTTCTAGAGTGGAGACCGCGCCTCGGCAAGCGTAGTGTAGGACGTCCTCAGGCACGGTGGAGTGATGACTTGCGCAAGACGGCTGGCAGGAGCTGGATGCGAGAAGCCGAAAATCGATCTCAGTGGCGTGCACTTGGAGAGGCCTATGTCCAGCAGTGGACTGCGATAGGCTGATGATGATGATGATGACCTCGAATTTAATTTATTCTTTAATGAAATGAAAAACATTTTTTATAAAAAGGAAAAATATATTTTATAAAAATTGGTGTCAATTAAATTGGCCCGAAGTGTTTCATCGTCCTGACGTACGTCAACCGCAGCTAAGAACCGATCCCGAGTGACGGCTATGACGCGATGCGCTGCGGGCCAATCACCGCTTTACCGCCGCCCCCGCGCTCCCTTCATACCACCAAAGGGACCCAATAAATCACTTCTGCACAGGTGAAAGTCAGGGCTCGACTTCCGTGCTGGTAACTGTACTTAACTAGCAAACGACAAGTCAGTACATGAACGCGCGATTGATTATTTAAAATGTGTAGGTAGTTATAAAAAGTAATCTCGTAATCGTGATTGCAACTACAATTTGTAGTTAGTAATCAAATTTTTTAACTACTTTTTACGATTACTTAATGTAATTTGCAGTTTTGATTACTAACTACAATATGTAGTTGTAGTTAGTAATCAGTAGTTAGATTTCATTTTGCCCAACACTGGCTATGCTCCATAATTATTTCGATCGAATAGTAAAGCAATTGATTTTTTACTCATCGTGAAATTGTTCTATTACCTTATTATTATAGTTTTGTTATAGCATAACCTACAATCGCTGCACTAGCGGACTGATGCTATTTATTTTAATTATGAAAGCACGAATATTCGACAATATATCACTGAACATATATTTAATATCGAAAGAATCATTACCTTTATCGTCGCAATTATCGTTGCTATAAACAATTTACACCACATTCACTTTTCACTGCACTTCATACTTGACGAAAATATGTAAATATATTATTGAATAGCAGCTGTTTACGCGGACGCATCGGTCACTCAAGTGGGAGAGAGACAGATGTCGAACGCTGCCGAACGCGTAGGCCGATTGTGCGATGGAACGCCTCAGAGCGAGGTAACGACGCATGAGTCATGCTTTTTCGTGCGTGCAGCCAGCTCCATCGAATTATAAGACGGTGTCACGTCTGTAACCCGGCACGGGGTTTTTACTCCCACCGTTCTACAGTAAAAATTAAATGGTATAGGAAACCAATGAAAGAACACAATTATATTTCACTTCCATGTATTTTACAGACAAAAGTTACGTTATTATAATATAATGCTGTAATAGACACACAATAATAATTGCACACACAGTACAGGGCTGACCGCCCCAGACCACTATGTCTCGGGTTCCACAGTGGTCTGAAGTGGCAACCTCTGTCAAAATCCTATACCTTTGAACATGAGTATATTGACTCTAAACAAGGCCTCAGGGCCGCTTTGCAAGTTCGAGAGGTGAACACTGGTGACTGGTAGCTCAATCGTTAAATGAAGTAATCACTATGCTGCACACACGCAGCCAGATAATAAAATTAATACAAAGCTCTTGTTAGACAAGGCTCACAAAGTACTCTCTCTCTGCATACCACTCCCTAGTCTGAAAGTCTCTCCCTCAGTCTCTCAAATAGCTCCCCTTGGCATCGGTGATATACGGGGTCCGTCTATCTCCACACGGAAATCGTGTCCTCCGGGGTATGTCGTACAGGACAGATAATCACACAGCACTCACGCAGAACACAAGGTACCTGACGTCTTCATGTAACGAGGAGCGTGGAGGCGGTAGCCGCCACTGCGGGTCAGCCACGCTGTCACAGCTCACCCGTCGGACCGTACCTGGCCGACGAACAGTCGCAAGACCACGGCGACACCAGTCACCCACGCGGTGACCACGTGCACAAGAGTAGCCTGAGATTAAGGCCCTCCTAAAAAACCAGACCTGTAGACAACAACCCTGTATGAAACGCATGAATCTACACGAATTCCGAGAGGAACAGAAACACGTACAATATACTCACAGGAAACTCCCAAAATATGCTCCGAAGAAATAATGGCCGACAAGCATCAGAAACAGTCGGGAACAAAGTCTGCTTCCATTGCAGACGGATCCGGGATAAGGCTGAGCAGGAAACGATGCCTGACAAATATATGGCTCGACGGCACTCGTGGCATCAGGGCTCCAAAACCCTGGCCCCTCCAGACACCAAGCTCAGACCCAAAATGGCTCCTCACGTCTGTAATGATTTTAGAAATATAATAGTATAAAATAGAATAACCATAGTCGGTACTAGAACCAAAACCAGATGGCGCTAGTAGTCTTGGTCACACTGTTAGTCAATATGAGTATTATTTAAGATTATATTGTTAATTAAATAATTAAATGCTGTATTTCATTTAAATAGTTGATTTTGTTACGAAGTACTAAATTAATGGAATTAATAATTTAAGAAGTTGTGAATTTGTTAAAGACGTCGTTACTGCATTCCGATTGGTTATTACCCACAATTTCCTGTTGGAGTGGGGATAATTATTTTAGCGCGACAGACACAGCTCGAGCGACTCAGTTGGTCTTGTACCTTCGTACAGTAAAGACGTCTTCTGAATATTGTTGTCAATATTGGATTAGGACGTGCTCAGTGTAAACAGGTGTAATAAGGTCTAGTGTTGAGAATAAATGGTTGAAACTACATGTGCTAATGTTTGATTTATAATATTTCAGAAGTGGGATCTGCCCAGTTGAACGTGTTTACTGAAATCAGGCTATGTGTGCCTCGGTAAACTAAGTGTAACAGGTTAGCCAGGTGTGCTAGACCAAGTGATTTATAGGCTATGTATGCCTAAGATTGGCCAGGTGTGCCACAGATTTTAAGGGCCCAGTGAGCCATAGATTTTAAAGGCCAGGTGTGCCTAGTATCAGCCAAGTGTACTGAAGTTTTGAGGCTAGTTATGCCAAGCTGAGCCATAGGTGCTCGAGATAAATTATTGGACTAAGTCTGTCCATTACTGACTACAAGGCCTCACAAAAACGTAAGTATAGTAGCCGGCATATAACTTGGCAAGGATTTGGGACCTTTAATAAGTATGAGCTCGCTCATAGTGCACTAAATTATACAAAAAAGTGGTCCCTGTTATTGCTTGTGCATTATTCTATGGTTATTGACATAATTTATTGGCGATTATCTCTGCTGCTAAAAAATAGGACCTGTTTTCATCTCACGATTCTTGCCAAGTTACATGCCGGGAACTATACAGAATGTTTAAATATGAATAAGAACATTAGAGAGTACCATTCGTAAAATACTGTGGCTAGGTACGTCACAGGATTTGCAGTAGTGTAAAGCCATGTGTGCTAGTAGATTGTGGTGTTTATGAGAAACATTAATACCATAGTTGTAGAACTCCTGAAAACTAAACTAATTTTATACGAGCAATTTATTTAGTTAATTTCAGACGTATTATTCTCAGATAGGATTTATTTAATGATATGCTAAAATGTATTTTTTCTTTTGAGATCATGGAATCGGACGGTGCCAGAACTCCCGATGAAGAACCTCCATATCGTAAAGCCAGACGGTCTGACGCAATTAAAGCAGTTTCAACAACTAGAAATGCTCGTACCAGGTCAAAACGTACAAGAAGACCGTCAAAGAGGAAGCGCGTGAGGTCTTCGTCAACATCTTCGTCATCGAGCTCATCTTCAGAGATGTCGAATACGTCTAGAAGGAGGAAGCATAAAAAAGGATCTAGCTGGACAACAAAAGAGGTACTTGATCTTGTCAATACTTTCCAAAAAGAAAGCAGGGTTAAGTCTCGTAGATTGAGTAACAATCATTTAAATAATGTTGTGCCGGAGTTCGATCCTTCGAGCAAATCTCAAAATGTCGATAGCTGGCTTAGAAAAGTCAACGAGTGTGCTACAATATACGAGTGGAACGAGAAGCAAACCATTCATTTTGCTTTGCAAAAACTCGCTGGTCTGGCCAAGAAATGGTTTGAAGCCCTTCCAAGTGTAGTTTTTAGCTGGTTAGAGTGGCAAACAAAATTAAAGAAAGCATTCCCGAGTGAGCAGAATTATGGTCGGCTTCTGGAAGAGATGTTATCCCGAACAACAAAAATCAATGAAAGTCTGCGCGAGTATTTTTATGATAAATTAATGCTTTTGAATCGATGTGAAATTAGTGGTAAGAAAGCCGTAGACTGCATTATTCATGGCATATACGATAAGGCTGTTAGGAATGGCGCTCAAGCATTAAATTGTAAAGAGCCTGAGGACTTGTTGAATTTTCTTAGTAGTCAACGTTCTTTATCGGAGCATATTCCTACAAATAGAAAGCGACCGGATCACCACCAACCACAATCCTCTAATTCTAGCCTTAATGATACTCCGTTGACTTGTTTTAACTGTCGCGCGAAAGGACATGCCTTTAACAAATGTCCTAAGCCACTGATAAGGTGTCCCAAATGTAATAGAGTGGGCCATAGTAGCGAAAATTGTAGGCTTGAACCATTAGCCTGGCGTTCAGATTTCAAACCCAAAGATAACTCGGAACGTAAGACCTTAACTATATCTTCTTACAATCATAGTAACGAAAAATTTTACAAGAAAGTCGAAGTAAATAATCATAGTTTTATTGCGTTTATTGACTTTGGTAGTGAGTGTAGTTTGATGCGGGAAAGTGATGCTAATATTTTAAATCCATCGAAAATATTTGTTAACTTGCCGACTATTAAAGGCTTTGGAAATTCCGTAGTAATCCCATTGTATAGTACACCTATTATTCTTAAAGTTGATGACATAGAAGTAACTGTCGAGATTCTTGTAGTTAAGGATGAATTTATGCAAACCGCTTTACTTGTCGGTCAAAATTTTACCGAGTTGCCTTCGGTAGCAGTTTTTAAAGATAGCAGTAAATTGGTATTCTACAAAAGTCCTGGTTTCTTTGCTAATGATAATAGACTCGAGTCTCTTCGTTTAACTTTATCAAAAAGTATTGAGCTACCTAAGAATAAGTCCGAGTTGGTCGAAGCCTGTACTCCGGACTCGCACTATTGTGGTCATGTCTATGTAGAGGGCTATAATAACAATGAGCCAAATAAAGAATACACTTTGCACCGTGGTGCTTATCACATAATCAATGGAAAGTGTCTCCTTGTCCTAACAAATTTTTCAGAAACAAATTTAACGCTCCCCGAAGCAACTTTAATTGCGAGAGCGGTGCCATTGAATGAAAAACCCACTTTACAAACTAATAGAATTGATAGACGTGCCCTTTCTCTAGAACCTTTAGAAAAATCTGATATTCACGTTGGCCCTGGACTTAACGATGAAACAAAAAATAGACTTTACGAACTTTTGCAAGCTTACCGCGACTGTTTCGCATTTAATTTGAGTGAGATAGGTTGCACTAATTCCGTTCATATGAAAATAGATTTGCTAGATGATACACCAGTTGTGTACAGACCATACCGTTTGTCGCACTCTGAGAGGGAGCAGGTACGCGAAATTATTAATGATTTGTTAGAGAATGACATCATTCAAGAGTCCATCTCCAACTATGCTAGTCCTATTGTTATAGTTAAAAAGAAAACAGGAGAACAACGTCTTTGCGTAGATTTTAGAGCCCTAAACAATAAAACCAGAAAAGATTGTTTTCCCCTGCCTCTTATCGATGACCAGTTGAACAATCTTAGCGGAAATGAGTTTTTCACCTCTTTGGATTTGGCTTCCGGCTATTACCAAGTGCCCATGGCTGAAGAGAGTCGTCCTCTGACAGCATTTGTAACACCTGATGGGCACTACGAATTCAAAAGGATGCCTTTTGGATTAGCTAACGCACCGGCTGTTTTTCAAAGAGTCATTAATCGGATGTTAGGTGCAAAGCGCTATGATTCTGCCTTAGCTTATCTAGATGACATCCTTGTGCCATCGGCTAACTTGGAGCAAGGGTTCCAGAGGCTAAAAGATGTTTTGAATCTGTTACGAGAAAACGGGCTGACTCTTAAGTTGTCTAAATGCCGTTTCTTTGATACTTCTATCAGTTATCTTGGCTATGAAATATCAGCTGTAGGCATACGACCAAATGAAGCTAAAGTCCTAGCTGTGAAGGAATTCCCTGTGCCCATTAATGTCCATGAGGTTAGACAGTTTTTGGGACTAGCCGGATACTTTCGCAGATTTGTTAAAGGCTTTGGCGAAATTGCACGACCCCTCACAAACTTATTAAAGAAAGGTAATAATTTCACTTGGTCCGAAGTAGAATCTCGCGCGTTCTCTTTGCTTAAAGAAAGTTTGTTGAGTAGACCAATTCTTGCACTGTATAATCCTAACTTTGACACAGAGTTACATACAGACGCTAGTGCTTTAGGTATAGGCGGGATCTTATTACAATGGCAGACTAATCCTCGGGCACTTAAGCCAGTCGCCTATTTCGCATATATCAAAAACTATTGAGAAGATTCAATTAGTCTATTGGTTCCCTAAATTACGACGGTTCGTCAAAAAATATATAAAGTCTTGTATCCAGTGTGCTTATAACAAAGATGATGCTTCCAGGCAAAAAACTGGTCAATTATATCCTATAGAGAAAATAAGCATTCCATTTCACACGATCCACGTTGATCATCTTGGTCCATTTGTAAAAAGTAAGAATGGTAATGCTTACATTCTAACAATAGTTGACGGATTTACAAAATATCTATTTGTTAAGGCGGTAAAGGATACTAAAACCAGGACTACACTAAAAGTTCTTGAAAATATATTTTACGACTTTGGCTTACCATCAAGAATAATATCCGATCGTGGTACCTCTTTTACTTCGTCGGCTTTCAAGAGCTTTTGTGAAATCCATGGTATCAAACATGTTCTTAATGCAGTCGCATGTCCCAGAGCTAACGGTCAGGCAGAGAGATACAATCAGACTATCTTGAACGCTCTGGCGAAACATAATGATGGCAATGACGAGCGCAACTGGGACGCGTGTTTGGGAAAAATTCAATGGGGTATCAATAACTCTGTAAATTCGACCACTCAAAAGACGGCTACTGAAGCGCTATTCGGTGCAAGATTTCGTGATAGTCTAAGCAATAAGTTGGATGTTGGTACTGACCCACTCCCAGACACTTTGCAAAGTTTGAGGGACGAGGTCGGTAATAATATCCAAACAAGCCAAGAGAAGCAAAAATTGAATTATGATTCTAGTAGAGCACCTGCTAAAACTTATAAAGAAGGTGATTTAATTAAAATCACGAGAACTAATTTCAATAATAAGGGTAACAGTACCAAACTGATGTCAAAATGTATAGGTCCGTACAAAATTTTAAAAGTTTTAGGTAACGATAGGTATACAATAGGAGAAATTCCAGGTTTTAGTAAACGCAAAAATAAATTTGAAAGCGTAGTCTCAGCTGACCGTATCAGACCTTGGATAAATATAAGTTCTTCTGGTGCTAATGATCATCATCATTCCACTCATAATAACAGTAGTTCATCGTCAGAAAGCGAAAGTAATAATGGCGACAATGATCAAGGTGAGAGAAATGAATCTCAATCTGATCATGATTAGCCGAATGTAATGATTCAAGGTATAATGGTCTAACTGATAGGTAGACAGCCATGTATAACGCCATGATTAGTGCAGTTGCTCGGTATTTAATAAATCTTTATTTTTATCACTAGCTTCTGCCAGCGACTTCGTCCGCGTTAGATTCGGACTTTGTGCAAAGAGAGGAAGAAATAATAATCACCAGCCTATCCAATTATCTAAATCTATGCGTACCTAGCCTATTACTACTTATCTTCAACCACACGCGACGGAAGCTTAAAAAATGGAGTAACTTCTCCCGATTTCCCAACATTTCCCATCACTGCTCTGCTCCTATTGATCGTAGCGTGATGAAAAGTATCCTATAACCTGCCCAGGAGTATGAAGAATATTTGTGCCAAGTTTCATTAAAATCCGTCGAGTAGTTTTTGTTTCCATAACGAACATACAGACAGACAGACAGACAGACAGACAGACAGAAAGACAGACAGACAGACAAAAATTTTACTGATTGCATTTTTGGCTTCAGTATCGATCACTAATCACCCCCTGATAGATATTTTGGAAATATATTTAATGTACAGAATTGACCTCTCTACAGATTTATTATAAGTATAGATAATTTATACGCATTTTTTAAGTAATTCTAATATTTTTTTTTAATAAATTAAAGTATATTGAAATGATTTTGAATGCTGAATGCTAGTTGTTAAATTAAATTGTTTGTGAAACCAGAATTCGGTTACTTTAATCACTATATTTTATAGGTATTCTAATTGTTATACTTTGTTTCTCTATTTTTCTATACATCAACTGATTTCCTATGTTCAGTAGCCAACTAGTCTATTACTTGTTGAGGTAAATAATTCGTGCGTCAGGTGACCGCACGATGACGGATGGCCGAATGTAATGATTTTAGAAATATAATAGTATAAAATAGAATAACCATAGTCGGTACTAGAACCAAAACCAGATGGCGCTAGTAGTCTTGGTCACACTGTTAGTCAATATGAGTATTATTTAAGATTATATTGTTAATTAAATAATTAAATGCTGTATTTCATTTAAATAGTTGATTTTGTTACGAAGTACTAAATTAATGGAATTAATAATTTAAGAAGTTGTGAATTTGTTAAAGACGTCGTTACTGCATTCCGATTGGTTATTACCCACAATTTCCTGTTGGAGTGGGGATAATTATTTTAGCGCGACAGACACAGCTCGAGCGACTCAGTTGGTCTTGTACCTTCGTACAGTAAAGACGTCTTCTGAATATTGTTGTCAATATTGGATTAGGACGTGCTCAGTGTAAACAGGTGTAATAAGGTCTAGTGTTGAGAATAAATGGTTGAAACTACATGTGCTAATGTTTGATTTATAATACGTCCAAACCCAAAAATCCTTTTTCATTGCAATGACAACGCACTCTCTCGAATGTTCGACCACAGAGCAAAATCCTTCCTGTCATAGACAATTTCCTGTCAAACTCGACTAATCGATCCTTACGTACGAATGCATCAGACCGAAGAAATTAATCAAATGATTTCCAAACACCACACATAATATAGCTAAATAATTGCTACTAATTATTTAATATAAACAATTAATTAAAACCTTTAATCTGTTTACGATTAAGACTAAGAACACACAACGCCATCTAGTTGGATCTCCAATCCAACACAAATCGATTGTTAATCTTAATTCGACAACAGATGGCGTTTGCAACGTCACAATACCCCCTTTCCCACGAAAAGGTTTTTTGCGTGTACGCGAAAAACCGTACACCGCCCTCGGTGTTACAACCAAGGAAACGTAAACAACCTAAAACTATGTGCGAAAGGAAAAAAAAAATTTTTTTAAGTTCCAACAAATTATCATGAAAACATCATGGAAGAGGAAGAAAAAAAAATATGTCCTACCAAAAGTGAAACCAACCTGTAATAAACCAACTACCAGGAAACCGTCTTCTACCTACAGAAATTCCTACTGTCCGGGTATTAGCCCCCCCCCTTAATCTTCTGTACATCCGCAATCATTCCGTATTCATACCTCTCTTCCATTACTGTAGTATTTTGCATCCATATCACAAAAAACCACCCCTTGTAGTTCTCCCGAATTCCTTCTGTAAACCAGTGGAACTCCACATTGTTTCTTTTTTTTTTTTTAACAACAATCTTCCCAGTAAATATGCTCAGCGAGCTGAAACATATATTCGAACAACCCTGTCCATAAGGCACCAGGAAGATGTTTACCTTTTCAGAGAAGTAAACTTCTGAAAACAAAATAGTGAATAAGCTATTCACTAATTTAAAGAGTCCGTCGGTGACTCTTTGCCAGATAAGCAACGAGTGCCTACTGAAACATTTTACCGAAGCAAATAATGCTATATTGGCAAAACTAACATAACATAGTAAAGGCCTATTAGAAGCCACTAATGCCTAACAAAAAACTGTGTTACGTGTTGCAATCCACACGATGAAGAAACTTCAGAAATTGACAAGCAACCAATGCTGTCAAACTAGTAAAATACGAAATATAATCTGAGAGAAGAAAAAAAAAAAGAGAAGTGTAGGTACGCCTTGTCATCATTGCTGGAGCTAACCCCAGACAACACGTGAGACACGGACTGCGGCTAATACCAAACACCCAACTTAACAACTAGTTTAAACGACTATATTTATATTTTGATATCCTTAATATGCCAAGACCCTAAGGATTTGCCATTTACCCCGACAAGCTCATAAACCAGAGGCGAAAGTACCCTTTTAACGTAGCACTGCTCGTATTTAGGAGCTAACTTGGTTGCCTTATATTTTTCTGCGTCACTTTGAATATAAGTCTTACGCCAAACTTGTTGCCCTTCGCGTAACTTGACATGGCATCTACGCAAGTTATAATGTTTCGCGTTTGTGGCGTGTGCTTTAACAATGTTAGAACGCACCTTTTCAAAAATATCTTTTAGGACACCTAATTCGCCTGCATACTCGTCACGAGGCATAGCTACCTCATATTCACAGTCGTCGTCTTTATAAAACGTGCCACTAACAATTGGTTCACGGCCATGGACCAAAAAAAATGGAAAAAATCCAGTGGTTTCGTTCACTGCACTATTTAAAGCAAATTGAATTTTAGCTATATTAAGATCCCATGTCCTGTGATCCTCTTTCACATAAGACGAAACTGCTGTCATAACCGTTTTATTGTACCTTTCTACCATGTTAACCTGTGGAGCGTACCTAGGACCATAATGTACTCTCGGTACGTTATACTTCTTGAGAAGGCTACGAAATTCTGATCCCGTGAATTGAACCCCATTGTCGGTAATTACGGTTTCAGGAATTCCGTGAGCGAGAAGAACGTAATTTTCTAAGTTCTTGGCCACTAAAGCACTGGTTGCTCGACGGAGAGGGAACAATAACGTATATTTAGAAAAACAGCAAGTAACTACTAGTAAATGAACGAACCCCGAACGAGATTTAGGTAGTGGTCCTACTAAATCCATAGAAACAACTTGGAATGGCCTGTAACATTGTTTCGGTTGACCCATGAGACCTGGTGTAGGAGTAGTCTTATGCTTGTAAGCCCTACAAATGCTGCATTCCTTACCAAAGTCAACGACGTCACGGTACATACCGGGCCAAAAATACCTCAGACACAGCCTTCGGTGTGTTTTAAAAACTCCCATGTGACCTGAAGTGGGAGGTTCATGGTTATCCGCGATGAACCGCGAGCGTAGTGCTTTAGGAACAACCTCTTTCCAGTCAAATTCCTGGGTCAGTGCATATTTGCTCTTGGTGTATCTATAGAGTCTACCCTTTTCTATGCGATAATTAGGAAAGTTATTTGGACATGACGATACACCAGAAAACAATCTGTCATACCAGTCGTCACCTGTAGGTAACGGCGTAGCTGGTGTGCTAACAGCCTCCACTTTAAGCAACCTCGATAAAGTGTCAGGTACAACATTGTCCTTACCCTTCCTATGCTCGATGGTATAATTATATTGCGATAAACGACAACCCCAGCGAGCTAAACGACCAGTAGGATTCTCTAAATTCCTAAACCACTTCAATGAAGCATGGTCAGTTATTACAGTAAATTGTCTACTTCCCAAATATGGTTCAAACTTTTCTACTGCATAAATTACTGCCAGCGCTTCGCGCTCAGTTGCACTATAATTACGTTCGGTTTTACTAAGGGACCTACTTACATATGCAATAGGATGGTCATCCCCATCAATATTCTGGGTTAGCATACCACCTATGCCATAACTTGATGCATCGCAGTGAACAGAAAATGGTTTCTCAAAGTCAGGACAGGCTAATACAGGAGCAGAAACTAAAGAATTTTTCAGGTTATTAAAAGCAATATCAGCCTCTGGGTTCCATTTAAATTTAACCTTTGTGCTGGTGAGTGCGTTCAGAGGTGCTGCAATGGTTGAAAAATTACGTATAAATCGGCGGTACCAAGAACAAGTCCCCAGGAACATTTTCACTTCCTTTGAATTTTTTGGTACAACTGTAACCCGGCACGAGAAAGATTATACTTATCCCGGGTTTTTTCAACACTCTCCAATTTAATTTGTAACTCCTTGAGTTTATCTTGGATTATTCCTAATTCCTGGCTAGGTTCTAACTCCTCGTCCACTATTTCTGAGGGATCGGAATCACCACAGAGTGCTTTGAGTTGCATACGCAGCCTCGCGACCGTATCTTCCGGCGTTTCAACTCTGATCTTGACTTCATAAATTAACTCGTCGCGTAGAAGAGACTGCCAGTATACCTTTTCCAAATCCATTTCAATAAACTAACCAACAACAAACCCAAAACAAAGTTAATGTAAAAAAAAAACAGACGTAAACAAACAACTGTCACAACTCCCCCCGGAATTCCAATAGTTGAGAAACAAATTATAACTAACAGTCCGGAAATAACTGTTATACTTCCGTTATCCCAAAAGACTCGTATCCAACTGCGTGAAAACTTGAAGTTAAATACAAATGTCAATGTCAAATTGTCAACTTCAAAACTAATAGCCAACAGGGATTCTCGCCACAGAGTGTTTCTGGTAGCACGTGTGTCTAGGATTTTTGTTTATTTTGAGCGTTTAAGTGACTTTTTGTGACTTGTTTTCGTTTTTGTGTGTTGTCCTTGTGTTCGTTTTTGTGTGTGAACGTTTTCCGTCTAGTTAAGTAAGTTTTTAACTAGATATGGATCGCAATAAACCGCCAGACCCTGATCCACCTGACATCTCTTTTGCTCCGCCATCCCCCAACTATCCACTTTCTCAATTCGCAGATGTTGCTTGCAGCATCGCGGAGTCCCAAATCCCGTCCCATTCTGAATACCAATCCTCTCCTCAGCAGAACGGTAGGAAACGTTCTGGTGATGATAATAATGCGTCGAACCACGTACCGACTAAACAGCAGAGAAACCAAATTGGTCGTAGTAGATACTCTGCCACTGATAAAGCTCCGTTCATCGTCCATGTCTCACGCTTGGAGTCTCAGCCTAATGCGGGTACCACATTACACCCAGTCACTTTTGGCATGTTCCTGGTGAACAACAATATCGCTAATATTGTTCGTGATGGCGTCAAAAAAGTAGGTAGGAATAGAGTATCGGTTGAATTCTCATCCCCTCAGGATGCTAATTCTTTTATTATAAACAGTATATTATCCAAAAATAGTTATGTTGCTGCAATCCCCACATTTAATATAACCCGCATGGGTGTCGTCACTGGTGTGCCTACAGACCTCACTGAAGAAGAAGCTTTGAATTACCTCACTGTGCCCTCTGGATGTGGACAAATACTCAAGATTCGTCGCATTAGTAGAAAGGTTTTTAGAGATGGTATAACTGAATTCAAGCCTACGGAAACTTGTGTCATTACTTTTGATGGCCAAGTTCTGCCCACAAGGGTATACTGTTGCTATACATCTCTTCCAGTTTCACAATATGTCTACCCTACCATTCAGTGCCGCAAGTGTTGTAGGTTTGGTCATGTGGAGTCTATATGTCGTTCGGAACCACGCTGCAGCAAATGTGGCCACGATCACCCTGGTGATGGTTGCAGCATTTCTGAGAGCGAGGCCTTCTGTGTACTCTGCTCTGGTAATCACTTTGCTAATAGCAAGTCTTGCCCGGAGCTTGGTAGGCAGAAAGCCATAAAGAACCTTATGGCTGAGAAATCACTTTCATATGCTGAGGTTAGCAAAATAATTCCACCTGTTTCTCGTAATTATGCGAATGCTGCAAAATCAACAGTTAGTAATTCTCAGTCTTACCGCAAAACAGTTTTCATAAAGCCTAAGACCCATGCTCCCCTCTCACCTTCTTACGACAAAGTTGCTCATCAACATATTATTAACACTCCCCCACCTTCTCAGCCTAATGGCTGCGCCCTCAGTAACCCCTTTGCTGATTCTAATAATTTATCCTCTTTAATTGAAATTCTAAGTAAAGTCCTTACAACTGTACTTTCCAATAACTCCCAAATACCGTCCAACGTCGCCCATCAACTTGTTACTCTCTTACTGAATGTTAAAAATGGCGCCTCGCCAGGTATTCCTGCAATGGAATGTGAGGAGCGTGTTTCATAAGAAACATGACCTCATATTCCTGCTCAACAAATACAAGCCCTTGGCTTGTTCCATCGTTGAGACTTGGCTTACCCCAAGTCTCAGCTTTCGCATGCCACACTTTAATATTTTGAGATGTGATAGGTCTGATGGATATGGAGGGTCGGCTCTTCTCATTAACAATAGAGTTCCGCTCTCGACCCTCTCGCTTCCGGCTCTGAATGGTGAAATTAACATGGTTGCAGCAAAATTCGAAGGCATAACAGTCCTATCCATTTATATTTCCCACCCTCATCAAAATTTTTTAGCCACACTTAGAGATGTTTTCAATAATGTAGATGGGCCTATGTTAGTTATGGGAGATTTTAATTGTCACCACTTTAGGTGGGGCTCCAACCGGTGTGATGCGTTTGGGGAAGGTTTAGCAGAAATCCTCGATGACCTAAACCTGTGCATCTTAAATGATGGTTGTCCTACTCGCAGATCCCTTCCTGGGCAGCAAAAGAATTGTGTAGATCTCACATTCTGTTCTGTAGAGTTGGCGGCATCGTTTCATTGGCAATGTACCGCTCTGACGCATGGTAGCGACCACTTCCCTATTGTTATCACTTTATTAAATAAAACCTATCTAGAGAAAAGTTCCCCTCCACTTCTGAAGTACAATCTATCTAAACCGGACTGGTCAAGATTTGCTTCTTTGTTGGAGGAGAAAATTAGAGATCTTCCAAATTTAAATTCTGCTTTCGCAAATTCTTCTGGTCACTGCCATGCTAAGAGTTGTTACGAGTCTTTTGTCTCAGCTATAACCTCCAGTGCTGATTCCACGTTCCCTCTGCGAAATAGTGCCAAAAGTAAAATTCCGTCACCCCCGTGGTGGGACCCAGACTGCACAGCCGCGATTCGTGAACGAAAGGAAGTCGAAAAACAGTACAATGAAGCGATGAACAACGACAATTTACTACAGTACAGACGAGTGTACGCCCGATCCCAGCGACTTCTTCGTAAGAAGAAACGTCGTGGTTGGGTTAAGTTTTGCACCTCTCTTTCTCCCTCCACTCCGGTGTCCGCAGTATGGAAGAGCATAAACCGCTTCAGACGTGGGTGCTCTCCATCAATATCCTCCCCTATCTCTAGACAAGCCGCTGAATCCTTTTTTAACAAAATTGCTCCAGCCTATGTTCCCTTGCATTCTGAATTCGTACAATCGCCTGTGGGTGTAGCGGATGACCCTTTGGACGAACCATTCACATTGGATGAATTGAATGCGGTGCTCCGGCACGTTCAGGATTCTGCCCCGGGCATTGATGGCGTACCGTACTCATTTATCGTTCATGCCGGTACCACTTCAAAAAAATATTTTCTTGATATTATAAATTATTGTTACTGTTCTGGTTGGGTTCCTGATCAATGGAAACTGCAAATTATAATTCCTCTTCTGAAACCCGGCAAAAATGTTGATGATCCGAATGGCCTTAGACCAATTGCCTTGTCCTCAGTCTTGGTCAAGTTATTTGAACACCTGATTAAAAATAGACTTGAGTGGTTGGTCGAATCTAGGGACTTGCTGCCGAGCCATCAATTTGGTTTTAGGAAGGGACTTAGCACAATGGACAGCGTGGCAACATTAGTTACTGATGTTCGTACAGCATTTTCCAAAAATGAATCTGTTGTAGCCGCCTTCCTAGATATTTCCTCCGCATATGACAGTGTCCTTCTTCCCATTCTCAGGCAGAAACTGCAACAGCTGAGTCTCCCGGTCAAGATGGTTCAATGCATATGCGCACTTCTTATGTCGCGGTCTTTGGTGCTGAGGGTGCAGGGTGAGGTATTTGAGGAGAGATACACACGGAAGGGCCTTCCCCAAGGCTCTGTCCTTAGTCCACTTTTATACAACTTGTACACAATTGACATTGGTTCCTGCTTAAACAGAGACTGCCGCATTCTGCAATACGCTGACGATCTGGCGCTCTACGTAACCAATGCTTCAATTGTGGACGCGGCTTCTTCACTCTGCCTTTCTCTGGACTCTCTGCACCAGTGGCTTTTAGATCATGGCCTGTCACTATCTGCTCCAAAAAGCTCGGCAGTAATTTTTTCTCGGAAACGTCTGATCCCTCAGGTTAATATAAAAGTTCAAGGTCAGGGCGTTCCTGTTGTTAGGAAGGCTAAGTTCTTAGGGGTCTACCTTGACTCAAAGTTGACTGGAACTGACCACTTTGGTTACCTGGTCAAAAGGTGCGAAAGGGTCATTTCAATATTAAAAGTCCTTTCTGGTGTATGGTGGGGGGCTCATCCCTACACTATGAAACTAATTTACAACGCGCTAGTCCGCAGTATACTAGACTATGGCTCATTTGTTCTGATTCCTTGCAACAGGGGTGCCTTGGCAAGATTAGATATGCTCCAGTCTCAATGTCTTCGGATCATCACAGGTTGCATGAAATCCTCTCCCGTTAACGCTTTGCAGGTAGAATGTGCCGAACCTCCTTTAGCCCTGAGGAGGCAATATCTAGCTTCCCGATTCCTATCCCGCGTGTTTCCCAAAAGTTCCCACCCTCTCATCCCTAAACTCAAAGATTTAGATTCCTTATGTAGATCCTCCAAGTATTGGGAACATAAAGAAGTTCCACTAATTCTGAAAACATACCGATATATCCAAAATCTGAATTGCCCCATAACCCAGTACCCCAGATTACCTCTCTATAACTTTTCCTATGAAGTCCTTTGTTATATTCCTAAAATATATATTATAGCTTTTGCCCGCGACTTCGTTCGCGTGGAATAGTGATTTTTGGTTTGACCAATAGATGGCGCTATATGTCCGAAATAAATTTTATTTTTATTTTTATATTTTTTTGTAATAAAAACTATCCTATGTCCTTTCTCAAGTTCCAAACTATGTCTGTACCAAATTTCACACAAATCGGTTCAGTAGTATAGGCGTGAAGAAAAGACAGACAGACAGACAGAAAGACAGACAGACAGACAGACAGAGTTACTTTCACATTTATAATATTAGTTAGGATAATGTCGGTATTTCCAAGAAGTCCCCTTCGGCCAATTCTGCCTTCAATGCGGTGGTGGAAGAACGATGGCTTGGGTTTCAGAGATTTTTTACCGACGTTTCTAAACTAACATCAAGCGGTTACA
The DNA here is from genome assembly GCA_963856015.1 of Helicoverpa assulta. Lineage (NCBI taxonomy): Eukaryota > Metazoa > Arthropoda > Insecta > Lepidoptera > Noctuidae > Helicoverpa > Helicoverpa assulta. Next base: position 2,169,960 of record CAWLCW010000001.1, read on the forward strand.
CAGGTGCTGCGGTATATTATCAAAATTCTAGAATTATTTTAAAATTTAAATGTCCAAAGGAGTCCTCTGTATTTACAGGCGAGTGTGTGGCATTATTGGAAGCGTGCCTGTTTATAGAATCCCATGATATCAGCTCAGGGGTTATCTTTTCAGATTCCCTAAGCTGCCTCCAAGCACTATCCCAAAATCCATTTAAAACCAAACTCCATAGCCCAATAATCCTAAATATTAAAAAGTCCCTTTTATCCTGTAGTATCCAACAAAAGGAGGTTCGTTTAGTATGGATACCTAGCCACTGTGGTATCAAGGGCAACGAATGTGTGGACGCCCTGGCTAAAGATGCTTGCACATCAATTACAGCCGATCCTGCGCACTTCTCCCTTCAAGGGTATGACCTGCTGAACCTTCCAAAAGCGCATCTTGAGACTGCATGGCAAGAATATTGGAACGTTTCCAGCAGAAAAAAGGGTGGATTCTTTTTTAACGTCCAACCTTTCATTCAAAGCAAGCCCTGGTATTTCCATTTTAAGAAATTTCCCAAGCACGTGATATCGGTCCTAAGTAGAATTCGTTTAGGCCATTGCTGCACGCCTGTATTCCTACGCAAAATTCGCGTACAGGACTCGTCTCTATGTGAGTGTGGACTGGATGAAGGTAGCTTGGAGCACATCTTTTTCAACTGCTCCATAAACACCCCATCCTTCGACCTATACAACCGCCTCATTGAATTAAAGATTCCTGTACCAACTAACTTCCCTTCCCTTTTAACACATTCCTCTCCAGAACTGTTCCATACCCTATTAATTTACATCCTCCAAAATAATATTAAAGTGTAGACTTTGACCAATTTTGGTCACTGTCTATGTGGTTGTGGCAATATTTTAATGTATATATGTTTTTTTTTTGTGTACTAACAATTTATTAACTTTATTTATGTGTTTGTTTCAGTGCCGTCTTACTAACTCGACAAGTTCCACAATCAGGGAAAGAACGTATTTTTCTTAAAATTCACTACTTTCAATTTTTATTTTATTTTTTTAACATACCTACTTGCTTCTCATATCACTTGTCAGTGGCAGAATCGTCGACGTCGACATCGACGGCATTGATTGCCAGAAACAAAAATAGAATAGAATAATAGCCAACAGGTTATCCACGTAACCAGAGTTGGGCAAAATTTAGTTAACTAATGATTGATGACTAATGATTGAATGTGTTAGTCATGATTGAAGACTAATGATTATTTAGTTTAATCACGAGGTGATGACTAACGATTGATTAGTTTTAATCTTAATCAAATAATCATGATTATTTATTTATGATTGATATTTTTTAATACCGCGTAAAGTAAAATATTTTTCTGCATTTAAAAAAAATACTGAATTGCACACAAAACGTTACTGCTGTAGGTTAGGTTAAACTTTAGTGTTTTAGTGTAAAATTCAGTATTTTTTGGTGGTCAGATATATACATGCCCCGGTAAAATACTCTTAAGGCACTAAGAGAAAATCAATCGTTTGATACAGGTGTAAGGTACAGCCCCTGAAAACTGAAACCATGGACTCAGACCATCATCCTAAGTAACGTACCAAAGGATTTTTTCCTCGAAAAAGAAAAATTTTGGCCTTTCTATACAAAATTAGCAGCCGACTTTAGTATTTTGTATGCAGGCAGAGTCAAAAAGTTTTTTCATTTCCGAACCTAATTCTTTCAGTACTTTACTCAACATGATGGTCTGAGACTTCGGTCAGCTGATCCTTACACCCTGTATGTGTAGTGTACCAACACCTGTGCATCGAGCTTAGTCATACATTCATGATTAAAACTAATGATTGATGATTTGCGATTAACGAATTTAGTCATGACTAAAGATTGATCTCGTTAGTTATGATTAAATTAGTCATGACTGAATTAATCATGATTAGATCAATCATGATTGATCAATTGATTGAATAAATTAGTTGATTTGCCCAACACTGCACGTAACTATGTCCTGGAACGCATGTAAATATCAACAAGGATGCAGAGAGAAATGAATGCCAGTTATTGAATAGCTATCATCATGTAATATAAGTTAATGAATAATCCAATGTCAACAAATGTGCAGCATAATCGGGGCAAAAAAAACCTATATAAATAGTTAGAAACTTTGGTTACTATTGTGTCACACCACGAACATGCAATCACAACTATAAGTATATAACAAGTCTTAAGTTATAAGTGTATGAAAGTTTAACACCAATATAAATCAATGTGTGCAGTAAAACACTTGAGCCATAAAGTATGCACTAGTTACATAAAGTAAATAACCAAACGGTAAATTATAGTTTTTGACTAGTTACCCTGTTGTGGTACTCAACCACCCAATATGAAAACAATAAAACAAAATAAAGACTAACTTATTCACAATTACTTAAATTAAAAAAACTGTTTGAGAGACTGAGACAAAATAAGGTACCTACACTAGAACCCTAAATAAACAGAGAGAGAGAGAAGTCACCACTGCTTCACCTAATATTAAGAATAATTAATATTCCGTTT